>JAHMML010000044.1:127536-502832 GCA_020341155.1 Eciton burchellii | reverse complement strand
AKSMRAASRMGGCATACGAGATCGAAATGTTTGACAGTAATAGGAGATAAAATTTATACGTCCCACTTTATCGCGTGTAAAAATACTCTCCTGTAAGAGATGAATTTATTCTCACGCATGTGGTGCGCTTTTAATTTTATATCATCGTGTTTTATTCGCAATGGAATTATTGCTAATATAATCCTCTTAATAATTCCATCGCGCTGGCGAATTTTATTAATAGATATCGTAGATATAAATTCGAATTTCCATGAAATAATTCACGATGTAAAAATCCCTGCAAAAATCCATTTTACGATCCAGGACCAACCAGCGAGACTTCGGTGAAAGCCGAATGCCAAATCAGAATCCAGTGCCGCGAGGATGTGTTACAATATCGCTGATAACATCCTGTTCATTTGCAGCTCGATCTAATCGCATTTCGATTCCTTCCATCGGATCGACACAAACTAGTGCAAAATGCATCTCCCTAGCTAAGGTAAACTATAGAAAGAGCGGATAGCCGAAGGGCTGCTCGGCCGATTGGCTATCGCTCGTCGGATAATGCCGTACCGGTATTTTGCGATGCTCCTCTCTCCTCTCAAAGCTTTATCGTGGTGCATAATTAATCGGTGCGCCCAACACCTGATGCACGAGGCGATATGTTTAGAACAGGCTTCGGTCATTGGCATTATCAACAGGACGAACTTTCTCCGATAAACTGAAACATGGCAACGATCAGGAGCACGTTAACGCGCGCATCTCATCTTCTCGTTAACGCACCTCTCGACGTCAGGATTGCGATTGCGTCTAAATAATTCAGAAGAAGAGAGATCTCGTTCTTCCGCGAGATCCGTCGCGACATTAGTCGCAAGGATCAAACAAACGGCGGATTCTCCTTCTTCTTACAAGGAAACTACCGCGCTCCGCTTCTCCAGATTCTCCCCTACTATTCAACTATTCTCCCCGTAAAGGGATACGGGGGGCGCACAGATTCGATAGTGAAGTGCGCGATGATAAACAACCATTACCGGAGTAATTCGGTCAATATCGCGGCTTACCGTCAGCTCAGCCCGCGATCGATAGGCTACATGCGGTGCAGCGATTCGTTTGTAACAGTAATTCGTATCTGGATTAACTTCGGCCACCGAAATTCGGCCATCTGCATCTTACCGTGCCCGGATTCGCCGCTGCACCGTGTATGATAGGATCAATGCGGCATTTGGGAGTCGTGTCGGGGATGAACGGGGGTTCTTAACATAAGCTGGGAGAAATCACGGCATTAAGCGCAGCAAGTGCCGGCAGCAAGTGCCGGCTTGCCCCAAGCTTAAACCAATCGCCGGGATAAGCGAGAGATTTTTGCGCGTGCGAGCAAAGCCAGTGACAGCGATTCAATTAGCGCGCCGATTTGCTTCGGCCGCAATTCGGGTATGATTTTCGCGAGACGCGTACGCGAAATCGGCTTCCCGGTTCCTTTTCTCGTTCTTTCGTAAGATTACGGTTATTTATAGCGGAGATGAAATTACTTGGAAAGTGGAACAAACGCGCTTGGAAATTACGCGCTGGAATATTGATCACGTCGCTTTCGATTTAACACGAACAAGTGTCTTTCTTATCATCATCGCTTCCGTCTCTTAGTTCCTTAGTCCTCTTCCTTTTCCTCTTCAATTGTAAGAAATTCGATTGCTACTTTCGATTCGTCGAGTATCATTATTCCGCGATATTGTTTCTTCATGTTCGAATGAATATTCTTTCGTTCCGTTTCGGAAGGATGTCAGATACTGATGCAACATACTCTGATGATCGCTGCGTGATTGTATAATGGCAATTATGTTCCTCCACGTAACAGTCGCCAAAGATCTTGCGGCAATTTGGTTTTTTCGCCAGTTCATGAATAATTCATCGGCATCCGGTTGTATCGAACAGTTATTTTACATTACGCTCGACATATATGGCAGCCGCTTAAATTAGTCGCGATAATACGACCTGCAGTAAGTTCCCGAAAGCACGCGAGGCAGCGCAGGAAGATGAGATATTTATGTCTCAAACGCAACACGAACCTTGTAAAATTCATCTTAGAGGGAGAAAGAGAGAGAGAGAGAGAGAGAGAGAGAGAGAGAGAGAGAGAGAGAGAGAGAGAGAGAGAGGGAGAGAACTAGATCGAGGAGTGGATTATCACGGCGAATAAATCGATTATAACGAGCGAATCAATCGCTCCTGGTTTGCGCGATTACACGCAGAACACTGGATCCAATCTCTGGTTTTTATCGCGGCCATACAGTATTTTCCGCTCGATGTAATCCCGGCTCGCTCGTCCGCTCGGAGGAGCGGCAGAGATGTTTCTGCCACGAGCGCAGAATGCACGAATACTCAGGAAGGTATATTAAACGATAATTTGGGAGCGCGAGAGCCCTGGATTTCGAGGACGCCAATATGCAGATACGCGTAACACGGCAGGTGGATACTTTGATACTTGGAGGTAGCGAGAGACGCTGGCAACTTGATAACCGGTCGGCTTCGTGCGCGTACGAATAGAATTTGGATTTCGAGTCTGACTTCATCCGCGAAGCGGCGAAGCCGCGCGATGCGTACGTAATGCTCACCGAGAGTGATCACTGTTCGCAAGATTTTACAAGGGGAAAAAGGAAAGGGGAAACAACAGAAAAACGGGAAACAAGCCGGAGAACGAATACCGAATGAACATGAATCTCAGATTCCGCGATGGTATCGATATCGGGATTGTTAACGGCGTCAGCGATGGTAGTCTCGATCTTTATCGAAGATCTCGATTCATCGAGAGTTTCACTCTTCCGTGAAAGTTCGGAAATCTGTGCGCAAGCTTCGCGATGGAACTTAACGAATTCCAGATGTGGAAGGAACGATCTTTTGGCATCATCGACGCGGCGCGTTACGTCTCCGAGAGGATTGGGCGTACTTACCCCTTCGCTCCACCGCGGCGCGGAACCGCATCGAGAAAAACTTGACGGAGGAAAACTTGGCGACCGGACGCGATATTAAAATATGCCGGGCGCGGGGTGAGGAATCGACGGCGGATCGGTGGAAAACGTGTGCAAAGGATTTTAAACTCGTGCGCGGGCCGCTTTTACGCGGCTACGACCTTTATTCCTCGTCGAGCCGTTCGTCCACCCCCTTCCCTCCCCCTCGCCGCCGCGGCACGTTTCATTCCGGAGCGCGCTCCGGTGCGCCCGACCGAATACGCGTCTTGCACATCGCGGATACGGAAGAGAGAGAGAGGGGGAGAGGGAGAGAGAGAGAGAGAGAGAGAGAGAGAGAGAGAAAGCGCCGCGGCGATGCCGGCAGTTTATCACGAATCAATCGCTCGTATTCGGAGCGTAAAATGAATTTCCACTCGTGATCGTTAAATCTCTTCGGGATTACCGCATCCGGTTCTCTCGCGCTGTTTCTTCTTCCGGCCGAAATTCGGCCTCGATTCTGACATCGCGGGCATCGGGCATTCGCGCGCGAATTCAGCGGGCCGCTGATGCGGAAACGCATCTTACACCCGGCGCCTACGAAAGGACTCCTGCCGCGTTAGCCTTCCTCCCCTCCTACTCGTGTTCAATTATGTCGGGGATGATAGGCGCAATTAGCTGCAACGCCGATGGCTCCGCTGAATCAGCGGATGCACATAGGCCTCGCTCCATTCTGCTGCGCACGCGAGCACGCGCGATGACACGCAGACGTGCGGTGCGCGCGCGAGCGGCCGGGAAACAAACGGTTCGTTATAGCTATATCCATAGTTAGCGTGATTAAGTGTGAACATCCTGCCGGGGGATTCAACGAGGTACCGATCGTTATTACGTCCGCGGAAAATAGTGTCTCATCTCCCGCATGCACTCGAGATCAGGCACGCATCAGCTAGGGATGGATGATGAAAGGATCGTAATTACGAGCAAGAGAGAGAGAGAGAGAGAGAGAGAGAGAGAGGAAGGTCAACTTTGTGTATTATATTGGAACAACACAAAGCCGAGGCATCGTGTACTTCAAATAATAAATAGCGCTTTACGCTATCAATGGCATTATACTCTATACGACGATCACGTTAATTGTATAGAGGATTTGGATTCATCGCGCAATTAGGAGGCAATGGAATCGAGCTCTCGTTTCAAGATCGGTCAAAGTCACCGATGGCGCGCGGCAGGATCGGCTCGAAACCGGTTCAGGAAGGAATTCCTGATCGCCGGGAAGATTAAATTCTTCCCCCGGCGTCGCGTCGCCGCGACGGCGGATAATTTGCACTTTCGGATAATAAGGTTCCCGGTTTCTCATTACGAGAAGGCGCGAGTCTCGTTAAGGCTTCTGAAAGAACGGAACGGTGGGAAAACTTCGGAGATCACCCCGCGGCGCGCCGTTGGGGGTGAGCGCGCCGTCGTCTCTGCTGTCCGCCTTTCCCTCTCCTCCTGGCTGTGTCGCGCTATCTCGTTATGGTATTACGAGGAGAAGCGCAGCTGAGCATGAAGCGGCCGACGACGGATAACGAACGGGCGAGAAGAAAAGGGGTGGGAAAGCCCTTAACCGTCGCAGGGTTTAAGTGGCGCGCCGCTGGGGAACGCGCGGGGATGAACGTCCTTTTTTAATCGTGCCTGCTTCCGCAAACTGTCGAACCTCCAGAGGGATCTTTGTAATTTCCTCTCGAGATGCACCGCATCCCCGGTACATTTCCGGTTTCATTCCTTTCTAGTTCTCCATCACTGCTGATGGATTCTTTGTTGATCTCCTTTCAAATGATTTTCGGACACAACATGTGTTCAATTTACTTTGCACACTAGATTCTCTCGCAAATCGATCTCCGAGATTCAGCTTATCTCATTGCTGTTAAATCTTTTCTACTTGTTTCAATCGTAAGTATGGTGATACTAGTAATTCAGGTGCGTACGCCTCAAATCCGCGCTGTCTCCTTGTCACGCATGAATCTGTAGAATTTGATGAAAGAAACCGCTTAATGAGAACCTCCTCGCGTATCGCTTACCTTATCGCGTGCGGCAAAAGTATTTGCTGCGACTGAAAACTTATTTGAGTGGAAAGAGGTGGAAGAAAGGTACCAGTTCGGGCAAGCAGTTTTATGACAGACTATGAAAAATTGTGTTTATCGAGACGCTGTTTGCTTTTTGCTTTTACACCTTGTATATAGATAGCTCAAACATTCCAAGTGTCATGGAATATTTGAATTTGAAATAAGTTCTTGCCCGGACAACTTCGGAAGCTGCCGATATATACTCTCGGCAATGTACTCGGATGCACCGCAAAAATCCTATATGTCGGAATGTATGCTTTGATAATAAAAAAAGAGGGACTTTTGGAGTTTATACGTGCGAACGGTAGCGATGGAGAATCATGAAACCGCGAGAGCTCCCTTTGTCGTTCTCCGATAGATGAGTAAAAATAATTTGTCACAAGCCGACGCGCACTTGGCAACTATCGATTGAACTCTGTGTGCGCGCATCTTTTTCGAGAGCAAGCTCCGCGAGGAACGCGTTGTCGCGAAAGTGCACGCTGATCTCGGTCAATCTGACGGTTTTCTCGGAGAGAAAATTCGAGATCTCAGTGATTTCTAGCTATAATGATCTTACTCAATCGCCTCCTTTAGAATCGCATTAACTGCGGTTGTACAATCTCGTGAGTATGAAGGACAGAGAGAGGCAGGTAGATCCCGATTAGGAAACGTAAAACGCGAGATTGTTGCACGTCATAGGATCATGAATATTGCATGTTATTTCCCACATGCATACTTGCAAAACTATCAGCATTATTAATAAAACGTGAAACCTTGTACCATTGTGATAAATGATGTAACAAATAACCATCGTTTCATATCGAGCAATCAATATGAAATAATAATAACATGTAATATTCAAGCACACGCAAAGCAAACGATCAAATAAGCGAACGAATCCCGATAGCTAAACACAATCAATGCACCAGATGCGTGTCACGAACGCGCGAGTCTCTGCAAGCAAAGCTTCGAGGCTGAAAGAAGTTAACGAGATCGCGAGCGAACCTATTTCATAAGCGAAGAAGCACGCGCGTGATCCGAATGCGAGCGCCGCAGCTGCAGGCACATCCACCGTCCGTTGATTGCGCCCTAATAAGGGGGCAGGGGCAGATTGAACCTCCCTCGCCACCCCCGTTGAATTTCGCGCGTCTCGCGAGGGTTCACGTTCGCGTAGTTTCGCGAGAAGGAACCCCGCCCTCGGACGTACTCAGACGAGAGCGCGGCAATTGTCTCGGCGCTGGGGAGACTTCCGTTTACTTCCGGAAGTTAACGCCCAACGGCGCGCGGTGCACCTTGGTAATTTGCACGCGCAGTTTCGCCAAGTGCTCGAGCAAATGCGGAGGTGCTCTTAAGGCGTCCGTATGTGAGTTTCGGCGCACCTGAGCAACGGCCACGTGCTAGGCCCCGAGCGGCCGCGAGCAAATAATTACACGAGCTAGAAACATCAGACGTGATGGATCGCTGAGAAAGCAGCCGGACGTGCCATCGCCGACCGTGCGATAAACAAATCGGGTAATCGGCCCATCTTCGAGCTCTACAGCGAGTGGCTTACTAAGGCGCCTCATTAAATATCAGATCTCGACGGCTGTTTTCGAGGTCAAGATCGGCCAATTTTTCCCAATTCGCTCTCGGATGTTCCAGACATGCAACCGAGAGGAGGATCAATATTGCGCGGTTGGACATTACGATTTTTCTTGAATCGCGCCTACCATGCAGGATGATTTAAGCAGACGAAGGTCAACCTGCTCGATTAAGCAGTTGCAATGGATTCGATTCTGCTGTTACCTTTTACCTCGGGAAAACATAGCTTTCTTCCGGCTAACCGAATAGCACGCTTCGAACACAGAAGATAAAAATCTGCGAGTGCGAATTAATTATTCTTGATATTTATCTGTTTCGCCATTCCCGCTGGCAATTATCGTGGATCTTACAGGCTTTCGACATGCCGCACGTGACCGAAGAATGCCGAGTGACCTGCAAACGGACGTTTGCAGATATACTTTTGAGAAAGACGAAATCATGATCCTGACGCATCATAAATATATAAGAGAGATCAACGGCGCACGATCAATAAGCCCAGCTGAATTTCCGGTATTTCGATCAAGCGGGACTCATATTGCAGAATTAAATACTTTCACTTCTGTGACTGTGTCGATTTTGCTTTTATCTTTGAAGAGTATCCTTGACATAATAATCTGAAACGGCGAGAAGGAACGCGATCCTAGCTCTCCAGATGCGACAGTACTAGGACCTACATTGCCGCATGTATCTACGATCTTTATTCAGCCGACGTCACTGTGACCAGACGTGTTTAACTATTGCTCGAGAAGGAATTGAGAATCGCATCCAGCGCGCGTCGCAATTGTTAACGTTTTCATATTTCGTTGCACGAACATGTCGAGTCCCGGGGAACTTTCGAGTGCATCGGCAAATAGCGCCTCCGTTTCGTGAGCGTTCCAACAGTCGATCTCTTACACTCTCGGAGGTACACATGGGAGTGACAAACGAGGCTGTTGCAGGCACTCGTGGCGTCTCGTCTGGCCGCATCGCGTCTAAATATATTCAGCAGTTCAGCGCATTCCTCTTCTGGCAAAGCGTACGGAGAGTCATGAGGATTCATCGCATCAAACGCATCAGCCGGCGTGCATCGGTGCAAGTAGCAGACAACGAAAACCGCTCGAGTTACGAGATCGTGCGACGATCTAAGAAACGATAGGACAAACTGAATTTCCCGAGTCCATGGTCGAGAATTGTCATCGATCCGTGTCTTCTGCAAGGCGATCTCTGTTCGCTGAAGATCGCGATCAGCGACGAACGAACGATTTATTCCCACGCTTCCCGATTTGCCGCGAGATGACCAGCCGCGAACTATAGCCTGCGAAATAATTCGCGAACAATCGTCGGAGCAATCACAGAAGCAACAGCACGTTACGCCGGTCGGTTGCGACGAAATCGTCCTTCTCCGCTTTTTACGAGATTCCATCAAACTGCGACAACTAGCGGAGTCAGACGCGAGTAGCAATATCGCGGATCCGTCCAGAGTCCTGGATCATCTAAATTTCCGAAGGGAACTGTGGAAATTGTCCTCATCAAAAATTACTGTTCTCTAATAATGGACACCTGGTCAGTGAAAACTCGTAAACTTCAAATTGAATCCGCGGCGCTGTTACGTGCCGGTCCTAATTCAATATTTCTCAAAAGTTTCGCGTGTTTGTTAAGCCGTTCATCATGCAATTTCGGAGTTTAGTCCGCCCTCTTACGTCCGGTCTGGTCCGTTTACAGACGTGTCTCGTCAATTATGCGTCTCGTGTGCAACGTTGCTACGTTGCTATGTTGTTCTCTCATTCGATATTATTTACTCGTCTGTTTCACGCGCGATTCAGCTCGCGCACGGTAAACACGTTTCGCAGACTTCTAACGAAGAACACGAGCCTGCTGTGTACTTAACTGATTAACAGAGACGAGCTCGTAAAGTGCGCTTAAAGCTGAACACGCATCTTTCATCCGCCAAAGGGTGTAAAGCCGTTCTTGCTGCCATCGCTGCCTATCTTAGCCGCGTTATCAATGCTACGCATTGCCATCGTTTGCTGCGATTACAATCCCTGCTAATTTCACTAATGCCGTCGTTACCGTTGATCTCGCTATTACGATTTCCATGCATGCTGGCGCTATCAGATACCTAATATCGAGAGATGGCTGGAGCATCGCTATGTTACAGAGATGTGTAGCAACAAAATCATCTTCGTAATACAACGATAATCGATCCTTGTAGCTTCCAGGCTCGCGTCTGCTAGTACGAGTATAATTGTTAATCGTTATTGCGATGATGACTATTATTGTCAACGTCTTCGCAATCTCCATCGCATCGGTTTTAAAATAAATGGCTACCTCACACGCGCGCGCGCGCGCGCGAAGTCGTCCGCTGAGTGTAATAGTCACGCGATGCTGCAATCGCAAAAAGACGATGTTATTAAGGAATTATAACGGCATTGCACGTGATGAAACAATATCCGAACTTTGGACAAGCCTGACAATGGGAATGTTGATGACCGTTCGAATAAGTAATTACGTGTCTTTTGAATCTGAAGATTAACGGACAGGCTTTATCGATCCAAGACATATCTAAAGGAATTGACGACACGATGTTTCATGCCGCAATATTTCTACAAACACCATAGAGAAATCGATAACACAAACGATTCTGCATTATATTCAAGTACGTAGACGAATAATTCGATTATCTGTTTATCCGTACGCTTGTTTTTGCTTCGTCGCATGAAAATAACAGTCCTCCGTCAGGGAGAATCTGAACAATTCGCTCGTTTAATGCGTAATAATAATCACGTTGCGTCCGCGAGTCAGCTCACTCGGGATTGACGTTACATTCAGAGGAGTCGTTATAATATATCAATTACACGTGTAACTAACGCGAAGCTAACGCAGGAGAAACCGCGATGCTTTACGAGGAGGTAACGATCGAAGCAACGACTAGCTGGTCAATTACGTCTTTTATAACGAACCGGACATTATTGCGGCGATGCGGTAACGATCATTAATCCGTTTACAATCGGAACCACCTGCTAATATTTGCACCTCGAGAAGATACGCGCGCAGGAAATGGAGAGCCGCGAATCGGCAATCTAGTTAAGGTAAGGCAGTTCAACGCGTCCAATTAGGTTACACATACGAATTGTCCTTCATCCGATCGAAATACCGATGCGAAATACGATGCTCGCTTTCGGCGTTGCGTGAGATTGAATTATCGCGCGAGTAATGTGTGTAGCGTGACGAGAGAATAATAGACGTGAATGATTCTACGTTTCGGATTGCCAATCGTGGAAATAAGATCATTTCTCGTCTATATATTTTATTGCTCTGTATAAATTATTATAGTGCAGCTATTGTTCTGTTTGTTATTATATGAGAGTAATAATGTAATAATAGAAGTGAATGATTTTATGTTTCGAATTGTCAATCTTGGAAATGAAATATAACATCTTTTCTCGTCTTAACTGTATATTTTATTACTCTGTATAAATTATGTATTATTATAGCGCGATTATTATTCCTTTTGTTGTTATATTAGGGTAATAATGTAATAACAGACGTGAATGATTCTACGTTTCGGATTGCTAAACTTGGAAATCAAATATAAGATCCTTTCTCATCTTAATTGCTAATATTTTATTACTTCATATAAATTATATATTATTATAGTGCAATTATTATTCCTTTTGCTATTATATTAGGACAACAACGTAATAATAAAGTGGATATTATAATAATAATAAGAAAATTAAGTGATTAATTTTGGTGTTTTTGTTATCAGAAGACAAGTTATACATGAATAAAAGTTTGCTATGATTATACAAATAATTATGCAAGTAAAATTAGGTTACCTTATATTATTTATATTATTTAATTATACAAGAAAGATATTCTCCGTTATATATATATATATATATATACATATATATATATATATATATATATATATCCATGTAGCAATCTATACAAATATGGCAAACTACATGAATAAACTGATTCGAATGCTTTTACCTTCCATCGAAAAAGAGCATTTGTTTTATTTTAATCCGTATGATTTATTCACTGCCGATACAACTATGATGTGAAAGAGAAAAGAGCTTGCACGGAGATGCTTAATCCTGCTCGACATATTCACCGACGCTGATCTTTTGTTAGAACTTACTGATCTTTAATAAACATCTCGCGCGAGTAAATTTCGTATCGATTTCCTGCCATTGACCTGACGAACAAGCGCGATAAATTTCTCGCGTCCGCGAAGAACATGGAGACGAGTCATTGTCGCGCTGGATCGCAATAATAAAGACACAAAGATTATCTATCAAACTTGAATAAAAGCGCTGAAGAGTCAGAGTGACGAGATGACTGGCGACATCTCGAATTTGCGGCAGCATAGCGACAAGAGTTCGCACGATGAAGCACAATAAAGATATGTTCTCCATAAAGAGGATATAAAAAATTTCTTACGAGATGTGCAGCGCGATGGAATGAGCCGTTACGTTGTACCGCGTCGCCTTATGCTAGCTAACATCAAACAGCTTAGCCTTGCCAAACTTTGCAGTTAGCTCAATACTCACTTTGATCCACTTGCGCAATGAAAACACGAAGAAAGATATTCTCGATCGTGGAAAAATCGAGGAAGGACGATAACGGAGTACTTGTGAATATCTATTTCATTGCTATCTATTTCATCCCTTTTCCAAGGGATTTTTTTCTATACTCCCTGTTGGTCTCACGTGGAAGATATCGTCAGTTGATCCTCGGGGGACGGCAAGAACTCGAATCGTCGTCCTGGCCGGCTCTTGAGCGAGTGCAATTACGAACGGTCCTATCCCGGTTCGATCGAACGAGCTCGAGAGAACTCGCACGCGATAAGAATCGCACTGGAGCGATACGTAACGGGGAAGACACGCATCGTTAACGCAAGATGCCGACGGGGTAAAGCGCGTAGATAGCGGTACAGAGTGACAGATAAGAAGAGCAAAGAGAGGGGAAGGCTCACGTAATAGCAAGGGGAGGCGTCGATGTTCGACATGATCAATCGCCCTCACGTACCGAGCGGAGAACGTGAGCCAGGAACAATATCGCGGCGGTTCCTACCCCGACCTCGCAATTTCCACCCCTCATCGTACTCATCGCTCGCTCGGTACCAGCCTATCCGGAGAAGTCCCGCGCATTCCTCCCACCGTCGTCGTCGGGATGAAATTCTTATGAAAAATCACCGAGGAAACTTGCACCGCCACCCGCACCCCTCAGAAGCTCATCCCCGTTTCTCGACGGACTTCTGAGAAATCCGAGAGAGATAATTCCGGAATGGCGGAATATCCTGCTTTCTGATGGCGTAACGGACTTGCCGTTGGCTAGGGGAGAAATACGATGCAATTATCGTCCTGCGTGCCTGATGATGCGATTTAACGCTGAGCGATGCATATTATAAATGCACGTGGGCTTTCGCACGCAGCGGTTCCACATGATTGAAGCGACTGAAGCGAGCGTCCAAGATTCGATTAATCGCGTTAATCACGATCAGTGGAGATCGCAGGTCCGTTGTTCCTCTGGCCACAAATACAGACGTAATGATTTTTTTCTTCGATCACATGATGGTTAACATACGCTGTTCCATGTAACGAGCATGCATAATTACCATCCGCTCTCCCTACCTACGAACGAACGAAATTGCATTTGAAATTCCATCGCGGTTCACTTGACTGCTGCTCCCGGCGCTGCTCTTCTTTTTCTTTATTTTCTAGATGGTTGAATACACTCCGCCAACGAACGGGCATTTCTCGTGTTTTTCTTTGCTCTCGCGCTGGAACGAGCTTTAACTCTTGCCCTACCTCACTTCTCGTTATTCCTTCGCTCTCTTTGCTGTCCTCCCCCTTCCCGTCGTCGATATCGCGGATCTGGCTTGACGAGCCATCGTTCAATTATACATCAGGTCTTACGTGACTGGCAGTCAACTCGACAGTGTTCTGTGTCTATCACGTATGCATGACACTGCTTATCAATCGTATCGTCGTATCGTCATTTATAAGTTAACGCGTGTCAGATACATGCGCAGACTGACACGCAGATAGATGCATGCTATCTATCACCGCGATTCGAGCGCGAATCGCGAATTTCGAGCGCCGAAATTTCGCGCCGATTCGCTTCTTCGGCAAAGAGCGAGTTCAGTTGGGGATGCCAACGATTCGAGAGGCCGAATCGGCGAACGACTCGCCTCGTGCAAACGCATCACTGACGACGATAGACAATAAAAGCCGACGATCGTTACTTATTGGCGGAATGTTCGCGCGAATCGACTCGCCGCAGTTCAGAGACGAGCCGAGCGACAAGACTTCCTCTCCACGAGTCCATTCGGAATAAAGGGGAAAGGAGCGTACGGTTGGTCGACGGATGACGAGTTTTAAATTTCCCTCGTCGTTCCGCGGTCGGGTATCAGCTGGAGGGTCGTAATGTCGGCAAAAATCCAATATCGCGTTCAATAAGCCGCGCGCCGCCGAAGAGATTTAACCGCCTGCGACCTTCGGGGACCAAGTGCTGTCGCGCGGCGAGACCGCGCGGGCATCTTCGACGCCCAATCCTCCCTTCTTTTCCTCCAGGCACCCTCGCTCGCGATGACTATCCTCTCGTCCGAGGAAGGATTCTTCCTTATCCTTCCTGTGGATTGGCCAGGTTATTTCGTCGTTGGAATGGCTCATCGAACACGGAAAGCCCAGGAATCCGCGCGAGCAGCGTCGCGCGATTTTATTTTGCCCGGAAACGAACTCGGCAACGTAGACATAGACAGACAGAAAGAGAGAGAGAGAGAGAGAGAGAGAGAGAGAGAGAGAGAGAGAGCGCATGCTGGAAATAACGCGGAAACCACAAACAATGGTGGAAAATTGAGAAGAGAATTGAAGGGACCATCGTCGTTCATAGCTCGATATTTCTGGAAGCGATTTATCGGGACGTTTTCTTCCTCCCTCTTTCTCTCTTTCTCTTTCTCTCTTCTTTTTCTTTTTCCGCTGCAACGACCACCGTGCAAATGGAATTCGCTATGAATACTCGATTAACCGCGGGAACCTGTCTCTTCATAAACAGCGGGGATTCTGATAAGCAAATTATCGAAAGACTTTGATTTCATTAATTTTCCACCGCGTAAACTTTTACGTAACGCTATTTCGCGCTGGTGTCGGACTGTCGCGTGCAAAAATCGATCTGTAACGCGGCGCGGACATCGAAAACACATCTCCGTTGATGCGTGGCAGTGTATCGCAGTGCCCAAATAAATTTATGGCTAGGTGGATCAACTGGCGGTAAACTGACTGCACACCCACGTCGTTTGCACGTTAGCTCACGTCCATTACGAAGTTTAAAGGCCGCGTTTCCGATAACCGTGCGGTAGTAGGCTACCAAAACGAGAACCGAATACGTTATGGTATTCGGCTCATTGGAATGGCGAATCATTGTGTAGCCATTTAATTATTTCATAATTATTTTCGTGATTCGACGATTAGACGATTAGACGATTAAATCCTTATATTCCGCGTACAATGTCGATTCCGCAACGAAAGCGCACGAGAATGAAGACGTTCCAGCGTCGTTTGTGTTTTTTCATCGATCTCGGAGCGAGTTCAATTTCAATTACGCGCTTCCTCGTAGTCTCCCCTGCCATTTAAACGTGCAACAATAATCGCGAGATACGGATACACGATAGCACACACGCGTGGCGACGTGCATGTCTGCGTTAAGGTCGTTGCTTCTGTCCAATAATGCGGAGACGTTCTCAACGAGCTCGCCCGCCAGCGTCGTCTTACAGTATAAAGTCATTTAAGAGTTGAAATTACGTCCAGATCTCTGTACTCGAGAGGAACCGCCGGTTGTTATCTTACGTCTTATTCCCAGTTATCGATCGGGAAACCATTACTCATCTACGTTGCCGGACGTTAGCGGAGAAAGGGGCCGAGAAAAACGAGCGTAAGGACATAATCCGGAGTTCCATCCGCGCGGAGGCAAGAAGACGCCGTTCCATCCGCGTTGTATTGTTGTAGACGCCGCTACGCGGAGCATTGTATCCCGTCAATGAAATCTATTCGATTTGATGTTCTCTCGTGTAGCGGCAATTGCAGCGACGCACGGCTTCTCCTGCTTCGCCGGCCATGAATGGAAGAGCGGTTTGCTTTGTCATATTTTACGCGCCTCTGACGCCGAGCAACAGCGCCGGAAATACGGAAGCAAAAAAGCAAAATGAAATTTCAGCGTGCCTCGAGCAAGCCGTACAAAGGGGTTGCTTTACACGCGTGCGTCGCACGCGCGCGTCCGGCCGGAAAGTGCGCTGGAAGGGATGAAAAGTTATCTCCACTTCTCGAGAAGATGGTTCGATGTATCGACTATAACGCGCCGCCACCCGGAAGGTGTTCGTTTGAGATATCTTCGGCCGCGGTTCGCAATCACGATCTTCCATTCCGCTCCCGGACTAACACGCGTAAACGTCACCCCGAAGAGTTCGCACCATGACGGGGCTACGAGCCTGATTTGTCGGGCAGTTTGCGCGCGAAGGAAGTATCCGTCCTCCTGCGAGAAGTAATTTACACCGATTTGGCTCTCTGCTTCTGTTGATTCGATACGCTAAAATATCGCTCTTGCAATCGAAAGGAGCACACGCAACCCGGCCGTATGCGCGTTGCCAACTAGACGACGTGTTTATGTGCAAGAGGCGTGCAGCAAACAGCTCGAATACCGTGGCTCAAATATATGCATTCCGTGTGCTTGATAGGAGTAGCTTCAGCGCGTTAATATCCCAAACTCGCCTCCATTACGCAAACGTCGAAAGTATAAATGCCAAAAGTAACGCATTACGTATCCGCGTAGATATTAGCAGATATTTCCAGACCGCTCGAAGCGAATGCGTAATCCCGTAAAATCGCGAGGGTGAATGCACGAGATTTTCGCGCATTTCACTCTCGCGAGCCGCCATTATGCGACTCGACGCTCGTGCATTTCCGGGTTTTCGGAATTTTCTTGTCGCTGTTCCTGTGCCTTCGCACATCGGGGGACACAAGTTGCGAAAGGTAATGGCCGATACAGGGACAGAATAAAGCGATTACTGTGCATTCCCAAAGAGGGAGAAGCAAGGATGGTCGAAGCTGCTTGGTCTCACTTTGTTTTCGGCGTTTTTTTGGCCAACGAATTTCGAACAGTGCGCTTCACGACGCTTCAGGATCGACAACAGACGGAAACTTGCAATTTAGATTCTCGATTCTAAATCACTGATGAGTGAAATGACATTTTAGTGCGGAAGCTTTCAGTCTCGAGCAATAATAGCCGAACGACTGTCGGTTTCATTTATATCTCTCGAATTAGATGCACTTTTCTTCTTCACCGCGCGCACAACGTAAAATCAGAGAAGGAAGATCGATCGTTCACAGCACGGCATACCGATGAGATAGCATCCGCAACGCTGGACCGTGGGTGGCAATAAGGAGTCGCCGGATGCTTCCCACATTTCTCTTTATTTCAGCATCAGGGATCGGCCAATGGCAGAAAGCGCGAGAAATCGTGTCGGCTTGGCCGCGGTTGAAATGGAGCTTATGCATGACGGAAAGCATCGTTTGGAGATGAAAAAATGCGGCGAGAGAAGAAACAACCGACAATTTCTTCGACAGTGGCATCGTTCCTTGATAACGATTCTCGTCTCTCCCGAGGATGCGATTAGAACGCAGCGGTCGCTATTTACCAACATGGAAATTTTTTGATACGGGTCTTTCTATCGGGGAATCGACAGGGAATCGATCAGCGACTATCGTTTCTAATATTTGAAAAAAAAAACAGACGCGTCGCACCGGATGAGCCTCACAACGCGCGGTTCCACGAAGAGCGCATTTGAGAGTAAACAAGAAAGGTCATGTCGAATCTTCGCAGCCTCTCGAAGGAATCTTCGGTGAGCGCGTGATTCGAATCAAGACTGTAAATCTGGCAATTTAAGTCGACAGAGGATAAAATACGGCAAAGGAAATAATCATTGAATTAGGAAGAGATAAATATCTTAGCTTCGCAATCGGATACAATACACTTACTCTTCTCCGTAGCGAGCAGTTTCATTCGCGATAAAACAAACTCTCCGTGTTTCTCTTTGACAAAGAATAACGAAATGGATAAATGGAAATGATCCGCGTATTCTGCACGAACGTGATCGCCGTACGTAATTAAAGCGGCGGTCAAAATACAGAGATACGCGCGGCTGAATACCGTGGATAGGAAAATGGAGGAGAATGTACGCGAGATCGCGATAGTTCTGTTATATTAATTCCGGTTAATCGACCGTAAGGATCAGCCGGCCGTGAAAACGCGTTAAGTTCGACCGGGCGAATTCATTTTCCGCGCATCGTCGCGGTGCAACAAACCGCAACAATCCCGCGCGAAAAATGAGAGAAAAATGTCTCGCAAAAAGTGTCGAGGGAAGCAGCTATTTTGCACTCAAGCGATCGCGCGATGGTCGCCCGCTTTGTCCGCTCGAACGCTACGCGACGCGAAGCTGCGAGATCTTTTTCCACCTCGCCTGAAAAACGAATCGCGAAATCAACCAATGGAGATTCCATCAATGTCGCCTGGTTAATCCAAGAGAAATTACGCGCCTATCGCGTGTCGATATATATCGAGGGTTCGTTGAATCGCGTTTGTCGCGACATTCACGACCATCACTCGAGAGCAACATCCGCGGATACGCCGCGATCGAAATTTATCAACCGGATTGAACGGTACGGCGCGGTAAAAATCGTTTCTCACCCATCGTTTATCCGTCACGGCTCTCCGCCGGCCATGACGTCGCAATTCGAGCGCACGATAATTATCGCGGTGACCATTCGCGACACGCGTGCGGCAAAATCAATTAACCCGAAGGGGGAGCGATGCCAGGACATCGATCGGCGGACGGAGATCGATTGTATCGCGCGTCGCGATCGTGTAATTAATGATTCGCGGCAGCGCGCTCAAAGTAAACTGCCAAAAGTAATGCTGGATCCAGTTATCGAAATGATCGTTGCCGACATTAAGCAAGAATTCGAGAAAATTCTTGTGAATTTTCCTAAAGGAATTTCATGCAGATTCAAATGGCACGCCTTTTGAAGATATTTATCATCAGCTCGCTTCATCAGCGAATGTATTCTTAGTCGGTACAATAAACTGATCCATAAGCATTTTGCTAGATTTTATTTATCAGCCGTTAAAAAAACACGAGCTTCCCTTCTTTCAACATCATTTTTGTCTTTTATCGATAACCGAACGCGTTCAAAAATGGCAGCTGATTAGTTCCAGCAGCTTCCCTCGGAACACAGGATGCTACCCAAACGTTCAATTTGCGCGATCAAAGTTCCTTACTTCTAGAGATTAGGATTTTTACTGATGCAACTGATTACTTTTACTCGCTTGGACGAATCACGGACGTTTCTCGCTCGGACTTTGGAAAAACGCCAGGGTGGAGACGCCCGAAAGGAGAGGACTCGTTACGACAACGTGCACCCTATCGCCGCGAATAAAAGCAAGAAAGTGGGTCACGATCCGGTCTTGCTGTCGCGGATTGGAAACGCAGATTGATCAAACTTGCAAAGAGTGTCGATGCGAGAGGAAGCTAAGCATCGAATCTGTTGAGAAACGACGCGCCGGCTGATATAAGAACAGTATCGCAGTCACCGATAATTCGATGAGAACTCGAGTGATTGCTTTACGCGTGATTGCTCGATTAATTCCTCAAGTACAAGAGGAACAGTTGTCAATGATTCTTTCGTAGATTGAACGAAGATATTCATACGTCGCTACGCGACATTCGCCTGCTTAGCTAGTTACGACGTAATCGCGAATCAATTTGCAAATGAGACCTCGGAAGCTGCGTAATCTCCAGCATATATCTTGACGGAAAGAAACGAGACGACGCTCGGAGAGGGTGAAACGCCAACCCTCCGTGTCTATCAGAAACGAGCATGGTCGGTTTGGTGCCCTTCGTATTACGACTTCTCTACACGTGAAGGCAGTTAACTTCGCCCTTTTCTTCGTCGCCCTTCGTCGTCCGGAGCATTTCTCGCGAGAATAGCGACAGTTCCGCACGATTTCGCGAAATGTCCCGCGCTGAAGCCCCGTCATCTTCATTAAAATGATCTTTTCCTTTTATAGAGTGCACGGCCGCCGTTCGCATTCAATCTAAATTCTATTACCCGGCGATTTATTCGGTCGGAGGCCGCTAAGCCGAGAGAAAGAGGGAGAGAAAGTTTCCTTTACTTTTACCATGCCACGTGGTATGCCCGGCAACAAGCGCACCACGGGAGGAAGAGAGGGAAGGAGAGGGACGAATTTATTCCGAGAGGGATTAATTTTTCTATTATTCAGAAAGACCTCGCCGCCCGTATTCCTCGGCTTCTCTTCGCGTCATCGTGACGCTTCACGTGACATTTTCATAACCGCGAGTGTAAAATTTCAATAAAGCCTTCCCCCTGACTTCGTAATAGCGGATTACGACGTTTTATGATCGCGGAAAGAGGAAGAAGGATGTAATTTGTTAGCGGAGTAAATCGCATCACGATTCGGATCTGGCCGCTACGAAAAGGCGACGGGAATATCGCGAAACGACCATCGCTAATCCCTTTTATTTTCTAACGACATTAAGGCTGCACGCTGCGCAAACTGCGGATTAATAACGTTACAACGGAGCGCCGTTGATAAAACTAACTCGGTCCGCTGTTCGCCAGCGGACAAAGAAGTATACGTATGCAAAACTCGTTAATGGAACTGACCTCGGGCATGCCTCTGTAACCTGCCATTTACATTTCCATTCCGACGTGATTGCATGTGAAAAAGTTCCATCGTTACGCCATTATTACGCGCGCATTAGGGATAATTATATCTCCGGCTATTTAAAACGCGACAACCTAACGGAATTCATTTGCTGCTAAGTAACATAAACTACCAGCAATGGAATGCATCATCGCGGAGCATACGTTGCGATAGTTTAGTTACATTCGCGTGACGTAACGCTTTACAAGCGAATCGTGATTACATTCATCGACAATGCGAAAGCACGCGGTGAAACAGCGCAGAATGCAACGCAGAATTTAAATTGTTTTGCATGTTTCGTAAGCGGTTTTGCAAATAATACGCCCAAAGCGTCTTTCGAATTTGCCAAAAAATCATGCTCTCGTTGCCCCGTGATTAAAATGTTGCGAATCTTCGCGCACGTATCGATTTTGCGAACGACATTTTGCCTCGTCGTGCCATTATCTACGCAATTGTTCGTGTAACATAGCGATAGTGCATTCCTTACGATCGAACAGGTCGATCGAGGTCATTGAAGCTCGTTGTCCTTTGCGCTTCTCCCTTCAAAGGGCCCTCGCCGGGACTTTTTACTCGGCGCAACCTTACGGGTTCACTAGGCAACGAGCTGTCTTCAATTTCTCGAAATTCAAGAATCTCGAAGCGAGGCGAGCGAGCACGCGTAGCAACCGTGGAGAATTCTAAATAAGAGTAGCGCAGACGTATCGCGCAAGGGAGATCGAGACGAGCGCCGGCTCGTTCCTTGAGGAAAAGGTACTTCGCGAGAGGCAAGTTCTATCGCATCTATCGCGGATCAAAGGGGACCGGGTCAAAGATGGATTTAAGGTTGGCATCGCGGCCGAGCGAGTCCATGAAAGGACGCGATCCGCCGAGCTCCGCATAATTCTTCACCGTACGTACGGCTCCGGAGAATTACATCGACACACGGGAAGAGCTGATGGAATTATCTGGCGCGGTATGTGAACCCGATCTTTCTTGTAAATCACATCGCGCGTATCTCGTTTCCTTTTCTCCGTTCGCCGTCAGAGATGAGACGGCAAACAGACTCCACGTCAGGAGATTAAATCTCCCAACGATGACGAGCAAAGGTATGTCACGGTACATCCAAATGAATCCACGCTCATCCATTTATCACGCTACCGTCTTGGCGGGGTCAACCATTTTCCCCCATTTCTCTCAATCTCGCCGACGCGCTAATGGATTCCGCGACGAGCCACGGCTCCGGCTGCTCTTCTTTCACGCGGAAATTAATACGGAACAATCAGGCGAGTTTTCCTCGACTTTCTACCGCTGTTTATCTGGGACACGAACAGCGGCTCCCTACTGTACCGCGCGTTCCCATTCTGCCTCGATTGCTCCCAATTGAATTTCACGCGAGTGAGCATCGTAAGGTATGAGCGGCGTGTCGCTCGTCGACCGGAACTCGCACGCGCATACGCGCGTGCATACTCGTTCGTGCGTGCGATGCACGTGCACGTGCAACGCACCGCGTTCCGGAGGATCCGTCGGCATCATCGTGACCCTGAAGTGGGTCGTCGGCGACCCTGAACCGGAACGGAGAACGAAAGTGATGCTCCGCCGTGGATTCCGTGCCTTAAGCTCGTTCCATGCCTCCGTCGCCTACTGTGTCGCGATTGCGCAATCGCGACTGCGAGAGTACGCGGATGGAATATTCATAGAGACATCGGTTTGCGGAGGTAAGATGAAAGAGAGAGAGAGAGAGAGAGAGAGAGAGAGGGAGAGAGAGCGACACCCACGTGTTCGGGAAGTCCCGAGTGGCGCTGGAACGGTATCTTTTTTCACATTTCGATCGGCCGCCTACATTCCGCGGCTGTCCGCTCATCTCCGCGAAACGATCTTGATCGGACCAAAAGAAGGATGAGAAATCATTTCCAATGCCCGGCTCTATCTCTAGCGGCTACGATGTGCACCGAGGCTTATCGGTATGCCAATCGAGTCGATCTTTTAAAGGATTTCACTGGCGATGTACGTCGACAGTTACGACCGGTAGATGCTTCGCCAAGAGACGAGGAAGCGGCGAAGCTGCCGTTGCGGAATTCGTTTAACGATGCTAATCGCCGGCAGGCGATAATAAACAAGCCGATGGATTTATGAGGAGAGATAATGTTATGCATAGTCCGCGTTCCTGCCGCTGCCATAAAACATTCCCGATTCCTCGGCGTCCGCGGAGACTCAATCACGTTTCTCAGATCCCGAATTTATCGAAACGGGACATCGCCTGGTCGAATCGCCTAATCGATAGCAATGCCACGGACGCGGTAGAGAAACTACAGGAGATTCCCGGAGGCCGAGCGAGGACCTCGCGCCAATCGAACCGCTAGCGTGTCGAACTGGATCGAGGAAAGTGTCGAGAGCACATCCGAGAACACGGTAGAAATCACGATGGAATTCGATCGACCGGCAGCGCGTGCCTCTCGCGCTGAAACCCGTTCTCACGTGGAGGACGCTTCTTCAGGAGAAAAGTAAATCGCGGCCGCGTGAAACGACACGCGCGCGAGGAGCCACGAATCGTTTGCTCGTTACGCTGCGCGACTCATAAAGGCTCATTAAACATACAACGGCGGGATTAGAAATCGTGGGATACGTGCCCTCCCTAAATAATCCGCGGCTGGTAAAACGCGGCGCAATAGTGGTAATTAATGGTAATTCGGCGGTCTACCTGTCGAACGGCTGTTAGTCTTGATTAACGTTAGCCGGAGAGCGTCCATTTCCGCAGAATCAAACGACCGAGCCTCTTCCATCTATTCTTTATTCAAATCGGTCTCTCCCGCTTCGCAGGGAGTCCATCTGCCGATCCATTCATTATCGCGGAAACGCTACTGGAACGTGTACTGGGACGCGTCTCAGGGGAAAGTTGTAGGAAATCTCGTAGAAAGAACGGCCAAAGCACAGCCTCGGCCAATATCTCGCGATGAATAAATAAACGGGCGAGCTAAGGGGTAATAACAGAAAGCAGGACCATCCATTCCAAGCCCGAGAGCCCATTTTTGTAATCTACGATACTTTCTCCAGACGAAAAATCTCCTCGTAAAAGCACGCGAGGTGCCAAAGTATGCCAAAACGATTGATGTACAGTCCTCGATTTGAATCTGGGTGCGTTTACATCGGTTTACATCGACAGTCTCTGAATCCGCTCCAACAGCGGACGCTTAACGGTGCAGTGAGATTACCGCACAATCCGGCGGTTTGGACTTAATTAAACCGAAATAAAAACTGAGGTAAGGTGTGTAGAATCTGCGGTTCCACAATGTCTTCAAGTTCTCTCAACGGTGAAGCTGATGCTGGTGCGACACGCACAAGAACCAGGAGAGATAAATAATATCCCCCCTTTTTATGCTCTCGAGAAAAAGAAGCATTTCTCCGGGGGCATCCTCTATAAACGACGGCGGTAAAGCAGATCGTCGTCGCGTGAAACGTGGTACTATGCGACTCTTATGTTCCGTCGTGACGAATTTCACGGTAAATAAAATACCGCGGCAAGCAGCGTAGAATAAAGAATAAGGAGAGAGAGAGAGAGAGAGAGAGAGAGAGAGAGAGAGAGAGAGATCTTGCGCAAGGGGCGCAGCGCGGGGTGCAGAAGGAACGGCGGCTGTCGCGTCGTAAAATTTATAAAAGGATCACTTTAACGACCGGCGGGGCACGTTTCCCTTTTGCTTGGCAAAAATTAAAATTCCGACCGGATACGCTCGAGCAGCGAGCGATTTGCTTGGGGATGTTGAAGTAGAGAAGATATAGGAAACGATTGTTGTATCGGTAATTCAAGAATTACATTTACAGGATTAATACGATTGCGTTAAAAGTGACGAGTCGCCGTTTCCTCGTTCTTAACTACTATCTCTCTCGTGCATAAATCAGAGATTAAATTACCGGCGAGCAAATCAGATTACTGATTCCTCGGCGTTCGCGTTCAGTTACGTCTTCGCAAAGTTTTCTTACAGGGAAATCCAATCATATCGAATTGCGAGGACGACGAACGGGCACCATCTACGGCGAGGAACTGTCGATGACAATGAATTTGTCGCAACGAAAGCGCACAGCAGGAAGAGAGACGGATGAGGGAGACGTCCGTCACGATTACAGGCGAAATCCCGCTTGAGCGAGCGCATTGACGCGAATAATTAAGAGCACCAGCTCTTCGGAAATGCGCGTCTCGACGTGCTCTCTGCTCTCTGACGCATCGGCTTCCGGAGAAATTGCTCGAAAAAACAAGATGGGCAAAGAGAAAAAGCAAGATCCGACGGAGATTGGCTGCTTGTATTCGGGGCTCATGCATCTTGCTCTTGTAGAGAGAGATCTTCCGCCGCCCTTCCCGACGCCGCTAACTCGGCGAGGAAGAAACGGGAAGTTGTACATATATCTTTCTCCTCCTCCCTCTCCCTGTCCCTCTCTCTCTCTCTCTCTTTCTCTCTCTCTCTCTCTCTCTCTCTCTCTCTCTCTCTCTCTTGCTTTCCCTGTGCGGATATTCTGCCGAAAATTAATTGTACGTTGCGCGCAGCGTAATTAGTAATTTTGTTCTAATTAGGGGAAATTAGTCGCGGAAGCGCACGGACGAAGGAGCACTCGTTGTTATTTATGTACGACCAGCCGCGAGCTACGCGAGTGCGGAACGTAAGATTCGCCATAATTGGTTCCCGATATGAGAGAGAGAGAGAGAGAGAGAGAGAGAGAGCCGTACTTGGAAGAAGGACGACATTAAGACGATAATTGTCACGATGAATGCATTCGATCGTTAATAACTAGGCAGTAATTATCAATTAGCAGGAGACGTCCGTGATGGTTAAGCAAATGGCGTGCGAAACGACGTCTTCTTGCCTTCACGATCGAGAGAGCTCAAGCAGAGCGATTGAAGCAAAGAAGTAGGTATCCCGTGATGGTGATTTGTGTTCTCATCGTTGCATGATATGGGGATAAGAATACGATGAACCGCGCTTCCGAAGAAGCCCATTTCCGCAGCATACATGCGAGTCATTCGAAGCGCAATCGCCAGCGTCAGGATGTTTGATCTTCTAACTTCGGACGAGGAGGCGGGGAGCGGGAGAGTGTCAGCATTTGACACAATATTCCTGCATATTTACGAGCGAACAGTGGCCTAATGTTTCTAGCTCGGCTTCGGATAAAAAGGCGCCCCATCGCGCGCTCTGATTTATAGGACGTGGATGACGCTTGTAAAGCGTCCATTGTTCGGTCCTTTTTGCAACGACAGCGTCGCGCAATTGTTCCAGCACGCGAAGGGTGCATACTATTTTGAACGTGGCCCGTCAGCGACCGAAAACCATTGGAGGAAAGCGAAAGGGACGCTGATAAACGAGCGATACAAACGCGTGCTCGCGTGCTCGCGATCGCATAAAAGCGCGTTGCGCTTCTCGATCTGCGATTAAAGTCGTTAATTAAAGATAATAGCCGGCGGTCGGATGAGAAAAATAGATGAACGATGATCACGACGCGCCTGCAAGTTCCACACAATCACGCTTGTGCGGATATCGAGAAACATTAAGGCGAGATAAAGCGCGTCGAGAGGAAGCGGCCACAAAGCTGGAAACTCAAGAGCGATACGACGCTTCTTATCATTGAATCTGCTTCAATCAGTTCCCTCTGAACGCATGACGATTCGCAGAGAATTTAATATTCGCTGAAGGAAGCGCGGACGCGCCTTTTTTCAAGAAAGTAATAATAATGCTTAGGGCAGAATGTGGCGCGTCTACAAGCGGCTGGTTGATATTCGATAAAAAGCCCGCGTACTTAAAAGCATTACCTAATGAGATTCCATTAATTCACCGAACGGTATCGCTCCGTGAATTAAGAAACGCGAGCAAAACAGATCCGACGAGAATCCCGAAAGGATCTCGCATCGCTCGTATATTAAAACGTGCGCGCGCACGTGCGTTGCGCACTTTAATTAAACAAAATACAGAGGACAGGCGGGAATCGGAGACGAGTGCTTGGCCCGTTTTTCAATTCTCGCGGATGAATTCTAAATGCATCCGGCTCGATGGTATCCGGAGCGCAATAAACGCGCGCGAAAGCCCGCACGATGAGAGGGCCGCGCGGAAAAACCGGCGATACTGCGATCGCGTGCACGATCCGCAATGGAGCTTAAACCCCCGAAACGAGGCACGAATTAAAAAGAGGGAATAACAGGGAACGCGCACGTGTGGCGAGGAGCGCCGAGAAAGTCGTATTTTTACGTTGAATTTTCATCGTCCCCTAAAAGGAACGGCACTCGATTTGCCGACCAATTCGCAATCTCGTGGAATTGTTTCAGATCGAGGGATCGATCGTGATTCTCGCGCTTCTGCGGGATTCCGCCGTTTACACTGAAATGCGAAGTAAGACGCGGAGGGCGGGATTGATTCTGAAATCAATCTGGAATGTCTCTCTTCTCTGCTGGATTGCCCGCCGGAGCAATCGGAGCATTTTTCTCGCTCTAATGCTCTAATAAGATCACACGAATTCTCGCTAGTTTCGATCTCGATAAATCCGAAGATGGACCGTTGAGACAGTTTCATCGGCGTTGCTCCACCGAGCAACTACTCGATCGAATATTCGGGATCGTTCAGAAAAGGACTAATCTGTCCTTGCTCCAAGGAGCAAGGATTGCTCCAAGCAACGCGATCTTGCGATCGATGTGCATTTCTCGCTCGACAATCGCCCGGAATACCTCAGTAAGGGCACACCATTGTGTAGCGAGACGGGCGATCGGAAGGCAACGAATTGAGCGGTGACTGCTATGTGACGATATTCTCTCGAGGGGAAACGTTATTCCACGACAGCGAAAGCATCGCTCGGCCAATTTTCCAGAGTTTCGTTTTGTATAGTCTCTAGTCTAGGATTTTTTCTCTTTCCCTTTTTTATTCCTTCCTCACGAATATTCGCACGTTGCGTGTATATTTCTGGGACGCGTGCGGAGCGCATGCAGAGCGTATACAGAGCTGCGAAACCACTATACAAAGCGCGTTTTATATATATATAAAGAGAGAGAGGGAGAGAGAGAGGGGGGGAGAAGGCGAAAGGGAGAGAGGCAAAGAAAGAGGGAAAAAGAGAGCGAGAATGTCGGCTTAACAAAGGCCGGTGCAATAAATCTCTTGGTTACGGAAGGAGGGTGGAAGGGAGGGAAAGGGAGGTTAAAAATTAACCCGCGCTTGATGCTACACGGCACCGCCCACCGTGTCTCGGTTATTTGTCATGATCTACGGTTTATTGTCCGAAAGGAATTTCCCAGCGAGGAAACTACGCAGAAAGGCGTGCACGGCGCGCGCGATATCGTATGCGCGGAATCATCGGGATCCCTCGTCCGCGAGTGACGATAGGGGATGGTACCGAAAATTTCTCCAGGGGAAGAGCAAGCAGCGATGCACTTTCCGTTTCAACAAGATCCTAATCATCCCAGAGCGTAACAACGTACTGCTTACCGCCGCAATCTTGCGGAGATGTCGAACCGCGTCGACGAGTGATTCCTCGGCAAACAGGATGTCGCGAGACTTACCTAAAACAGAGAAAAATGATCCGATTGATTAGTTTACCTCCTCAAGTTCTTTCGGGGATTCTTAGCGGCGGATTCTCAATGAGGAGACCGGATTCGAATCCATTTATTTCAGAAACGTTGCGCCTCCCGTGGATTTGCGTTTCACCGCTCTCGGGATAAACGAGCCGTATATCAAAACCACCGCCCTCGACATCGCTAGCTTTTTGATGTCCTTTTTCATTTCCCCTCGCGAGCGCAGGCACCGCGAAAAGCTGCGCGTTAAAAATAATAAACGAGAATCAAGCCACGCGCAGTCTGCGGCGGCCTGTCTGCGGCGTTCTATCTCGGGATCCACCCGAGACCGGAAACGCTCGAAATCTTGATCCTTTTTCCTACTTTTTTTCCCTTCTCTCTCTTTTGCTACCAAGAAGAACTCCCCCGGAGTCCGCAATTACTCGGAAACGGCTCATAAAATCCTCAATCCTTTTTTTCTCCCCCCTCCTCTCCCCCCGGAGATACCGTTTAATCGTGATTAACGTTCACGCGCGCTTGAGGAAGTCTGGAAGCACGGAATAGAATTAAAAGCGGCGAATACTACGCGGTGACTCGTAGATGGGCTTGCGAACGTACACGTGTGCAGAAACATCTCCTTCCTGAAACTCTCTTCTGGAGTTTTATCTGGCGCTTTTCCACTTGCGATACCCTTCTTCCGTCCTCGGTTTCCCGCTTCTGCTATTCCGGAACCACGTGCACGCAACGACAGAAAACCCACGGGAGATCTAGGAGGCAACCATCGCGGCTTTCCCGTCGAATATTTCTCCCGACAAAAATTTTCCCAGCAGACATCGCGCTGACCGCACGACGAATGTCGAACGGCAGAACTGGGATAACAACGGAAGCGACTACGCATTCGCGTGAGCAGAAAAAAGCGCTCGTCGCTCGTGCTTGTACTGCGCGATTGCGAAACGCGCACTCTCGTCGCGAATCTCCGTCTTTTGTCCAGATGGATTACAATTTTGATCGATTTATATATTATCAAATCTCTGAACAGATGATAGCTTTCCTCCTATCGAGCTGTCTGCTCGATGTTCACTTTACGTTCCAAAAAGTGATAAAGAATTTGCGCGCACGTCGTGGACCTAATATTTTAAACATTTTATTTCGTACAACGCGATTGTCTCTGCGAAATTCGTGCGATGGAGGCAAGCGGACAATGCAATGAAACTTACGTTCGGATGCCACGTGACGGCTATATCCAGTGACGGGAGTCCCTATTCGCTATTCGCGAGAGCAAAACATATTTTCCGTGATGGCGGAATCGCCGAGAAATTTCTTCCCTTCAAAATGTACCACGCACGATGTACACGTACGACGAAAATCCAGCACATTCCCGTGATCTAAGCTCGCATGCGAATTTCATAAAAGTTGAAATTTCGAAGACGGGCACGCCACGATCCTCTACCGATCATCGGCTGGAGCTTCTATTAATTCTTATAATCTCTTCATGATCAAAATCGAGCAGACGTAAATCGCGGAGAGCGAACGCACGCGCGCATCGAGCATCAATCGCCGGTAGCTGCTCGTTCCATCGTCGTTATCATTTATCATCCGCATCGTTGTCGCTTTTTGACGATCGAAGAGCGCATGTGGCTGCGTGCGTTCCGCCTGCAAATCGCACGACGGTTTCGCGAGTTTCGAAGAATCGGGCGGAAAAGAGGAAACAGAAGAGTGCAGGTCTCCGTCCGTGTTCGCGAATGCGAGCGGCTCATCGCGTCGCGCGCTCGCGCGAATGCGCCGTCGACAATTTTAACGTTATAATATAATCGCGGGCGCTGAATCAGGGGGTGTGGATTCAGAGGGACGAGCGAGGAAACGGCGAGTGTCCACGCAAGCAGATCAATTACTGCTGAAACGTTAGCGCACAATGCTACGCTACGAAATGTTATGTTCGCCCGCGAGCATCGTGCTCGGAATTATGGCAAGTATTAAGAGCATTAGGAAGCTATTGTCGCGCGGGCCATACAGCGTGCCGTAGCAAATGCCTGTATAATTATTCGCCGTCGCGTGATCGGGGAATATCGAAGCCGCCTCGGAGCTTAACCGCGTTCGGGTGCACGTTTTGGGACGCGCGTAATGCGCGCGTCAAATTCTGCTGGCGAAATAAGCGCAGCGAGGTCCGCGTCGCATCGATGATCGTAAAATGGTATTCGCGGCGACGACCGCGCAACGGCGAATCGAAATTGTCGCGATCGGCGCGACGAATAAAATTGATGAATAAAATCATCACGAGAAAGTAACGCCGCTCGTCTACGCCATGCATAAACGCGTGTTCATTTTACGCGCGTGCCAATCGGGATAATGATGAGCGAATTCTGAGCGAATTATTCGCGTCGCGATTAAAGCGAATTGTGATGTATTAAACTCCTAAGTTCGCTTATTATTAAGAAAATATCAACACACAAATCCACCTTCATACTCGTAATTCTATTCTAATCGGTACTCGCTCCGCTAGCGGCTTATTCTTAGGTTTCCCATTTAATTACGGGTTTTACATCCGAATGGCGCGGTGTTAAGCCGATCAGCGATAATAATGCCGGAGAAGGTGCTTTGGCGGTAAAAGGATATATGGTAAAAGCCGATGAAAGTTCAGAACAGTATTTCCTCCTATCTCTGTATCGGTCGTAAGACTTCGAGAATTTCATTTAGATAGCAATCACAACCAATCGGCTTTCAGTTCATGCCTGAAAAGACAGTAATATACCTCAGCGCCGTCAGTATCCGAGCGAATGGAAAAGCCTCGTTTGAGAATAACATTTTTCCGAAGGTTTAATAAACCTCTTAAATGGACAGCGTAAAATCAAGGTATCCGCGAAACATTGTTGATAAAATAAAATCATTCGAGATCATATCGAGATAGTTTACGAGATAAATTACGTAAACCAGTAAATTAAATGCAAATAAAAAGTCATTAGGATAAAAATTAGATCATTAGGATAAACATCAATCGCAGCTTCGTGTATGTAAAGAAAACGTTGCGATGTATCTTCACGATACTTTCGTAAAATGCTGATTTTCGGATATAATCCTCGCGCAATTACTGCGCGAAGATACGAGGACGCCGAAAGCGCCGAGAGGAAAGGCGCTCGAAATACTTTAGCTATGCAAAGGAGAGCTCGGTGGGTATCTTATAGCTGGAGAGGAGAGGAAAAAAATGTATTTGCCTCGGCGCCAACTCGTACGGCAATGCAAAATTCCGAAGAGTAGCGAGCAAACGGTTCGCAAAGCAAACGAGTTACTTCGAAAGTAACGAAGCTTCGAAACCGCGGAAATGCTCAAAACGGGAAAAAAACTGAGGCAAACCATTGCGGTAGCGTTTTTCCCCGAAATCTCAAATCTCTTCACGGAGCGCGATGGCCATCACGTGGACAGCCTCGTTATGTAATCAGAACTTGGCCTTCTCCTTCATGGCTCAAGCGAGAAGAGAATCTCCGCAAGTTCAAAGGTAATGAGTGCGGCGTTTCGAAGCTGATCACGTAAAAAATTCCATCTCTCCGAATCTTGAGGGGATTATTGTAATTCATGTCGAGGGGACGCGCGCAGCAGACTTATCACAGATCTTACACGAGACATCTTCTCGCGTGGCGCTAAGAAAATTCGAGCTTCTTTTTCGGATCGCGGGACGATCCGGTTTTGGATAAAGAGGGAAAAAGTGCGGAATTAGCGTGATTGTTCGTCGGGCGCAAAGGCGCGGACAGCGTTTCACGAAACTTTGCGACACGGTAATTGTTAGGCGGAGAAATGTCAGAATGCAGAATTAACAAGGCGCTGCCGAGTACGTATTCCTAGAAGAATCAGCGTTATTAATACGAGGTCAACTTGGCGCCGGCGGGCAGGTAGGTAGCAGCTGGCGGAAGGGAACGTACGTCCTCGGGCGCGCACGTTTTACTTTAATTAATCCAGATTTCTCTTAGCCCGCGAAGAATACCAAAGCGGCTCCAACCTCCGTTTGCCTGGCGACCTAATAAAGTCGTCAACGCATTCGTCGCCGGCGAGAATTTCTTCCGTCTAGAAATTAGTCGTTACATCGCGCTCTGGTCACCGCGGACTCGTCCGGTGGAAATCCATCCGTGAAAAGATGTTATCGCGGCAACGCAAGAGACACACAAAGGAACGTCAACTGGTATCGCGCTGAGAAACAGTTTCGTCGATATCCAACTTCTCTCGGGAAATATTTCCATATGATTCAAGCCTCCGCTAGGAGCAATTATTTATGGAGAAATAAGATCTTGATCTTCTCCCGTCCAGGCATAACTGGACATAAACATAACTTGTCACTTGTGCCGTTGCCCGATAATGTCTCGTTGCATCGCGATTGCGCGACGCGACTGCTATCTCGAACAATGAAGCGTTATTTAGGGAATCTAAACATATTTCCAGGGACATAAATGTGCTGCGTATATCTTTCCGATCTGATTTCCTCCGCGCGTCAATAGCGGAAGATGCGAAAAAACACACGAAAGCGGTAATTGGTACTGGTCCCGCACAAGCAGAAAATATCGTTCATTGAGAACGTCTGATAATTTTATTCCAATGGATATAAACATATAAACATGAAAACGTTGCACGGAGAGATAACAGTTGTCAACAGAGATTAACGATCATCGCGAGTTTCGTAAAAAATTAGCTGAGCAGAGAGCGTTGCGCGATACCGTTCGCTGACGAGAAAATTTTCATCACAAGCTTCGCCAGCATTTCTTAACTGCTCGATGAGGAAAAGGAAATAAACTTTGCAAGACTTTCTTTCACCTTGCTCGATCCCTGAGGCGCCCTTATTTGTTGCACGAGAGGGAAGAAGCAAGGTGCAAAGATGTAAACGCCACTCGGGGTCGCTACCCTCATTTCCGTAACGTCCTTTAGAGCTGGAGGGTAGATCGACTGCAGGATAGGTCGTTGTCGATACCGATTGTCGAAACCAGAGAATCCTAGCCATGCATGACAACCATTGTTTTATCTATCTGGCCGCCAAAAAGAGTGCAATCCTCTTTACCTCGCGCAATGCCCTCGAAAATGCATTAACACGATTTTTTTTTGCTCTGTTTCTATGTCAAATTGAAATTCTCGTCGCAACCGAATAGCCTCAATAAGAAATACGTATGTACGCGTTGAATAACAACTGGAGAAAGAGAAAGAGAAAGAGGAGAAAGAGCAATGTATATTCCTTTTTTTGATCAAGAATGCAACGAGCCGTAAATTGACGCTGCGAGAAAATGTTAGAACTTTAACGACGCGGATATTTTGACCGATAATTTAATGCGACAATTTAATATGAGCTCGATATGAGAGCTGTGTTTTAGCGATTTATAGCGATGCAGCTTATTTTATAGGGATGCGCGATGGAGGGAAGCGATGACGGCGATGAAACGTACGAAGAGCGGAGGCGGCGACATTCCGGAAATTAACGATTTCTAGTCGCTGACAAAGCCGGATTTATGGATCGAGCCATAGCGCGCATAGGCGCTCTGAGTACAGAATCGGCCGCTTTAATGAACCCCCGGGCAACCCCCCGTGTCCTAACCCTCGCATCGTGCGCAATATACATACGTTCGAGCCGCAAACTCGGTTCCGCAACGGTGCCGATTCCTGACGAGCAGGCATGCGCGTGCAATTTCGGCGCGAACGCGCGTCAATGAACGCGCCAACGCAAAGCCGCGTTGTCGCCAGGGGACAAAATATTTTCGATGTTATTTGTGATCGCGCGTCTCGATTCGCGCGTCACTCCTTGCTTCGCTTCGCCACCTCGAAGCGTGAAAAAATAAAAATAAAATAAATAAAAGGGAGGAAAATACAAATTGAAAAAATAGCCAGCGCCCAGCCGGAAAGCAGCGCAGGTTCGTTAATCATGGTGCCGAAAATGGATTGTGTGCGCTCATTCGTTAAATAAGTAAAACCATTCGAGCGATCGTTCCATTGTTTATCCAGCAACCCTCCTATTCGCGGCGTATTGCGGCGGAAGCGCGTGAGGAACGCCAGCAGCCAGGGATGACGCGAGTAAAATCACGATTCTCCCTCTTCCATCCTCCGCCCCTGCCCCTGATCGAAGGAATGAGTGACAACGGACACTTATTTACCGAGTATCCTATGCCATGCACAGGAGCGGGGCGATCATTCACGCCGGCGAGGCTGCGAAACGCGGAAATCTCGATTTTCCAATATCCGCGCGGCGCCGCATATCGCGGTGGTTCGTGCAATTTCCGGTTACTTAGCCAGCTCGCGTATTTCCGCGACGGGGTGCAGGATGGAAAAAGGGTCGCACGGACGGATGGACGGACGAGCGTATGTACGTGAGCACGTACGTTTGCCCTTGCTCTACGGAACGGCGCGGGGACCCGACGGAACCTGCAGCTTCCCGCAGAGAGAGAGAGAGAGAGAGAGAGAGAGAGAGAGAGAGAGAGAGAGAGAGAGAAAGGATAAGAGACGGCAGAACGAACGAGCGGCGCGCTCGCATATACCAGCGCATGCATATGCAGATTTGCGGCCTTCGAGGGCCGCCTTGTTACCGTCGACCGACCGACCGACTATGGAGGGCAAAGGCCACACGATCCCGCATGCCGATTATAGACATTAACTAAATATTTGCGCGAATCAAAACCGGAGAACAGCCGCGAGAATTGCCTGGGTTTAACGCAGGGATGACGTGCGTTATCGGAATGCGGGGAAGAAACGCGTGCATGGAAAATGGACGGACGATGCGGAAGAATCAGACAGGAAAACGGACGTCGATATGCGACGATGAAACGCGGTGATAATCTCAGTCGTGACGGAGGAGGAAGCGAGAGCATAGAACGAGTAATCGTCAGGTCTTTCCTGAAAAATTCTTAGAATTTCAAATAGCGTACGATGCGTTTTAAGCGCAACACATCATCCACGTGATGCGCGCGAGATGATCAATAGAGTTATAATTTCTCGAGCGTCTCCATCCAACTTTTTAGCAGCTTCGTTTTCAACGATTTATCGGTGATAATCGAAATAATCATCAATCATCAACCGAATCAATCTCGCGACAAGTAACGCGACATGCCGATACGCTGGATGGCACCGTTAGATAACGATCCCGTTCATTCAAGTATCGCGTAAGCGGCTGGTTATCTATCGTTGATATGACGATGACGGATCAATCAATGCTCAGTAAATGAAGTACATTTAAATTGAGTGCTATCGTTCCGCCCATCGGGCCAAATGATACAAATAACAGGAGATTTGCGCAATTAAATTAATTCGCTATCCAATCGCGTAGGCGATAATTACATAACGCTCGCGACGAGAGTGGCGCAAGTATGGTCGCGCGAAATCGTTTTAACGCCGCTGTTAAAACGATCTCATTTTCTGATCAGAGAAAAAGGAGAAAAAAGAAAAGGAAAAGAGAAAAATTGCGCATCGTGCAAGGGCATGTATCAGGATCAGCAGATAATCTCTTAGCGAATAACGCGGCGACACAGAAATTCCCCATCAATCGCGCGTTATCGAGCGACTCTCAAGAGGCGCATCGAGCTATCTCTCGCTACGAAGAATTATCCCGGTTATATCCGGAGAGTTAAAAGTTCGCCGGGAAATCGCGGCGTTTCACGATATTCGATCGCGCCGCGACGCTTTTTATTTTTCACTTTTGGCAACCGGTCATAAACGTCATTCCACTGCGCGGGAATACCTGGCATATCCAATATCGCGACGGTATTGCACAGGACGCGGATGCACACGCGTGTGCATCATAAGATACACGTGCACGCATATCAGCGGGATTTCATGTCGGTTGTGCACGCGGGCAGCAAAGAGAGAAAGAAAAGGACAGAGCGAATCGGGTTATGAGAGCACCCATTTCAAAGCCGTCCTTGCGAGAGCATCACCCCTATTTTATGGACACCCGTGTATACGCGCACAATTGCGAGTCGGCGTGCCCGCGAGCTGAGGGTATGCGAGGATTTGCAATTATTATCGATCACACAAGCGTGTTCCAGCGATTTCACGCACGTAGCATCGGCGACGAGACACGGCGGTTCTCCAACAGCCGGTCAAACAAGTCCTGTGACCAGAAGGGCTTCCGCCGAAATATTCGGAGAGTGGATATACGCAGCAATCTCTCTTGCTCTCTCGTGATACATTGTACCGCGCTCTTAAAGATTATAATTCTTAGCCTCCTTCTTGCTTCGTATCTGGCGTTTCGCGTACAATTTCGCAGACATAATTTGCAAAAACATGAACAGGGCATTCTTTGATATCAGAAGCTCCTCCTTGACCAGATAAGTCCATCGTGCATCTTGCGAGATCTTGATGGCATTTGCAACGTCGATTGATTCTGTCCATCAAACCCGTCGATCAATTTCGACGATGGGATGGCATCAGTGACGGCGCCGAGCGTCGCGACGCGCCTCCATACGAACGACGTTGCATTTTGCTGGCGCATTTTGTTCGTTGCAAAGTATACGTGTACCTGCTGTATCTGCGTGTGTAAGTGAAATAACGAGTACCGTTCGCTACATGTGTTCGTGCGAGTTACGCGCGAGACAAGCGCGTTTTTGTCCCATAAATAAGGCATGCTCTGCACTGGAAGCAACGTTGATAATCGTCGTGCTTTCCATACTTTAAGAGAATAGCGTACGCTGCTATTTACTATGATGAAAGATAACACGTGCAATACGCGATATGCAATTTGCTTTTAAAAATTATACAATTCCCATATGGACGACGGCTCTCCTTTCATGTTGGATTCTTGATATTTTTCACGATTGTGCTCTTCCGAGGCACTCGGGGTTCTCGTATTTTTACAATATAACGCTTGATATTTTCTATAGAAGTCTCCATGCGATTTCGTTTGGATTCAGCTGGATCGCATTAGGAAATTTGTCGCTTTTAAAGGATTGCTTATACAAAAAATATATGAACATTGCACGCCTATACACTTCAATTTACCTGAAAATCTGTTTTCATCCGTTATAACAACAAAGGATTTATCATCAATCAGATTATCGATCGGATTATATGAATTTATTAGTAAGGAGATAAAGTCTAAATCTACATTGCTCTCGATTAAATAAATGGAGCGGAGCACAGATTATAAGCTGCATATTTCCAATATTGGCCATATTGGAAGCCAATTATTGAATATCAATTTGTCGCTTAATAAATAACGTAGCTAAAAAAGCAGACTACTGCTCGATGTCGTGAATAAATAGCATGAATAAATATCAATTAATTGAAACCCGTACAAATCGCCAACGATAAAACCAATAAATAAAACCGCTTAATTAGCCGCGATAAAATTTGCTGTTTACCGGCATGCAACGTGTTTTCGGCTGATGCTGATGAGCGCGTTACGTTTGGAAAATTCAAGACATCGAGCATCAGGATGATATGAGAAGAATACTTCGATACCAAGCGATTTAAGAGCATTCAATGCACGAGAAATAAATTTTTACAATGAAAACGCAAAGGAGAGAGATACAAATGGCGCAAGCCCATCGAATCGTCATTCTTCTCGCATAAAGTAAATCAAAATATCATACACAGATGTTGACAACTGTAAAGCAACTTGCGCGTCTGTTCTCAACGGAATGATTAACATCTGCCTTGCGTAGTAATGTAATATAGCGAATGTAGCGATTCGAACGGAGCGTGAGAACGCGCGTCTGCGGAGTAAGTCTTCTCCGTTTACAAACCGAGAAAGAAAGCGACAGTATTCGCATCGCTCACCATGCGAATCGTTCGTCCACATTGCCTTCTCCTTCGTACATCCATCTCTTTCATACCTCCGCTAGATAATTCATCGTATTTCCTTTCCGCTGTAATGCCGCTGCAATCACGTTTTCATGGCGCGAGCATGGTCACTCGAATAAAATTTTAAATAAAAAAGTAAATCAACGAGAAAGAGATTATTATTTCGGTCGAGGAAACAACGTATTCCCTACGTATCTCTATCTTCTCAGCGAAGCGAAATAAAAGGGGCCATTTGCATGTAACGAGAGGGAAAAGGAAAGGGCCGCGTTATGACCTTCGTGAGGAATTTATTCGAAAATGCACCATTCCGTTCGAGTTCCGCGATGCGTTCCGCCGCAGCGACACAACGATCATTCGATCGTTCCTTTACGTCGCGTCTTAGATATAAAGCGTTAGCAAACCGTACCCGCTGCGAGCCATTTTCCATAAGTGCCTCAATCCTATTTCCATCGAGAGCAGAAATATGGATTAAATTGAGGTAGCTGAATTTTTCCTCGACATGATTTCACCGTGTCTCAGCTTGCGCGTGTTCACAATACGCAAAACAGAGAAATTAAATATTAAATCATGACGCAATAGACGTTCGTGCAGGAATTGGATGACGATAAGAAGATACAAAATTGAAACAATATGCTCGGGCGTGCAAGGCATAGAAAAGAAGAGGCACAAAACACGGCAGAGTCCGTAAAGTCCGTCCAAACGCATCGGAGAACGAGTAGGATGTCGCATGGCCATTTGACTCGCTTCGTACACGTAGGTGGAACAGCACGCGACAGCTTCCACGCGTTGAAACGCGCGTCGTATCTCTGCTACTCGAGCCAGCGAGCGCCAGCTACTCGCATGACACTCCAAACAACGATGATTTAATCAAGCAACGTTACGAAAGCGGTGCTCGGCGGTGCTTCGATTGCGGCCTGCCGTGCTTAATGACCGAATCGTTTCCTGCAGGTTAACGCGATTAGTTCGCCCCATTAGCGCGTTCGCGTTTAAACGCCGCGTCGCGCCGGCGATTACGAGGGGTGAGTCGGGTCAGTCACCGCGCGAACATAGCCTTCAAGCTCTCTCTCTCTCTCTCTCTCTCTCTCTCTCTCTCTCTCTCTCTGTTCCTCCTATTCTTGCTCTCTTCCTCTTTGCCTCACTTTGCAAGACATTCGACGCTTTAACGACTGAAAAATACTCCGACGAGAAACGCCGCGCCGTGAGAGGAGATCTCTCGCCGAGTGAATTTTACTACCCCTCGATAAATGCGCGGGGACACGGATTCCTCGGTCGGCGATGCTCCGCGGTTAAGCGGCGAGATTTATGACGCTCGAGAACGGTTCCTTGAAGGGATCGAGGCGCTTTCGTGGATTCGACAGTCTCGTCAATGAACGACCAGCGGATTCATACGGTCCACGTGGCAGTTATTCCATCTACCGCCGTTGATGCAACGTAATTCTAACCGATTCAATTGCCATTGAGAGGAAACCGATAGATTTGTAGATGAAAGTTGCCGATAACTCGGGACGCTCCGCGTAATCGCGACTGCTACTTGCGGCAATCGCTTTCACCGCGCGTTTAGCGATCCATCACACGTCCATTCGTTTCGTCGCGAGCGATTAACGAGGCTTGACGAGTAGTTGCCAGCGGATCGGAAGGATTACGAACGAAGCGATTACGGACGAGCAAGCGGTTTCCGTGTCATTCCGGAAGTGCCTCGCTGACGTAAAGCCGCCCGCGAAGCGGGAGAGATCGTTCGAACTCCTCGATATGCTGCTGCGTGTGCTCGCGCGACGTGACGATGGATTGGTGAAGCTCGGGAATCTCGCACGGTAAATTCGCTTAAAAGCGAGACGAGCGTCTCCCAACACGCGGATACCGCGATTTCATGCGTACACACCACGTAATCGATTGATACGCGACGATAGTGCTTAACGGAGAGGTCAATAAGTCCATCAAACATTGACAACATTGGTTCGATTATGCGATCAAGCCATTCAATTCGATGCAGGCAACTACTTGACGACACGATTATTCGATCGTTTATTTCGGGAACTTGTGCAATACTGCGAGATAATGTTATTCAGTGAGTGACAGCGGTGAGACGCGGATGGGAAAGAAAGAGCAGAGCGATGTTCAATAAAAACGAAAACTCCCGATGTAAGTTACGATGGCTCGATCGATCTTCCGTTCAAGCTCTTCAAGCGCAGATACGGATCTCGGCAGGCAAACGTTCCGCTATGTTCGCGTTATTCGTGTTATTCGTTTTTCATTCGCCGTAATCTTTCCCGCGGTTAGAGAATTGACAAAGCCGCGCCGCGAAGCTCGAACGCGCGACATTTTTCGTCGGATCAAGCTTCGTATGTAAAAATGTCCTGGAGAAGATTGAATTAATGGAAGATTGTCACATTGTGTTACTTCTCGTCCAATTTACGTCGCTCCTCGACATTATTCGCCTCGCGGCCCACGAATAACGAGTAAATAACCGCGCGCAGCCCGCTCTCGATTTAGCCAGCGCGAACCGAAAATACTCGCGGCGCGAGTTGCAGCACCCTTGAAATAGAATGGCCTGCTGTTTACGGATTTAATGCATTTACTTCCTCCACGTCACGGAATGCTCGAACATTATGCCACCTGTCTAGCCGGTCGCGATGCGACACGCTCGCGTGCTACGAACGAAACAATCGTGCGCGCTCTCCACGCGAGCGGTGCTTCGATTTTTCACGATTCGTCGGATAAACGATCGCTCAGTCGTCGATCGAATTATGCGGAGACACAAAAGAAAGAGATTGTTTGAACGCTAGCGGGATTTACGAGGCGCTCCGGATTGGACGCTCGACAGAGCTTGCTATTGAATATGTTGGATGCACGAATTAATCTCTCGCCTCTTTCTGATCTCGACGATTTCGTTAAGTTCCTGCCGCGATTTCTTGATAGCTTTAAAAGATCGTCGGAAATGATGGAGATTGCTTTATTTTATCGATCTCTCATGCGCGAAATGAATTTTGAACTTGAAAAGCGAGAGATTAATTTCTATATCGAAGATGACAGTATGTTTTACTACATAAAAACAATACCTACATAAAAACAATACCTACATAAAAACAAAAATTCCGTTCGATACAGCTGTCGACGATTTGTTAATGAAAACCGATCCGGACTATTCGGAAACAATTTCGTGGTGTGAATGCCCGAAGCATGACGGATAAACAAGCAACTCAGCGTGAACCCAGCTTGTGCGGTTCATTTGGTACTCGCAGAGGGTCACGAAGGCAACAAGACTGCATGCACAAGATTCATGCTCACATGGACAACATGTGCGAACATCCACATCGATCTTTGAGTAACATCCCGGTCGCGCGATAAGTGGCTCCGCGTGTTAATGAGATCTTATCACGAATAGACTCCGTCATTATCGCGACCGTGAAATGATTCTCGATCGGATTCCTGGGGTGATCGACCGCGAGGTCTTGACCACGATTCGCGAGTCGCTGAACCCTTCGCGATATGTGCCAAATCTTAACGGGTACACTTGGCGAGCGGAATAGCTTTCAAAAATAGATTCAAAAATCGAAGCATGAATCGGATGATCGATCATAGCATTCGCGTGTGTCTCATCGAGAGCTGACAGTCTGATTCTCGTCGCAGAGAATTTTTCTCGGCAAATCTCACGCGAGATGTTACGTTAGATGTTCGGAATACCGTGCGCGCAGAGCCGCACCGTAATCGCTTCGAGTGTTGGATCTCGAAATTTAGAAGGTCGCGAGCCTGGAGCGTTCTCTTATGGATTAAGCAATTCCGAGCAACCTCTCATAATTGCGTAACTCTCTAACGTAAATTGAGGTGTAACTTGGCATACTTAATTGCAGCTCTAATCTATTCCAACCTAATCCAAGTGGCTGTCAGGCAGTTTCGAGTTGCGGAGGAGAAAACGCCCTGTTAATTAGCGCGAAATAAATTTCATTACATCGCGCGGCGCGATACTAGTTATTCGCGCGATCCCGCACCATCTAAATTTAACGCGAGCGCCGACAGCTCTGACACACCACGCCGACAGTCCACGCGCTCACGGATGCTCCTCATCGCGAGAAACAGCGGCTTACGCGAATTCACGCAAACGTGTTCCAAGAAGAAACAATTCCGTCGTGCGAATGCCACGTGATGACAGCGATCGAGTACATGAGCGATTCGCTCGCGGACGGCATCGTCGTAGAAATTAACTCGCGGGATTTTTGAAACCGTCGAGAGCAGTCTGGAATCAAGCTTTTTACGGAGAGCGGAAAACCGCGGGTTTGTCCGCGAAGCGCCTCGCGTTTTGCACCGGACTGCTCGTGTCGCATGCGAGAGCGCTCGGCTGAAACGGCAGGGGAGGGTCTGTGATTATTCACGGGGCATTAAGCATTCATTATGTTTAATGCATGCATTTAGCTCGGCATTCGTTCAGGATACATTCGCCCTCGCGAATTCGATGCAGCACGTGGATGCGTCGCGAGATTCTATCGGCTCCCGTAACGGTGGACGCGCCACAACTTTGCGAGCTTTACGTTGTTAACTTACTTACTTGGGCAATAACTTTCTCATTATCGGTGTCATTTATCTCTCTTTATCGCGATGCACCATTCACTTGCGCGCTGTGAGGTACACCTGATTTGCTTGCTTAATTAAAACTACAAAGAGGATCGTGAAGTTAAACGATCGTACGTTTAAACGATTAATTGCGATTTGGTGCATCGATATGCTTGTTGATGTACTCGTCGGTCAATCAGCGCTAATTGGAGACAGTCGACTTACACGTTGGACAACGAATAATACTCTCGTATTAAATACTTCGCTCGGTTTTAATTCACACTATTTACAGAATATATAAAGAGTGTTCGTTCATAGTACATGAGATACATATTCTAAGCAGCGATGGTTAACGTCTGTCTCGTACCTGTTCTTAATATGAACTGTGTTTTAGCAGCGGTCCTCGCAACGACTGCTATAGACAAAAACATAAGCAGGTACCGCTCGGCTCGCTCTATTTGTCGTTCAACCGTATTAGCGCTTGTTGCTGCACTTTTTACTCCGTGCCCCTCGATACCTCGGTATCTCTAAACTTGATAGCCAGCAGAAATCCGAACAACATTAATACCCAAATTATTCAATAATAATTTCATAATTCCCCTTGGCTAATACCGGTGATACGTTTATTAAATCAAATCTATTGAATAATAAATAGATACGTAAAATTAACATAGACCGCTATATACGTGTTAAATTAGTAATAACAGCAGCAACAATAATTTGCCAGGACATTTGCCACAACAATTTTCAAGTCTTGCTAATTTAATTCCACGCGATAGAACGTCGATTTATTTAACTGCACGTGTCGCACCGTTGCGAGTCATTCGAACAGGTGAAAGGTCACAATGTAATGGAGATTCAGGAGCTAATTCGGCCACGTGGCGCGAACAAAGGCACCGCGCACCGAGGGTCGCAGACAATCGATTTCTTTTTCCTACTGCCGTCGAGCTGGATGCTCCACGGAATACGGAAGTTGATCCCATGATACGAGCGTGAAATATGCTTAGAATTCGATGCTTAGGAGTGCGATCGAGCGCCGTTTGTCGTGAGTCATTGAGAAAGCTGTCATTAGTAAAGCGGATTAGAAACATCGATGAAATTCGTTCACATAGAAGATATGACAAAATAAAGATCCGCCAACGGATTTTTCTCTCATTTCACTCGCTGTCTCTGCTTTCTTTCTAAGCTACCGTGATTCGTAGCTAATTCGTCAAGCAATGTCTACGTTAAAAGTATAAGAATGACAGATTCGAGCGGAAATATCATGGAGGTCATTTGGTGGTTTGCGAAGATAATAATGCACGGAAGCTGTACAGATTGCGGGTAAGTTTAGCAAGGCACGTGACGTGCGTTTAAACACGTGTTAAAATTATCTGGGGATGGAAATGTCATAAATATAGAATGCTTCCGAAAATTATACGCGGACCGTAACCGGAGAAAACTTAGCGCGAGGTTATTCCATCGTACGCGTATATTTTCTACGTTTCTCGCGAGCCTGATGAAAATTCGAAATTAAAAACCGCCTCGTGCTTCGGACGGATTGATTCGCCGAACGCGTACGAACGGATAAAAGTTACCGGACGAAACATTAAAGCTGCAGCTGACGCGGTCTCGCATCGCATCGAAATTTCGAGCGATGAGAAATTCGCGCGTTCGGAGCGCGTCAGCTTGTTCGAGATCGAGATATTGAAACTTGGTATCGATTCTAACGCAGGTTTAAAAACGTCTAAACAAGATTCGCGTTAGCGATCTAGCGAGACATTTTGCAAAAACGATGAGATACGAGCAGCGCGTTGCTCCGAGAATCTCGTCACTGCACTTCCGTCACGCTTTATCAGTGCAGATACCGCATTGACGTGACGTTCAACTGCATATCGGCAGAATGACGCCGGGATCAGCTGACGCTGCGCATCTTACCTTGGTATCCCTGGATGTGTGGTAGTAGTAAACAAAGGCGAACATCCACGCGCATGACAGGAGCAAGGCGATCTTGACATTTCGCCGCATGGCTGCACCGATCCCTCGTCGGAATTCACGTTCGTCTCACGTCTCTCCCTCCTCTCGTCACGCTTATGCCCGCTTATCCTTGGCCCCGGCACTGCAACAAACCTTCGTTCTCGCTCACGAAACGTGCGAGCACGCACACCCGCGACCGAGAACGCGGTGCAACACTACAAGACACCGCTAACACGCACGCACCGGCAGCCGAAGCCATACTGCCCGAGACTGGCCGAGTGCTGCGACTATAATGCTCATCCCCGTCGCGCCTTGGTTGCCGCCACCTGCTGGTGGCGTGCCGTACTTGACTGCACCGAAGGGCGCCAGATTTCAGACACGTGAATGAAATAACGCGGAAAATATCTCGCCCTACATGGCTCGCCCGATCTCGTCTCACGGCGATCAATTCGATTCTTTAATGCTTTCTTAACGCACGTTAATCTTATCGCGCTGATGTACTTTCGCGTGGAGACCTTTTTACCTTATCCACTAACGTAATGTCGTTCATTCGAAGTAATCTTAGATAATCTTAGATAACGGTCAAAGACCGTTATTTTAGAAGGGAAAAATGATAAAATAATGTAAAACCTGATTGTTTATGAATATCTATGTAGAGATGAGATAAAATTCTATCCATCAAATGTAATTGCCAACATCAATGCCCACTGCAACCAAATTTGAAGATGGAACGCGTAAATAAATGATACAACGTAATTGATTTCGATTTGTTTGATAATTCACTGAACACTTTGAATTTTTCTAAAATAGATGAACGGATTCTAGAAATATTGAAAAATGCGAAAAGTAGTTTGCAGACAGAATATACGTTTTAATTTATCGTATCTTATTTAGTTCATTGTATCTTGATGTCATCTTGAAAGCGCTCAGCGAATACGAATAACAAGTATTTCAGAATTTTACATTTCGTCGAATCTGATGCGGTCGTTTTGAAAAGTTCAAACACCATGTTGCTCTCGAAATTCAAGTCATATCTGATTGTGGCAAAAAATTAGACTATTGAATACAATAATGATGTAAATTGTTGAAATTTTATATATCTGGGATATAACGTTTAATTAAATTGGAAAAATACTAAGTGCTTTTCCTAATATATATATATATATATATATATATATATATATATATATATATATATATATATAAAGTATATATATATTCAGCTTTGTTTATACTTTACAATAAAATATATACTTCTAAGAGAAACACTATATGTATTGAAGCAAATATTCTAAAATAATATCATAAATATTCTAATATCCCGAGCACGTTAAGACATAAAAATACAAACACGCTGAAAACTATTAGACGATAAACGTTTCCATAATATCCGGCATAATCGCTGGACGCGGATCGTTCTTGTGCATCGTCAGATAACGCGTTCGTAATTGTCGTAGCGAGCGTAAATCGATATGGGGTGGATTTTGATAATCTCCGAAATACGCCCACTTTAAGAGAGGCCGCAATGCCGATCCCACGGATCAGTCCGTCACGACCTGCAGTTCCTTTTCGGCAGTTCAACCGGAAAGTCCAGCAAGGTATGCCAGCATAATATTTGACTTACCGAGTTTCGGATCGCTGCTGGCATGGCTCCTGCATCGAGATGGTTCCTGTTATTATATCTGGGTTTCTCCGCAGCATGGATGGACGAGAGGTACGTTTCCTGATAAGAGTATCTGTACAATGCACATCGCGCCCGGCGTCATACACCTTGTCATTTGCATTTATACGATGTCGGCCACATGCCGAGTCAAGTCGGGAGAAGCTACCATGGAATTTGCATAATACCTTAGTACAATTGATACTTGAATAAAGATAGCCGAGACAAGAGAAGTCGCGAGAGTAAAGAGTTTCTTTTGCCAGCAGAGCTAGCTTTAAAGTCATTTATGGACAATGCTAAAATCGCATCGCGATCTAACTTCTTCCTTTGCATGAACTCGCCTCTTCCTCGCTCATGTATGCATAAAGTGCATAAATAAAACGTAGCGGAACAATGTTTGAATTCAGGCCTGTTCTGGAGGCTCGGGACGGACATCTCGTAATCTCCAGTGCGAGAGACAGAAACATTACGCTGAAGATAATGGGGGGCGGTTACATAAACGTCAATGAGATCAATCTGCTTCATGTAGCATCGGCGGTAATGAATACATGAATACGTTTCCGTTCATGACACCCTTGATGGTGTAATGAAGATGATTTATGACTACTCGCCGCGTAAATTTCGCCCTTTTTAGGCGCAAAATGCAACTCGGGTCATCGACAGGTGGCAGAGAGGCTATCTCGCCGTGATGGAAAACACTCTTGAACAACTGACGACTATAGTGACAGGTCCTTCAGGCCTGCAGAGAAGAGTGGCTTTGCTCGAGAGGGGCATCGATACGAACGGCACGAATCATGCAGAAAACAGATCACGTATACCAGTAAGAACAGCCGCATGCATAAAAAGATATACCGAATTAGCGGCTTTTGCAACGCGCGCACGCGATGTATTTTTCTCGCGACAGACTGCAGTGACGCGTCGTTAAACGGCAAAAACTGTGTTTTTCGAAGAGAGATGGAAAATAAAGTGCGCACGGGACTGATTATTCGCAGCGGTAAATCATTATTTATCTTGCATTCTGTCGCGTAACTCCCGTTGTTTATGAAAAATAGATATTTCATTTTATCATATCAGCGTACAGACACTTCTCTCAGGCAGAATAAAAATGAACCATTATTGATACAAGGTTTTCCTTCATAGAATTATCCGATGGGATTCAGGAACAGCATACGCCGCATCAATGTCCGAGTATGTACAGCTGACAAATCTATTTGTAATCTACTATACGTGCAAATAATGTGACTCGTGTAATTGGATTGAAGAATATGTAAATCATATTAATTCAGCTCAAAGCCTTAGAGGACACGCTGAGAGCCATGCAAACGCTACTCCGGGAGAACGAGTGTCAAAGTAACCCATGTCAAAACGGCGGTACATGCGAGGATCTCTATGACGGCTATCAGTGTCATTGTACATCAAATTGGGAGGTATGCAAGCGCAAAACATGCCTCGGTATCATCAGAGAATAATTTCAAGGTACCCTAATTTCAGGGTCCAAACTGCCTGACGGACGTCAACGAATGCGCGAGATTCTTCGGCACGGATCTCGGATGTCAGAATAGGGCAACGTGCCGCAATTTGCTCGGATCTTATCGGTATTTGATATCAGCAATTACATTTACGTATATTACAGTACTTTTACATTCGATCATAGATCTTCCAACAAACCTGAGCAGTTTGCTCAGTTGCTTTCAGTTAGAAAGAATAGAATACCCGATACCTTCGCATAAAATTCATTGAGCTTTAGTTTCATCAAAATATCTCTCCTGTCAGAACGATATCCAGATCGAAACGGTTTAAATCTCATCTCTCTCTCTCTCTCTCTCTCTCTCTCTCTCTCTCTCTCTCTCTCTCTCTCTCTCTCTCTCTCTCTCTCTCTCTTTATTCCCATTCTTTTACCATTTCTGCCATTATGAGTGGTTGAGTGCACGTGCGATCTCTCGAATGCACCGTCATGCACCTATAATATCGGTTTGATGTAGATGCGACTGCCTGCCGGGGTGGTTCGGTCTTCATTGCACGCAGAAAACGTCGATCTGCAACACGGAGAATTCCGAGGCGCTTTGCGGCGAACACGGCGTGTGCGTGGAGAAAAGCGGCTCCTCACTCGGATACACGTGCATCTGCGATCAGGTACGTGTCGCCATTATCTTATATTCCGCCAAACGCTGCTTCGTCCTTCGCAATTGTCAAGCTGATACTCGAAGCGCGTCTCGTTCACGTAAACTGGCATGGTAAACGCTGATTCTCTCACGTATCGTCCTCAGGGATGGGAGAACGACGGCGCGAATCCGGCTTGCACCAAGGACGTGGACGAATGTGCCGCGGACCATCCGCCCTGTTCTGTAAATCCGCCTGTACCGTGCCGCAACACACGTGGTTCGTTCACCTGCGGTGCTTGTCCGCATGGCTATAGCGGCAACGGCTACTACTGCACCGACATTGACGAGTGTCTGATCAACAACGGCGGTTGCAGCACTTCGCCTTACGTGCAGTGCATAAACACGGTGGTGAGCGCACAGAAACAAAGAGAGAAAGAAAGAGACGTCGTTGCGCGTTACGCAACGCGGAATGAAGTCAATGCGCGCGAAAACGCAACTCTAACGTTCCTTCCGCTTTCCGGAGGGAACGCTCCGAGAAATGTCGAGGACACGAAATAAGACGGCTGAGAGAAACGCGCAACTGTGCGATTTCTCGCGATTCTCCCGCAATTCTTTAGATTTTACTTGTATCAGTCCGGAGTTACGTGCTTCGTCGCATCTACACGAAATACCTGATCACACGTTCTATCGCTCCAATGATTTCGATCTTGATTAAGGGTTCCAGAACATGCGGCAATTGTCCCTCGGGATACCGCGGCGACGGTATCAGTTGCATCTTCGTCGGTGGCTGCGCCATCAACAACGGCGGCTGCCATCCGTTAGCCATCTGTACCGAGAATCCGTCGCTTACGAGTTCTTACGTGCTATGTCGCTGTCCGTCGGGTTACATCGGCAACGGGATGGGACCAAACGGCTGCCAATTAACTGATGTACCAGTTAATTCCGCGTGCGCCAGCAATCCCTGCGTTTACGGCAGGTGCACGTCAAACGGCGCGAATGACTTCACCTGCACATGCAATCCGGGATATTCAGGTACGTGGTTTCACCAACGAGATTCGGCACGAGCTTGAGAACGGCTCATCGATCTGCTCGTAAATTGTAACGCGTCGCTTCTCACGCGTGATTACTCGGATAAGATGCGGAATCGATTCTGATGCATCCGCGGTAAATAACGTAACATCGAACGCTCATTGCGCGGATCAGAAAGCACGTTTGGATGTGTTCTATGCGAGCAACGTGATTCGATGATCACGAAACGTGATCTGCTGTAACGATATCTTATTTCGTCACTTATCGAAAACTTGGAGAACTATGAAGAATTCCGTTCATACTCACGCATATCCTTAGATTTCATCGGATTTTTAGGAACTACGTGTAATACACGCGTCGATCCATGCTCGCCGAATCCCTGCCGAAATAATGGCGTCTGCCAGATTTTGGACGGACAAGTAACGTGTCAATGCAGACCAAGTTTCACGGGAAGCAGATGCGAGACACCGCGCCAATCGTGCGGCGGTGTATCACGAAATCCCATAGGAAGACTTCAGTTCCCCATGGGTGGTAGCACATATCAGCACGGATTAAGCTGCGCCTGGGTATTGACCACGGAACCGTCTAAGGTCCTGAACGTCACCTTTACGAGCTTCAATCTTGAGCACTCCTTGGACTGCAAGTTCGACTTCCTGCAGGTAGAATAACGTCCAGCGGTTAAAATATAGTTGATTTCTCCAATTTACGCTGGAATTATTGTGCATTATCGTGAAACTTTCTAACAACTTTTAAAATATGAAAAGTTACTTCGAATGAGTTTCTTGATTAATTCCAAGTCTTATTTCTTTCTTATATTTATCTGATATTATCTAAATGTCGGAACATTAAAGAACGGGAGAAATAGAAGCTATAATGCACCTTGCGCATTTTTTAGATCCACGACGGCAGAAATGCTGGTAGCCAAATGATCAATCGATTTTGCGGTGACACGTTGCCTAACGGCAACGGCAACATCGTTTCGTCCCACAACACCCTTTACTTATGGTTCCATTCAGACAGCAGTGTATCTCACGACGGATTTTCCTTCCTATGGAACAGCATCAATCCTGTTTGCGGAGGTATTTTAGAAAATAGTTATGGTACGATCACGTCACCGGGTTCGCCAGGCAGATATCCGCCAAACAGAGACTGCTTCTGGACAATCAACGGTGCGCCATCAAAAAGAATTCAATTCCACTTTGGTTTGCTGATGCTCGAGGAACATCCGACTTGCGCGAGCGACTATTTGGAGGTAAATATTGATTCGATCAGCGTGCAATTATATAATTATAAATAATATAAATGTTATATAAATCGTCAAATTCTACGCTTTTCTTCTTTGCGGCGTCTCGGAAGATCCATTAAACAATCATCTTGTATCATTGCACTGCACATATTAATCTTATGTACATCAGATCACAGGCATAGATGACGAACGCTTAGGACTCTTCTGCAATCACACGCGTCCACCGCCACTGATCACGCCAAGCTCTGAAGCGAAGCTTCACTTTCATTCTGACAGCGCCGGTCAAGACGCCGGCTTCCAAATCCATTATTCTATGATCGAAGGTACTTAATACCTAGCTCGTTTGCATTAATTAATTTGATAAAATTAATTTACCTGCACCACGTCATAAGCAATCGTGAAATATCATACTCGATCGTTTTCGTCTTCATAAAAATTCACGGTATCAGGTATACCCGGCTGTGGCGGAGTTTATACTGCTCCCACGGGAACGATCAATTCGCCCGGCCACACGTCCTCAACTTACGGACCCAACATGGAATGCGAATGGAAGATACAGCTACCAGTAGGCGAACGAATCAGAGCATCCTGGTTGCGGTTTGAGCTCGAGCACTCGAGCAGCTGCCAGTTCGACTTCATCGAGGTGACTTCCCGATTCCTTCCAACGCGAAAAGAGACAATTTCCAATTGGATTACTGTCCAATTATACACCTGACTTTTTCAGATTTACGACGGATCGACCACGGAGTCTCAGTTACTTGGTAGATACTGCGGATCCGACATGCCACCATCGATCAAATCGAACTCGAATATCATAGTTGTGATCTTCAAATCCGATTGGTCTTACGAAATGGAGGGCTTCTCTCTATCGTACGAGGCTCTATGCGGCGGTGAATTCCACGAGCCAACCGGCATCCTGAAGTCGCCCTTCTATCCGAACACCTATCATGGCTCGAGAACGTGTACTTACGAGATCATACAACCGGTTAATAAAGGAATCATGTTGACGATAGAAGACATGGATATCGAAGGCAGAGACCCTCCGGATTGCTACTACGATTACCTCGAGATCTACGACGGTGACAATGAGAACGCAACGAAACTTGCCGCACTCTGTGGCGATGAAGAACACATTCCAGCCGAACCGTATTATTCTACGCATAATTACATGTACATAAAGTTCACGACTGATAATAGCGTCGAAGGCCGAGGCTTCAAAATAAATTACACGACCATCGATCGCAGTGAGTAGCCCCGATTTATGAAATTTAAATCAATCTATAATTATTATGAAAATTCTTTTGCGTAAAATCAGGCAAATGATATATCTATATTACTCTCGTTAAGGATGTGGCGGACTACTGAAAGAATCGAACCAAGTGATTCAGCCGCCCATCGAAAATGGAGTTTACGCCAACAATGAAATATGCATCTGGACTATTCAAGCACCGCCTGGTTACGTGATACAACTGACCTGGCTGTCGTTCGATTTAGAAGATCATATTCATTGCGTTCACGATTACGTCAATATTTACGAAAATTACACGTCACCTGACGAGGATATAATAGCTACGTATGTATTAGCAATAGTAGTTGTTTTCAATTTTAATAATTTAAATTTAAGAAGATAAATCGCCATATTGAGATTTATGTTAATGATGTCGATCAATTGCCATTATCTCAATCTAGATTTTTCATTAAACAATTTCTGTGAATGATCGTTCTAAAATATTTTTGTAACTGTACGTTTTAGATATTGTGGTGCCAATAAACCGCTCGACGTAATGACGCAAACTCGCACGCTCACTATACTGTTTCATACCGATTCGAGTATCACGAAGGACGGATTCGTCGCTACGTATATTTTTGTGGACGTGACGAAAGCGTGCGGCGGTCGTTACACGAAATCGAACGGCGTTATTAAATCGCCAAATTATCCTGCTGATTATCCGAATAAAAAGGAGTGCGTTTGGATCATCGAAGCACGAAACAGGCATAGAATCCTGCTCACGGTGCAACACTTCGAGTTGGAGGAGCATTCCGGTTGCGCATTCGATTACTTGGAAATTAGGTAAAAATAGCTCCAAGTTAATCCCCTTTGTCACGCTTGTACGAAATGCCATTTCGCGAAATCTACGATCTTCGTCACATTTCAGGAATGGCGGTTACGAGTCCGCGCCACTAATTGGCAGATACTGCGGCACGGAAATACCTACTGAGATACCAAGCCAGACCAATCAGATGTACATTAAATTCGTTTCAGATTACTCGAGATCGATGGAAGGCTTCCACATAGAATGGGATAGCACCACAATGGGTAAACGGAATTTCACTTGAAGAACTTCTAGTTTCGCTTTATCATTTCGGGTCTTTCAATTTTACATTTAATTCTACAGGATGCGGCGGTACAATGACTGCGGTCACTGGAGATATCATGTCACCATATTATCCCGAATTGTATCAGACGAACGCCGACTGCTACTGGAAGATTGCTGTGGCGGCGGGCAGTTTGGTGCAACTCGAAATAATAGATTTTGATCTCGAAATGCACTCAAAGTGCCGATATGATTTTCTTGAGGTGTTTGACGGCATCAATCACCGTACAAATGGAAGACGTTACTGTGGTACCACGTATCCGAAGAGCATCCAGGCCAAATCCAATCAGATGACCATCCGATTCCGTAGCGACTTCAGTACTTCCGGTCGCGGTTTCCATCTGAAATACGAAACGCGTAAGTATACATATCGTTGATCCGATAATTGATCATTCTAACCGATCGATGTTAATTGTTCCAAAAATTAAGCGGTGTATTTACCATCAAAAAAATTTATAACTTTCGAAGTTTTTGGAATTTTTTCTGGCATATATTCCCATATTTCTTCTTCTCTCATAAAATATTAAATATCATTATTCTTGAGCTTTCATATTTTTGAGAGACCGGGAAAGACCTTTATCAAACTTTGAATTATTGCTTTATTTATGATAACTTAAACACATTACTCTTTTATAAATCAAGAATGTCATAACAAACTGCGCGGCTACTACGGTGTGATTGAATCACCGAATTTCCCCAACGAGTATGAGCACTCAACAAACTGCACATGGATCATCGAGGCTCCGATTGGTAACACGATAAATCTGACTTTCTCGCACTTTGATCTCGAGGGAAGCATAATGGACATAGGTTGTCAGTATGATTATCTTCAAATTAACGAAGGCGATGAAGATATCCCGAACACTGAGTTGGGTCGCTTTTGTGGATCTATCGATCTACCGAAAAAGATTAATTCAACGCAACATCAAGTATTTATAACGTTTATCACGGATTCCTTTGTTGCCTTCAACGGTTTTCGACTCGAATGGACCGTGAATGGTTGCGGTGGTCATTTGACCAAACCGTTCGATAGCTTCACGTCACCTCGATATCCATCCGCATATCCGATGAATGTTGATTGCGAGTGGCTGATTGAAGTGGATTACACGTACAGCGTTGAGCTCACTCTTTACGATGTGAGTATATTTGAGAAAGAGTACGCGATAGCCTCGCAAGCTTCTTGAGACACTGGATCGATTCGACGCTGTTGTACGAGAATAAAACTTTCCTCTTTCAGGTGGACACCGAGAAGCGCAAAGGCTGTTTCTACGACAAAATCGAGATTTACGGTGGTGAGGACGCGGATGCACCAAAATTGTTCGAGCTCTGTCACTCGGACAAGCCAATGGTGTACACCAGCCCGGGCAATAAGATGTTCGTAAAGTTCCATTCGGACTTTTCACAGGCTGGTCGAGGATTCAACGCGAGCTACAGAAGCGTTCCCATCCAATGCGGCGGTAGATTCACAGCGAATTCAGGCATCGTTCACTCGACCAATTATCCGCAAAATTATCCGCACGCTCAAGATTGCGAGTGGCTGCTGGAAGTCGACAGCAATCATCTCGTGAATCTCACTTTCCTTGACTTTGATATCGAGAACAGCAGAAATTGCACCGACGATTATGTCAAGGTATTCCATATCAACCGCATCAACTATTGGAACAAATCACCAGATATCGTAACCATTTACAAAGAATTGCAAAATTCTAACGAATACTTTCTCATGTAAAAATGCTTAACATTAAAGCTCTCATTTCGCCTTAATTTACACAGGTTTTTGATGGATCAACGAAGGACGATCCGTTAATGGGGACGCATTGTCATAATCAGCTGCCACCGACGTACGTTTCGAGTAGTAACCAGATGTTAATAGTCATGCGGACCGACAGTATAATCTCGGCCAAAGGATTCAAGGCGTGGTACAACAGAGCCTGCGGAGCTCGTATATTCGTGAAGGATCACGGTTTCTTCACACCATCGTCTGACTACAACTTAGAAAACTGTACATGGACGTTGATAGCTGAAAATCCAAGTAATAAATTTTTACCATCATCTACATTGGCTTGCGTACTTCTATTTTCCGCTCTAAAATTGATTATCTCCCTTCTAATTTCTTGGATATCATTGCAGACGATCACGTGACCATAATTTTCACACACATGGAGATAGATCCATTTGGACTTAACTCGCGCATCAACTCCTCTCTGGGTCCCTGTTTCTTGGAGTATGTTCAGGTATTCGAGGGTGAAGATACGAATGGTCCGCTTCTGGGCAAATGGTGCGACAATATTACACCACCGCCGATTACGAGTACCGGAAGCTCGCTCACCGTGCACCTGTACAACACGAACGAAGAATCGCTCACCCATTTCGCCGTAACCTACTCCGTTCTGAATACAGGTACAATATATGTGGATTAAAGAAAGTGGCGAACGGGCACGCTCCTAATCTTATATTTCCGTCTTCTTTAGCGTGCGGCGGAAATTATACCTCGGAGCAAGGGACGATTACCTCGCCGGGTTATCCGAATAGTTACCCTCTAAACGCGGAGTGTATTTGGATCCTGAATACCTCCCCCGGTAACAAGGTCACCCTCACGTTCACCGAGTTCGATATCGAATCGAGCGAGAACTGCGATCTGGATTATCTGGAGATACGGGAGAACAACGGGATCGGAACGCTCATTGGCGTTTTTTGCGGCAAGAATACCGCGTCACTTACGTCCTCCAGCGTGCTCTGGATTAAATTTAAAAGCGACGCCTTGGGCACCGCCAAAGGCTTCGTGGCCGAATACAATTACGTCGGTGGTAACGAACTCGAAGGACCTAGCGGACGCATTACTTCGCCGTTGTATCCGATACCTTACAGGCGAACAGCTGAAATATCGTGGCGCGTCACCGTCGATATGGATTCGATCATTCGCGTCGAATTCAGAGATCTGTATATAGAAAACTTCGGCCAGTTTTGCTTCTCTAGCATCAAGGCAAGTATCTAAGATGGAGCAGAAAATCTAAAAATAATATATTTTAAAATGAATTTAGATGCGTGCGATCGCTACAATTATAATAAATTATGATATTCATATTCATTCAGAAATATTTTTGTTTTTTTTTTGGATAGATATTCGACGGATACAACAACGAGGCACCAATTCTGAGAAAACTATGCGACTACTCCGTGCCAGATGCAATAGTATCATCCAGCAATGTGATTTTCATCGAAATAACATTTCATTCTTTCAGACAGGGAAGTTGGTTTGATCTTACGTGGCTCCAAATACCAAAAGATACGTTTGAAAATGACAAGGAGATTAAACGTAAGAATGAGCAAGAACCGAATGTAAAGAAATTAGTACTAAAATTTAGTAAAAACCAGTTTAAAATTAATATTTGTATCGTACGTCTACAACTGTTAATTTTAATAGCATTTTTACAAAAATTTTATATCTCAATTTCGAAGTAAATAATGTTTTTAAATGAGTGTACGATAAACATCAGAATATATGAATTTATTTTATCTTCGAATGAAATGCATGTTGAATGCATATTACACAATAACGCTCGAGGAAGATCTGTCGGCATTAATATCAATTAATTTGTTTCTCCACAGTGTCAGAGTGCAATACGGAAGTCTCCCTGATGGGTGATCGCAATCACACCTATGCACTCAGCTCTCCAGGCTGGCCAACCGGCTATGCGCCCAATTTGCATTGCAATTGGGTATTTATGTCGCCGCCCGGAACACATTTGGTGTTGAGGATAATAACGATGGATTTGGAAGAAAGCAGCGATTGCGTAGCTGATTCGGTGTCCGTTTATTCGGGATACGCGTTGACATCGACGGACAACGCCAAATTGGAGAGCAAGTTGTGTTTGTCGAATTCCTCCTCGACTTTAATTAAAGCGAGCAATGTGATGACGGTGAAATTCGATTCGGACATATTCGTCAATAAAACCGGCTTCAACGCATACGTTTATCGAGGTTACAACATTTGATTTGTCTTTAAGTAAATTTAGCTGTCCGCGCTGTATAACATTATCGTGAATGTCATTAGATTGTGGAGGTGAATTAACCGGACCCAACGGCGTAATCGAGTATGACAATACCTCTTTCACGAGAGCGATACGCTCATGGCAGTTCACGTGCGAGTGGATCGTAACGGTGAAACCCGGCAGAACTATCAAAGTCCAGATCACCGATATGTCGATACAAGAAACGTCCGATCATATGTGCGGTACGACTAGCCTGCTGGTTAGTATGAGCTTTTGTCGATAGAACAAACATTCTGCGAATCAGAAAGTAGAGGGAGCCTATTATACACGATATTTTCCAAGAATCTTTATGTTGTCGATATAAACGAATAATAATTAATGAGGACGAATTTAAGACTGATCTATACTATAATCTATACGATTCTAGTTGAAAAATGGAAACGGAATGCTCTCGCCACTGTTAGGCAATGGGAAATATTGCGGCAGTGTATTACCACCGGAACTGGAAACCACCGGGAATCATCTTTACGTTAAAGCAACTGGCAATGGTCCTTTGCTCAACTTCAAGCTTACATACAGGTGATCCATGAATGACTCCTTTTCTAGATTCTTAAGCAGTATACATCGTAGAAATTTAGAATTCTGCTACATGCATTCCTTCCATTTGTCTGTGAAATGAGTCTTTAGCATTTAACACGCCGCTTTTAACTACCAGCGAAAAGTTTGATTAATCTCGTCTGTATTTTCATATAGGGAAGTAAGTATGAATTGTGGCGGCGAATTTATTTTATCAGACAAACAGAAGAAATGGGAAATATCAACTCCGAACTATCCAAACATCCCCCCAACTTATTCTGAATGTACTTGGAAAGTGAGCGCACCGATGGGAGAGAGACTCTCTATCCACTTCCCGGAAAGATTTGATTTAAGCAACACCAAAGAGTGAGTTCTTATCGAGATTTCGTTATGTTGAAAAGCTTATAATAACTGTCGGGGGAAAATAGAAGAAATCTTTGGACGAAAGAACGTGGATTCACTAAAGAGGAATTTTCATTGTAACAATATCAGCTGCGAAAGGGAATATGTCGACATAAGAGACGGCGGCACCGACGGTTCGAGACTCATGGGAAGATTTTGCAAGGACGTAGCACCCAGCACCATGACCACTATCGGCAATATGATGTACATCTATTTTTACACAGACGTTCCGGAACCCAAAAATGGCTTCAAGGCCGTCATTACTTCTGGAGGTGACAATTAAATGAATGTATTTCCGAAATATCTCATATGAGTAATAGTTTTCAAGTGATTCAACGTAGAGATAAGTTAGTCACTTAATTCCTGATATTTTTCTATCAAGATCATGATATTTGCGTATGATGTATATTTCATGTGCATTGATGTTACATGCAGAAATCTGCGGTGGAATTTTGCGCGGTACCAGTGGCGTCATCAAATCACCGAATTATCCGCATAATTATCCTAAGAATCAGACCTGTTCGTGGCTGATAGTAGGACCGATGGAACACACGTTGAAATTACAATTTCGCGATATACATCTTCCTGGTTTCCGCCAGTGCGATTCGACCGATCATGTAAAAATCGGGGAGAGGATTATATCGGAAAATGATACCAGTAAGTAACAACTAGGATACCTCGCGTAAATTCGGCTCTATGCACATATGCAAATTACGAATTACATACGTAATTATTATATAACATTATATATTAGTAGTCTGTCCAATATAATAGACAGTTGCTATATAAGGACAATACTATAAAATACACTTCTTCGTAGTTTCGAAAATTGGAATTTATTGCGGCCTCAATAAACCAGACGTGATCGAAACAGCGTCGAACGAAGTATACGTGCTCTTTGAGAGTGATAATAGGGACTACATGAGTTACAGAGGCTTCAGCCTAAACTTCACCGCTAGCCAGGAAAGTTAGTAATCGTAAAGCAAACTATATCGAGCAATTTTCGCTTGCACGTTACGAACTTTACTTTGTACGTTATTCACACGATTTCGAGTTTTATGTTACAAACTTTACATCACGTTTCATGTGCTTGCAGCGTGCGGTGGTTCATTAACCGCTCTAAGTGGGATAATTAAGTCACCCGGATATCCTCATCCGCGTACACGGCCCAGGTAAATTTCTTTCAAGTATAATCAGAGAACTATTAGCGAAATGCTCTGCTTTAGCCGAACATTTACGTACATGTTAAGTAAATAAATAATAACATGTTCATGTAGGAAATTACACGAGATATCACTCGTGTAAAGCAAAATTATTTAATATGAATTATATATATATATATATATATATATTTAGATTACACAAACTGATTGCTAATTATATGGCCCCTGATTTCACATATACAAAGAAACATATAATTTAAACGCATTTATCAAGTTTGTATCTCTATTAAATTTTAATGATATGTAGATATTGTGACTGGCGAATCGAGTTACCAATGGGTTACCAGGTCGTGGTGGATATTCTCGACGTAGACATCGTCAATGAATTTGCATCGACAGGCGTGGGATATGCGCTTTCAGTAAGCAACACCAGTAAAACCTAAAAAGCATTTTATCTTGAAGAGACAGCATACGTAACTCTTGTCCCTTTTATAGTTCTATAATGATTTCCGGTTCAAATCGAAGATCAAAGTTTTGGGACAGGACAGCAGCACGGGGGAGATCAGAAGTTCCAGCAATACTATGCTCGTTGCCTACTGGTCTTCTGTGGGGCACCGGGGCTTCAAACTTCGCTATTCAGCTCAGGCACCAGCCCGTAAGTTTCGAGAATTCCTGTTAGTTATCCATCACAAATTACGACGATGTCAGGATGATCGGAAAATTGGATGTTCTGATCGCGCGTTATTCGTGACTGTGTTCGCGAGATCGTTAGTCGAAACGTTAACAGATCGCTGAGTCTTATTGCCGCATCGTTCGTAGCTTGCGGTGGACATCTGCGAGAGATTGCCGGCAATATAACGAGTCCCAGCGGCCTGCCTTTTAATGAGAGCTCGTACGTCTGCAACTGGAAATTGGAACCACCGGAGAGCATGATCGATCTCGCCAACAATACCGGCTTAACAATGACGATAAAGATCATCGGCTTCTTAAGCGGATCCAACAACGTGCAAGATCTTATGATGCGTAGCATGCCAAGGAATTGCCTTCTCCCTCAGTACATCGAACTTCAGGGTAAAAGAAAAGATTTGCTATCTTTTTTCTTATTTATTGATGTTAGGAAGAAAGAGAGAGAGAGTGTGTGTGTGTGTATGTGTGTGTATGTGTGTATAAATAGAGATCGATTAACATTATTAGCAGAAGACATAATTGTCAGAGTGTTGCAGATATCGGCATATTGTGCAGAAACCTAACGGAACCGGCATACTTGAGAAGTCCGAAGATAGTCAACGAACTGACGGTAATGTGTCGTCAATATTTGATTTATTTTCCGTATATGGAATTACTCAAAAATCAAGAGAAAATATGTGTATATCAAGAGAAAGAAAGTGGAAATTTAATTTTTAGATAATAAACGGCACTTACGGGAAACGTATGAACGTCAATTTAGAATATCAGTGGCAACCGTGTGGCGGTATTTTGCGAGGTCCGTTCCATACCGTTAAAACGCCGAGCAACATTCCGTATCCGATAAATTGCGTTTGGCATATGGATTATCCTGTCGGTGAAACGATCAGGCTCTCTTTCACCAAGCTCCAGCTTGATTTAAATTGTGACAGGGCTTATCTCATCATCAGGTAGACTGTCTTGCAGACATCCTTCATCAATTATTCTTTGATGAATAACTGGACGTAATTTATATTTCCGCCTCTCGGTTTATAATCAGAAACGGCGGGGCGACGGCACCACAAATCGAGAAACTCTGCGGCCGCGCCGCGCATTCGGGACACGAAATTAACAGCATATCGAACCAGTTGTGGATAGAGTACTTTTCATCCGGCAACACAAGCGACTTTGAATTCAAATCGGACGTGATCAGCACCGGCTGCGGCGGATCATTGCATGGTACTAGCCGCGTGATCTCATCTCCCCAGTAATTATCAATTTTATTTCGATTAAGATGACACGAAAAACATCGGCTTTAACGGGTGACCATCTCACTTCCGCACAATTGCAGATTCCCCAAGCAATATCCGAACAACAGCGAATGCGCGTGGGAGATAACGAGCGACAATGGCTATCACATCGGCTTGGTTTTCATTGACCGTTTCAACCTAGAGACCAGCCCTAATTGTGAGAAGGATTACGTGGAGGTACGACTGTCACTGCGAGAAACACCAAATCCGTTCGTTAACGGATCGTTCGTTGCCGTAATCCATCGCTCTCGGTTTTCCTTACTTCGTACTCTGCCGTTAATGCATAAGGCTTCATTAAAAATGTTACTATAAACTACACAGGTGTTCGACTGGGTCCGAAAGGACAGCGTTTATGACAACGGCGAATGGAGGAGTCTGGGCAAGTTCTGCGGCAGGAACACACCTGCGCCCGTCAACTCCACGTCAAACCGCATGAAGGTGATTTTCCGTTCGAACGAGGCAGTGCAGTCGGACGGTTTCCGCGCCGTCTGGAACGAGAATTGCGGCGGTATATTCCAGGCGACCGACAAAATCAACATCATACAATCGCCATCATATCCAGGCTTCTATCCGTCCAACGCATTTTGCAATTACACCATAGTCGCGCCCAAAGAAAATATTATCATCGAATTCACCGACTTCCAGCTTGAGCGCGGTGAGTCGCGATTTGTCCATTCCGACAAATTCCGTATTATATACATTATTATATACTTATATGCGATTCAGAGTGCAATCGCACTCTGCGATAGCATGCAACAGCATATAAGCACGAACTTAAATAGCTTAGCTTCAAAGTAAACGAAATTGAAGTACCGTTGTTACCCAATAGGTCGCCGAATGAACTCGGTCGATTGCCGCTTCGACAACCTCACCATTATAACGGAAAGCGTACGTATGATAGAAGACGTGACGAGCTACTGCGACAACAAAAAACCGCCGCTGTTAAGGTCTATGTCGCGGATACAAATTATCTTCATGACCGACAGATACGTGGAGCGATCTGGCTTCCAGTTCAAATACTTCCTCAATAGTAAATCTCCCTTTATTATTTTTCTATGCGGATAAGTCCTTCAGTAAAAATCGTATTGTGAATCCGGGATTGTTACGTACTAGGAAACGAACCTAGTAACAGATTGCGTGATAATCTCGCGATGATCATACGAGCAGGCAGAAAGACCAAAGGCCTAATGATATCATTGTACTTGACAGAATGTGGCGGTATAATTACAACACCTAGCGAGCTCAAGCCTTTGATGCATGGTGAGGAGTACTTTGGACGCACGAACTGTACTTGGATTATTAAAGCGCCGCAAGGAAAGAGCGTGCTCGTACGATTCGAGAAATTTGTTCTTGAGTACAGCATACGGTGAGTTTTCGGCAGATATCGAGCGTATTTCCGTCATTCACTTTTATCGATCGTCATTATTATCAATTTGCAGTTGCTACTTCGATAATGTCGGCATCTACGAGGGTGACTTAATTGTCCCGGACAAGCGGTTAGGCCTGATCTGCGGAAACTTGACTATGCATTTACCGATATTCAGATCCGAGTCCAATTCCATGGTCGTCAACTTTAACGCGGACAGTTCGAGACATTTCGAAGGTTTCACCGCCAAGGTGCTGTCATCTATGTTAAGCGCTGGATATAATTTTACGCTAGATATAATCTTACCGTGTTATTTCACAGAAATCATAAGCATAGCATTTATGCATGCAATTATCATCCGATTGTCTTTTTCATCCTTTATTTGTCAATATTGTCGACTAAATGCGATCGACGAGCGCGATAATCATAGAAAGCAATTCTAGGTCCTCTTCGTTACAAGTCCAGCCGACGGTTGCGGAGAAGTCATCAATATGACTTCGATCCGATCTAAATCCTTCAGGACTCAGCTGGCAGCGACCTATCAACCTTTCGAGGAGTGTCACTGGACCGTAGTGACGTCACTAGGGAAAAATATTAGACTGACGATTAACAACATGGACATCAGGAACCCGATTAATCACACTCAAAGTGACGAATGTACCGGCGATTATCTCGAGGTGAGTCTGAGATCACGTATGATAAGCGCCTTCATTGACAAGATTTCAATAATACATAAACGCCAACGTACACACTTCGTGTCGGGAGGAAAAGATTTCTTGCGGCATATTTCAACGCGGCATCGCAAAATTAACAACGAGACGAGACAAGAATGAAGGAAGCAAGTAACGAGCAGCACATATTTCAGCGTTGCAGGTTCGTCTTAATTTATCATCGCGATAACGTCTTACCATTCCAGGTCCGAGATGGCGGCGGACTCTACGCGGAAATTCTCGGTCAATATTGCGGCGACATACCGCCGCTTCCTGTAGTATCTGGTTCAAACAAATTATGGATCAGATTACACTCTGACGGTACCGCCGAAGGCACCGGTGCGACAGCCACTCTGGATGTCGTCGACTGTAAGAGAATCTTTATTCTAGCAATGTATTTCACGATTTCAATGCATTTAGCGCGATCACAACCAGTGATTTTGTTACAGCGCTCTGCGGTCTGAACAATCGAGTTATAAATGAGACGGTGCAGGTACTTACCTCGCCCGGTTATCCAAACACGTATTCACCCGGAATGAAATGCCACTGGACCTTACGGCACGCAGATAGATACAGTTCTAGATTACGAGTTCGATTCACAGACTTCGATATGGAGGATTCTGACAAGTGCGAAAGCGAATACCTGAAAATTTCTGAGCATAATGTGAGTATCCGACGAACAATCGACACTCAAACACGCTGATTCCATTTACTCTACACGAATCGTTAGCCGATCTTGAGATAAATTACATAAATTTCCTGATATTTCGGAGATGATAATGCACATGTGAAATTAAATGATGCATGTTTAAAGTACAAAGTTATTATCTTTTCTCTGTGCTAATTAGGAATTCATAAACGAGGGCTTCGGAAAAGACTTCGTTTATTCCGGCACAGAGAAGCATCCGATCACCGTCGAGATGGTAAGATTATTCTCATTATCAATGAGACAGACCGTTTAACAATTACGCGTTCATTGTATATTTATCTGATTTATTTAATTCGCCTTATTTATCTAATTCTTTAGGGTAGCCGTTTACCTTACAGCTCGTACAAGTATTGTGGCTCTCAAATGCCTTATGACTATTACAGGTATTCGGATTTGGCTTTTGTATGTGTACGATAACGTTATTTCTCAAGTAATAAAGCGCGCGTAATAAAGCATAACGTAGGTTTTGATTGAAAGAACGAAATCCTCCTAAATCGGATATTCCGTTGCAGTTACGGTAACGAGCTCCAAGTGACTTTTAAATCAACGTCCAGCGGTCACAAAGGCTTCAAATTGGAGTACAGCACTGCGAATTGCGATCGGAATTACACGAGCGAGCAAGGACGAGTCTCTCATCATGGATTCACGAGCTGCTGGATCTCGATCACGGCTCCGGCAAACCACACTATTTCCTTGTACTTCAATCAATTCACCATCTACGACGCGCAACATTGCGCAAACAACGCGTTACAAGTAGGTCTCGTTGAGAGTATCGATTCAAGAAATCAGGAATTACGTTAATCGCGTCCACCGTTCAGCGGATTTAACCGTTTGCGGGGATTCGAGTCACGCGCGTTTGAAGAATTCTCGTTGGAGATCGGAAGATCAAAGTCCCTGAAGGATACCTTCGCCATTTCCAATTTCTGATTTGAATTTTGCGGTACCTCGCAGGTGCACGACGGTGATTCCAGTGGGCCGCTCGCAACGTTATGTGGCGGAGAGATACCGAGCCCGATCTTTAGCAACGGCAACAAACTTACCCTGCACTCGTGGACCGAAAGGGCCAGCTTTTATCAAGGCTTCGATTTCATCTACACGACTACTGATGCAGGTACGATACGCTCGCGGCGCGACGAATCTCGGTGCATCCGACTGATGCGCGCCAGCAGATCCAGAGAAATCGCGATACGCGCGAGCGCGTTCGATGATTTATGATGCCGTGGCGGCGCCTGTTCCAGATACGCGCTCGCCAAATGTCGCGGTTTATTCGCATGCGAGAGCGAATTTTATTAATACGATCGCGCGAGACTCGCGAATGCCGTTGTGCCGCAGATTAATGCGCGGGAACGCCGCCGCGCAGAGCGAAATAGCCTCATGAAATAGCTGAAGAAGAAAACGCGTTTGCTCAGGTCAAGGTTGCGGAGGTCGCATATTCAATTACGGCGGCAGATTCACCTCGCCCTTATACCCCAACATATACCGCAACAACACCGTATGCACTTGGGATCTGAGCGTGCCACAGGGCTTCAAGGTCATTATGCAGTTCCTCGTCTTCGACATCGGCACGAGGAAAAATTGCGAGAACAACCATCTCAAAGTTTACGACGTTATTAACAGCGAGCAACTTCTACGCAGCACTTACTGCGGCGGGGTGAGTGTTGCGGTGGTGTTTGCGAAACGATGTGTTTTCGAAGGTTGTTAATGGCCGGTTTTATGTTTAATGAAACTAATTGCCTTGAAGAACGTTAGTCTTCGTGGCGAGAATCCATCCCGCGAAATTTCAATTTTCGACTATTCTCCAGTATTTTTGAGACTCTATATAATATATATATAATATATTTTCATAATGCTAATAAATAATCGTAAGAGTGTATGTTAAAGTGATTGTAATATGTACGTGATTTAAGGAATGCAATGAATGAATACAATGAATTATACAATAATTCCGGTATCTCTTTTGTGCGCAGGATGATCCAGCGAGATTCGAGGCTGAAACTAATCGAGTTCTCGTTAAGTATGTTTCAACGATGAACAATATTGGAAGCGGATGGGTTATTGCGTTCATGGCACAATCGATGGGTAAGATAGAATATATGGATTACTCCATTCACGAATGAAAAATTATATGTCAAAGTATGTCAGAAAGATGATAATGGAAATCTGTAATATTTGCAGAGCATCCCATTGACATAATTGATAACTGAGGAGAATATCAAGACTGCGGGGAAATAATAGACGAATGCGTTTGTAAATAGAAAGAATTTAATAGCACAGTAAACATTCTTTAACATAAAATAAAGTTTAACATAAAATTTACTGTAGGTAGATAAAATAAATAAGATTATCTTTCTTTCTCTCTTTCTCTCTTTTTCTCTCTCTCTTTCTCTCTCTCTCTCTCTTTAACAAAGTACATGTTATCATTTGAAACCGTCACCATATCGTTGATATCGTTGATAAGGCGCGATAAAATGTACCAATATGTTCCCTGAACATTTCATGCAACGTTCGGAATTTTGATTAGAAATAATCAGGACTCTAAACATCAACGTCCCGATTCCGTGCACTTTTCATCATTTTCTTGCACCGAGCAATTATTTTCAGATTCGTTATCTTCTGCATCTGCCTTTTCCGCCGAACGTTCGTTTACCATTTTTTTTTCGTCAACGAGATTTCCCATTTTTTTGGATTGCTCTTCTTGCACCACCTCGCGCTTCTTCCTATCTTTCTTGTCTCCCTTCGATGCTTTCTGATTTTTTTGTTTATTTTTCTTCGTTTCTTGTATATTTCCTTCCTGCTTCTCGATATTCTCGGTATCCGATGACGTATCGGTTTTGACTACTTCTTCCTTGGTTTTGACTACTTCTTCAGGTGTTTCAGACTTTGGGTGCTTAGATGCTTTCTTCTTTTTGTCATATTTTGTTTTTTTATCCTTCTTATTGTTGACATTCTCCACATTTTCGGAATGTTCGGATTTCGATTCCTTCATCTGCTTTTTGTTTTGAACATCAATTGATTTCTCGATGTTCTCTACTTCTTCAGTATTTTCCGAACGCTTCTTGTTTTTAACATCAGCTGGTTTCTCGATGTTCTCTAGTTCCTCAGTACTTCTCGGCTGCTTATTTTTTTCTTCTTTTAAGGTTTTCTTTGATTTTTGATGGATACCCGAATCCTGAGAAGTTTCAGGATTCTTCTCGGATTTCTTCAATTTCTGTTTGATGTTCTTATTTTTCTTATTTTGCGTTTCCGTTTGCGTATCCTTCGGATACCTTGACTTGTACTCGGAATTTTTATCTTCTGTTTTAATTTTCTCCCCTTCGTTTATCACTTCGACGTTTTCCTCACGTTTATTTCGCTTATTCTTTAATTTTTGCTCCGATTTGTAAGCATTCTTAGTTTCTGAATATCTTTCGGAAGGACTTTCGTCAGATAAGCTGTCCTTTTTCTTTTTCTGCTCTTTTATGTATTTATCTTTTTTACCCGATTGTCGTCCATCCCTAGAAAAGATTCCAGTTAATAAATAACATAGAAAATTATAAATTCTATCTAATGTATGCTAATAAGATATATTTATTATAATCTTAAAAATATCGATATTTCTTTTATTTATTTCGTTTTTCTCATTTATTTATTTTAAATATATCTATTTGGTTGTAAACTGTATTCACTTCACATTGACGATTACATTTACAAAACTAAAAGCGCTAAATGTGTGAAGAAATATGAATGAATGTTTTATTACGTTACGTATTGTATTTACCGAGTACTTACTTTGCACGATATTCTATATTGCCTTTTTGCTTTCTTTCCTTGCCTCTGGATTCCACATCTTTACCCGATTTCTTCGCAAAAACGTCCGATGCAAGTATTGTAACCAATAAGAACGCAGTAAATAATATCCACAATCTAAACAAATCGTATATTTTCAATTTCAATTTTTCCTGTATCGCATAAACTTGGACAGAAAATATGCATCAATATGCATATGGATGGCGAATACGTATTCCGCATACGATAAAATAAATCTTTCGATTGGAATTGGATGTGGTATTGTTATAATAAAGTATCATATCATACATAGAAATATATGTCTTATGTCAAATATAAGGTTTCTAAACGAAATCTCTTCAGCAACAATTAATCACTTTCTACAACTTGCAAGTTCTGAATAATGTACTCTAAATGCTTGCCAAATAAAATTTCCATCTCGAATTTTCTTCACATAATATTCCGCTTACCGCATTGTAATAAATTGCAAGTTCCACTTGTTTGCACGTTGACTTTCCTCGCGTGAATAATCACAGAAGCAATCTGGCGAAACACTGTTTCGCTTCAGATATCGCTCGCCTCTTATATCTCGTACGTTGTCACCAGAGATATCTCGATAAACACGTATGTTCACCAGCGAAGTCGATATCGCGAATACTATCTGTACCAAATCTGTTCGGGGATCTGTTCGGCAAAATTAATAACAGCGTTAACGGTGCGCGCATAAAGTGCGAGGTTCAATTGCGAATCTTTCATCTCTCGACGGAGCTTGCTATCGTTGACATGACCTGGATCGCCTCGCTATTTAATATCGAAGATAGTAAATACATTTTTTTTTCTTATATCTTTCCGCCAGATATACTTACATTTCGCCACGCTATATGTTGGCCGATTTTCATTGTAACTGAAATGACACGTCCGGTGAATATCTCGTTACAGATATCTAATCTAACATCAATAGCGAAAATCGAGTGACGACTTCATGTATCTGACATCTGTAAGCACTCGAACAATAGGATATACGTATAAAACGAAGAGCCAGCGTGTTTATTTCATTTTTAAAGAGGTATTTTTAAAGAGTTTGATTAAAATGTAATTACAGACAATATTCCTATGACGTCTGTGATAATATCGAGAATACCAAGATTAATCAAATAAATCTTTGTGACGTTTATGATATCTTTACGAACCAGACCGTGTGCACTCTGATTACGCTCTTCGATATTTTTAATGTCGGATATAATATAAGGATTCAATCAAGATATATTTTTATTGAAAATTACTCTTTTTAAATTTAATGTGTCCTTTTGAAGTAGATTGAAGCAGATTTAAAAGGAATTATTTTCAATAAATTACGAATAAGTTTCTTTATGGCACTTTAATTGCGTTTTCATCGATCTCATCCACCAGTATTCAAATCAATTATCTTTCCGAATTATCTTGTATTTTCATACGTTTCTGAGACTATTCTTGCAATTCATTGTCATTATGTCACCAAATATTTCGAGAATCTCAGATAGACTGCGCAGTTAAAACCTATTTTGTTTGCAAAGTTACATTTGTTCTTATCATGTTTGCCAGGTCATCGGACCGTTTATCTCTATTCAATATCGGCCGTTTTGCTGGAATATCATTCTAAGATTGATACAATGCGCAATGCAAAAGCAATGCAAAAAAATTCTGTAGTTTAATATGTTGGAAACAAGGGAAGAGAGATGCACGTAAATAAAAATATCACGATTAATAAAACTATATATTCGCTTGTATATTCTGGATAAGTCGTATCTCTGTGCTATATAATAAACCGTCTTTCGTACTTCTAGCATTTAGTAACATTTCACATAATATAATTCATTATCAACTCGGCACTCCTGGTCCTCGAGACTTTTATATTTTTATATTAGGACATTGACAAATCGATACGGAAATGTAAGGATATATAAATCAATGTACATATGATCATGACGCATATTGCGCATATTACGCACCGACTGAAAATGCCTTCATAAATACGATTTTTCGATATATTTCGATATATAATAAGTATATCATAAATAAAATAATATATTCGGTATATAATAAGAGATTACATTCGCATAATTAGACATCTTACATGGCATGTAAGATAAAAAGAAGACAAAACGTATGAAATATCCAAGAGCGCACAACAACGCGCCAAATATAATATTTGTCTCTGCTAAGTACTAAATAGCATTAGATGACACTAAATGTCATGTGTTTATCCAGTGTACCGCAATTTTTCTGCAGCGTTAATATTCGACAAATTTTGCATCTCGAAAAATGAACACATTCAATTCATCATTAAGAACATAGTATGTTTTTAAGGCGTTTCATGTCATCTTAAATATTGGAAATAATAGCGATTTCTTCCATGTGTGAAGTTTATATCTATATAAAAAAAAAAGAGATATCTACATAGATATAAATATTATTACATGCGCGACAAAGATCTTACAATATATGCAGACAACATTAGACATAAAGATCATCGATGCAACCTATTCATTTAAAAGTACTTTGGCATTAGTAAATCCGACATTATAAAGTACTTTGTCCGCGACAGAAATAAGATTAGAAGAGAGAATGTGATTAATTCGATGGAAGCTACGTGAAATCTAAATTTATAATACTTGCATAAAGAATTTGCTAGAAGAATGTGCATACATTACTAATGGAATCCTTGCAATATGCACTTACAAACATAAGAATCCTTAGAAAAATAATAGATGACATGACAATGTTTTCTCATGATACTCACGCAATTGAATTGATTACATATACACGAAATCGAATACATTTCTTATATTATTTAAATATAGGCTCCTGCAAGTTCGTTTGCGGATAACACGGATCTCAGCGATGCTGCGTAATAAATATTTTGTTGTTCTCATTATAAGATAGTGGCAGGTTAATAGTGTTCGATTATGAATATTTTGTTGGCTATTACTTCTATTATATCTATAATAATTTGTAAAAATTAAATTACTAGGCATATCGAGAGAGCTCTATCACATCAGAGCTTTGTTATTTTATAGTTTGAAGATCTATACGTACCACAAGGCACTGTTTGTAAAAGGTAGGTACCAATGAAAATACTCTCAACTCTAATTTCATCTAATCGTCTCTTTCAACTAATCTGTTGTTCATGATGACTAAATTCATGTCTCATGCCAAGAATTGCGTAAATAAAACTAATACCCGGCAAACTTCTCCTTAAGTATCTTTGAAATTACTACAAATATTCTCTGCATGCAAATACTTTTGCTGTAATTCTATTTACCGTTATATCTTTATCAATATCGGTTAATGCAATGAAATGCATTGTTAATTTGATATTTTTTGCTTAAAACACAAATTACCATACATTGGACATATAGAATATAATCATTCTGAAATCATTAAAAAGAAATTACATGCTGTACATGTGAATCAGTATCTATATTGTTTTCGAATATTTACGCATGTAAAACAAGATAAGTAACCATTTGTTATCTATATGTGGTCAATAGCCAAATTTACACCATCGTGAATTAATTACTATATGATCGTTTCATAATCAAGAAAACGTAAACAAACAGAAGCATACGTTAGTTATCACTGGAGCATGGAAGTTCGTGCGGCTTCGACTAACTCGGTTAACTAAAATTTATCTTATTAGATACAGTGTTTTATCTTTTATATAACCAATAGTTATGCAGAACAGCGATTTTGTTCAGATATAACAACGATTCACGCGGAAATATAGCCAGATAAATCCTCAAATGCTATTGGCATGATCAAAGAAAAAACGTATCTTGATTCTTCCATTCCGCTCCATTCCTCTATCCCGTTCCGCTTATACTCGGATCATCTCTTCGATCAAGACATTTGTGCTGACTTATTGTATAATACATATGCAATTTATGTCGATAACAGATTAAAGCATTTTGATATACACCTGAGATTCGCATCATAAAAATATAATCTCGTCGCTATAATATACGGTATTCCCGTATCTATATCATTTTACCCGCATTAACAGTCATTTACAGAAATAGAGATATTTACAGAATTCTAGAGCAGTATTGAAAATACTTCTCACAACTACATGTTGAGCTATGTTCCGTGTTAAAAGAGCCAACAGATAGAACTTAACGCGAGGAATGACGACGATAGGAAGCGATAAGGAATTGAAAACTAAATTCGACGTAAGTCAAAACGAGGATAGATTACGTCTGCTCCGAGGGTATCGCGGTCTGGCTCGGAATGACTTTGCTCTGTTTGTCCAATCTATTATTCAACGGTTGAGAATCTTCCTGAATAGACTGAGGATATTTTTGATCGGGATAGTTCCACGCCTGTATATCTGCCGTACCGAATATCTGATAAGCGATGTACGTGCAGCAAGACACACCCGCGGTAACTGCAAACACTCTCCTCCATGCATCAAGAGATTGCTGTTGGAAACATCATTTTATTGCGATCCGTTGACTAAAGTAAAACGTTAATAAAGAAATGCGAAATGCAATGTACTTACGCTTTCTTGTGTAAGCAGACCAGCTGCTACGGGAGACAAGAAACTGGCGGTCATGTGAATTGTCTGTGCGAATGCCAGTACTGGTCCTGAAAATTACCATCACGAACAATGAACTCGGAATTTCCAGGAAAACGCGCTAAACGCATAAAATGCATTGAATGCATTGAACACTCACCAGCGAAATTGGGTGCGATATCCACAATATTGGCCATTGCACCCGCGTAACCGGCCGTTATAAGAGTAACGGCCACAAACCATACAATTAAGACGAAGATAATGTCGCAACCTAAGTATCCAATTAAGACTACGAGAATTCCAGGAACTACTTGAGCTACGAGGGAAAAAGAAAATCGATCGCTCATGAATAAGTCTGCCAATATCAGTTAGACAATATGACGATAGATGGAAAACTTACATAACGCAGTGAATATCTTGCGTACTGTGAGTAGAGTCATGATTCGCCGCGTAACGAGGAGATCCGCAATGTAGCAGAACAGAACGGAACTTAGATAACTACAGATAAATGGTGCACCCGACAGGATACCGTTCTAAAGGATAAGAAAGATAAGTTCGTTATTTCGGTGAAAACTCTAGCAAGAATTAAAGCGTGTAACGAGAGAATGGGATCGTACGGCTTGTATGCTGAATCCTAACACGGTCTTCATGTACATCGGGCCCGGAATGATAAAGACATAGTGTACCCATATTCTTCCGAAGGTCGTGATACCGATACTCCATGCTGGCCAAGATGTAAGTATAGATTTCCAAGGCACCGGTAGATCCTACGAATAGTAATCATCTGTAGAGAAAACATTACTGAATAACAAATACTATGCTGCTGTCCTTACCTCGTTCGCCCCGATAACTTGGTTCCTGACAGCCTCCTGAATGTAATTCAGCTCCGGTTGGGATATTCTGGGATGCGAGGCAGGCGTATCGAAGGCGCAGAAGTACCAGAAGACGCACCAGACGAGACCGATGGTGCCGCTGGTGTAGAACACGGCTCTCCATCCGAAATGAGCGATGATGAACGCGCACAACGGGTAGGTCAATCCGATGCCGATGCTGAACCCTGAATATAGATAACCTAGATGTTAGGAGTAAGCTCACCCTACGACCCGGAAGGAAGCTGAAACATGATGCTTGTCGAATGGCCTTGGATCAAACGTCTCGGATTGTTACGACTCATGCGTGGTGATGATCGCTCTTCAGTCGCGACGTAGGTATCACACCCTGTAAAGCGATTTAAGTAGAGACTTAGTACGCGGGGACGAGGGCTGGGAAGATGATGAAGCTGTTAATGACGGAAGAATGATATTTCTATATGCCTCTTATTCTGCAAATAATTACGAGAGAGTGAACTCTTCCTCTACCTGCAAAATGAGCGTCACTCTTCTGAGATCATATAGATACAGAGAGATATATCGTGTGGGAAAGTGAAACATTAATAAAACAACGTGCGCACAAATCGAAAGAAAGCGGACTTCGTATTTCCAGTGGTATCCCTCATGTTGTTACGTTACGCAGACGCAAGAATAATTCACAGATGCAAGGATAATATTTAGATAATAGAGGGCATTGTTAATATTAGAAAATATGCATATTAGGCTTGTATAAATTTTGTCGTAATGTGTAATGGATATTAGCGAGGATATATTTGAAGATTGATGTTAGTATCAGGTATCAGGTCCAGTAGGCTTATCAGTTATCGTTAACAAGCGATAAAAAAGAATTAATATGCCCTATCGTAAATGTATAAAACGCAACACGTTTCTGGGAAAGTTTGAGTGAGAAGGATAATCAGATAAAATCCCACTGCAGACAAGTGTGGAGAGTAGTCGAGAGACAAAACTGATACACAAAAGAGAGATAAGAGATATATACAATACAGATATATTATTCGATGAGATTGGCTGATTCTACCAGCTGGAAGTATACTCGGCCTTTCTCATGCTGTTGAGCGGTCACTCTTGAGTATACCTCACGGTCCGGCGAATGCAGCCTCGTGATGGCGAATTATTCAGGATCGTTAACAAACGATCGATTCGCACAGATTTGATGCGCGAGTGAGAATTAGCGCAATTGCATTTTGTCAAGAGATTACATTCCTGATCCGTAATTTTGACTGCAACAACAACACAATAATAATAACGAATGATAATAATACTTCTCATTCGAACTTCCGTATTCCATTCTGAAAGAAGCGTGCATTAGTATCCACGGAAACATAATCGAACAATCGGAGTGTTGCGACTTTATTTTGCGGCGATGCGGAGAGATCGCAACACGGAGGGACGTATAGCTTTGGCCTAATTATGGACCGAACCTATCGAAGTTTCACTGTAACACACGAAAAACCTCTATTAGCGGCCGGGCATCTAGCAACGTACCTTGAAAGGAAGACATGAAGCGTGAACGTTCCACGGGTGGAATCCAGTGTCCGATTATGGCATACATCGCAGGCCACGTCAGTCCCTGTTTGCAAGGAGAAATAAGGATTAGTCACGAAAAAAAGATAAAAACGGATCTGTCCTTGCAAAAGACCGAGGATGTTTCTGAAAAACCACTGAAAGACGAAGCATTCGAGAAACTCCATTTACTTTCAGCCGTTTTCATTTAGATTTTCTTCTCGATATTTTACGGAGTTTGGATGAGTACAACCGGCTTTTGCATTACGTTTAGTAAATTGAAAAGCTTACACTTGCAATGCCCTGTATACTGCGTAACGCTATCATGGCTCCATAATGAATCTCCGCAGCAGTCGGCATGAGCAAACTGCAGACGGCAGTGACGATTTGAGATCCGCCGAATATGGTCTTCGTGCCGAAGTGCTGCGTAAGAACACCGCCGATCATTTGTGAGAGTATGTAACACCAGTAAAAGGAACTGAGAATCGCCGACTGAATAGCTGGGCTCCACTCAAACTCGGCAGGATCCTATTTATAAGAATGCTGTTTTTTAATGTAGCTTAAATCAATCAAATGAAAGCTATTCCTATATATTATAGCGAGCTTGCATTCATCCACCAGCTTTGAGTCGAAAATTAAATTCCTTTAACATCTCAATATTCTAAACGTTCAACAAAGGATGAAAGATTGCGATCCTCACGAAAACCAATGGTTTGCCAATATGGTATGTAGAAAATTACATGGCCACAAAAAAAATATCACACATTTTTGGAATGAAAATATAAAGGGATTATTTCTCCTGGATAAAAATCCTTTTGTTTGATAATTAGTTTCTCATTATCGCTCGTAAATACCTAAGCGAGCACTATTAAAAATGTATTGGAAAATTTTATCTTCCGCTAATTTGTAAGTTGCAGCTTGATACATAATGAAAAAAATGTTACATTAATTAATTCTCCGATGATAAATAAACGTTATTTTGTTATTTCTGATATGATCAAATGTGCGACGAACAATTTGATATAGAAGTATAATAAATCTAGAAATGATTTAGTTGCGTCTTTCTTGATAAAATCGCGTGTTCAGTTTTGTAATAAAAATTCTAATTCTACATGTAAGCATATATCAATGAATCATCGAATTTGTTATGCTATATAGCACACATAGGTAATGTTTTTTTTCAATCGATAATGTATTCTTCAGTCACACAATGACATTTACAATTCTAAATTTTTCGAAGCAGCTTGTCTATTGTTTTACTGATAGATTCTTCAAATTTTACATATCAAGATATCTGTAATCTCTAGGTAATATACGCGCATTTGTATTAGACAATGATAGATGATGGTACAAATTCGTCATATCAATGACTCCACGTTCATGGTATTCAAATACTGCTGTTGCTGCTTGACAGTAGTTGATCCGTTCACTCGCTATGCTAATGGAGTATCACGATCTGACTGTGCGACTGAACAAACACATGGCGTAATCTGTCGTCACATCTCACTATAAGGTTTCTTATTCTATTTGCAGCTTCGTAAAGAAAAAGGAGCTTCACGAAAAAAAAGCTCCAATAAAAAAAGAAAAAAGAAAAGATATGATCCATCGCTGATCGGTGAAGGTTCTCCTCTCCTCTCCTCTCCTTCCTCTCCCTCCCTCCCTCTCTTTCTCTCTCTCTCTCTCTCTCTCTCTCTCTCTCTCTTTCTTTCGAGGAAATAAATGGCTTCTTGAGATTATCGCCGGGATTGCATGTAATAAACATTGCATGTAAAAAACAAAAAAAAAAAGATCACGCAATACGCAATTTGTCTGCAGCATCCGCAATCGAATGTACCTCCGGCCTGACGACAGTAGTGTTCTCCGTATGTGATGCATTCGTCGTTGTGTAACACTGAGATGTTACGGCGACGGTTTCATTGCTCGATGTTGACGGCAGTTTCACCATGGCCACCATGGCGATGTTAATGTCCGTTCTCATCATGAAAGACACGAGGAATCCGGAGAACGAGAGGAAGTATAACACGACTCGTGCTGGTACCATATCTGCAATCAGAAAGAAAGATTATCAATGATACTGATCGATATTTTATCCGCCACAAGTGCATTAATCGTATATCATCTCAGCTTCTCTGTCTCCCCCCTCATTCTCTCTCTCTCTCTCTCTCTCTCTCTCTCTCTCTCTCTCTCTCTCTCTCTCTYTCTCTCTCTCTCTCTCTCTCTTTCTCTTTTTTTAAAAGAAGTTATCCCTGATTGAAATGAAATGAACATTACCTCCCAATTTACGTAAGCTCCAAGACGGCTGTTCCTTGTATATATTGGATTCCTCATATCTGTAAAGTAAAATCATAATGGCACAGATAAATGATCAGTTTTTAATATATCGACAAGAAGAACAAATAAAATCATTAATGTTTAATTTCGTTTAAGTTGGGATTCTCGATATCATAAGTGATGATGATAGAAGCAATGACGGAAAAGGTGATAGAAATGTTTCCAAAATAGCATATCGCGATATCTTCCAGCCGTATCTTTTTAACGTTTAGTAATTTAAATAACGTGAGATATACACAACGACCGCGCAAGTAATTAGAACAATTGCACCGATACAAAAACAAAAATATCCAATCTAATCTGATTTTCATTCTGACCTTTGAAATTCTTCCATTTTTCGTGCGGAGATATTGATATCCGAACGGGATATGAGAACGAGTCTCCTGTATGCAACGGAAGCACAGGGATCACCTTGGATTCTGCAAAATACAGAGAGAGATCAATGTGATTAAATAACCGTCACTTTTACAAAAGTGATTTATTCGAAACCTTGAGAACTCACGACCCTCAGTTTCTATGAGCTACTGCTCGGTCAACGTATAATACGACGTCAATAAGTTCGTGAGGTATTCGGAATATTGCATTGAGTCCATGACTATAAGAATGGATGAAATTCCAGCATGAGACTCATATCGACATTCCTGACGCTTTTCGCGGAATTCTCCGTAAAAATTTATTAGAATGATATCGCGTCCATTAAGCGAAATATGCACTCGAATTAATTTCATCGTTTAAAATAGCCGCTTAGGCGAGCGCCCAGGATGCCGCGTATTTATCTTTTCTGTCAGCTCTTGATTGTCGCGAGCATTCTACGAATTGCATAATAATTGCTTGAACGCCTAAGCCTTCCTATATTTTACTTCATGTGCCCGTTTTCTTTCCTTTTTTTTTTGTTTTTTACGTTACGGCACGCTTAACGCAAATAAAACGAATTGGAGAATTGCGGCGATCGAGCAATCTGAAGAAATATGTTTCCTTTAGATTGTCATTTTCACGTCGTTAATACTGTGAAGAAAATCTTTTGAGCAATTATCGTGTAATTCCTTTCCGAATTCCTCTTAATTAATTTCTCGTAGATGCTAATGAAGTGGCGCTATGCGAAATTATTGCTTGACATAACGATCTCCTGCGGAAATTCGACATCGTAATCAATTTCGACATCAATTCGTAACGAATTGATCATGAGAAATTTGGCAATTCTTAATAATATTAAACACAATATGTAAAGATTGTGCGTATCACGTTCGTAGCATATGTTTTTTCTCTTCCTGTATAACTAATTTAAAGAAATCGCTAGAATATATGCAAATTATCACTGGCTGTTGCCATTTAATTGCCATAAAATAAAATATACGCAATCGTTCTGAGAAACTTCTTATAAGAAAATGATTCGATGTATTCATAACTTCATATTTCAAGTAGGAAATGATAGCACATTTATATTACTCATATCTGCAGGATATGAAGCATTTTGACATGTAAATGAAGCGCACGAGAATGATCGCGATCGCATGCGGGATGTCGAATTTCCGCAGGAGATCGTTATTTTCAAATTTGACGATCATTCGTGCGTCAATAGAATTAACTGACGTTGTTTGAAGGCATACGATAACTGCTCGAAAGATGTTGCGTTCGCAGTAAGAGAAGCATCAGTAACGTGACAACACAATCTGATGAAATGGAACACACTCTCCAAGTTAAATATCGATCAATTCTTCAGTTCATTTTACTCACATTAAACATGAATAACGTAAAAGCAAAAAACGGAAATACGAAAATACGAATGAAATATAGAAAGACTTGAGAGATGTGTTCAATTATCATTGTATTACCGTAAAGATCGTGCAGGAATACATGGAGGAGGAATCGTGGAGGAAGGGGTGTTCTGAATGCAGGATAAATCTTGCATTACAATATTGCGTAAACTTATCAAACTCGAATCAGATGTTACCATCGTGTATCAGCAGGAAAACCGCAAAGGCGATGTTAAATTGCGGCAATTTCTCGTGTCTTTCATTTGATTTATATCCAGTGTTCTCAAGGTAAAAGGCCGAATGACTCGTAATACTGCGCTTGCGAGTCAAACGGTAATGAACACAAATCGAGATACTAATGATTAATTATACATTAATAAAAGGATCGTTACCATGGAAAAAATGATTGAATTCGCTACTGTCAGTGTTTGACAACACGGCTTTAATTCACAGCGAGCCGCGAATGTGATGATATTAATGATACATCATTCCTTCAGGTAAGATACGAGAGTATTTGAGGACTTACATGGCGAGGCATTCCATTGAAAATTTGAGCTTTACGGAACAAACGTAATATAATATACGTGATGTGTAATGTAGCAAAAAAACAACACAGAGAGAAAAGAATGATAACAGTGGATGGATAGTTGAATCAGGATTGATTATTTACGTAAAACAATCTCGATTTAAGAAAAATGCGATTCGTTCGATCTGCATTATACGCTTTCACGCGAATCCTTCCGCATAAGAAATTTATATCATTCTCCCTACTTTCCTTCTTAATATGTATCATCATCAACGCGTCATCAAAAGTATTGCAATTACTATTATATCCATTTTCTTCTATCTCTTAAGAAGCAAATTTAAAAAAATTTCCACTGATTAAATAGAACTGCTTTAGATCGTAGAAAACAAGTTTATCAATGCCGATCAGTTTGACATCCATGTGCACAGCGTTATCTTCATTTTCAGATAGTCACGGCAGTTGGAGATGAAATAAATTCGATTCGATGAAGGAAAGCAACCGGCAATCTGCCATGAGTACAATCAGCGCGGTTTAATAAACGTGAATCGTTAGCAGATGAGATATCAATTGCAGCGTCGCAATTCACTTTTCGCAAATCATCGACGATCTGACAGTAGATGGCGATTAGCAACAAATATCAACAAACGCGGAGCTGAAAGAAAGTTGCAACGTCAACATTACTCACGTTTCCAAAGTGTCACTTACGTCACGAATGCGGCGAATTAACGAATGCGCATGTGAACGGCTAAAGGTTGAGTTAAGACCTCACAATATTCAACAGGCACAATTCCAAGTATCCGGCGAACGGAAAAAAGATTATGATGCAATCGTTGCAGACGGAACGAAGTGCCGGCACTGAAAGCCGACCGAACCATGTTGACGACGCATTGACTATCTTTGCGACCCCACCATCACGCCGGTTTTCGATCGTGCTTTTGGTATAGTGCTATAGACGATGATGTGAAATACTGTACCTGTCATTAACACGAATAAGGGCTGACGTCAGTGTGCACATTTTGATGTTAGAGCATTGGAATTGCAATTCCTCGTTACTAGAATCGATATCTCACACCAACATCAAGTAAGATATCAACGATTACAATACAATATAAAATATGCAACATACAACGTATAGCAATTATGCAACAACTAGCGATAATAAGAATGATAAAGGAAACAATTAATGATAATAAGTAAGTAAAATTAATAATGAATAAATAATAAGTTATATAAAAATATATAACTCGTTTATAAACTCGTTTATAAAGCGTTAGAGATTATTATCTATAATATCATTTGAGAGCAATAATCTCTGAAATCTTAATTACTTTGAACATCAACTCGACGTGACGTAATAGAGACAACCACAATTTATAAGAAGGTCTTACGAAAATAGAATCCATGAGATATCGTTAAAGAAAAGGAAAAAAAATTCCTAGTTAAGACAATGATCTTCAAATGACCATTTTATATAAGAGAACGGAATTAAATGAAGACACGAGAACACGAGAGCACGTTACTTCGATAATACAACTAATTGAATTCGTTAGTGGATTAATCGGACGCGAGATTAGAACATATCGATGAGAAACGACTAAAACTCGACAAGGAATAATTTATAATTACAATAATTTATCATTGTAATGATTAAAGTAGCATACTTGCATACTTTGACCTACGGGAATGACATGCGAAGGAAAATAATGTGATTCACACCGATGACCGATCACGAGTGCATATTGAGCCTTTTCACGCGAGTCATCCGGATTTGCGCCATTATTTGCTCTACATACACGTAAAACGCAGTGTATACATCGCGTGACGTATTACACATACTCATGAATTATTTCACGTTCCTGAAGCATCATTAAGTATACAAACGCCGCAGGCTATTTCTTGATCGATCGATAATTCGTGTCATATCGTACAAGGTGAATGACAAACGCAGGTCTCGTTTAACTTTACGAGTTTCAAGGATGCTGTCTAATGCGAGGACACGTATCGATGTTCCTTGATGTCACATATCCATCAGGAAAGTACATTGATATAATTATGCATAACGATTCGATCCATCAAGTTTCACGATCTTACTTTAGGTGGCGACGTTTTCCCAGCTTTCCGTCGAGCGTCCGACAAAGAAATTTCATCGCCCGCAGTATTGGGCTTAATTATCTCACAGTTGACCTTATCAAGTTTATAATGGAGGCGGGTCATGCAATTCGACCAATGAGATCGTGTTAGAAGTCCCAGCATGATTAACAAAGTAATAAAGTATATACGCGACTAATCAAGCGCGCGTAACGCGCAACGCGTTCATCGAACGCGCCGTGTCACTTCTGAGAAGTTACATTTTCTCGCGCAATAACGTTGTTATCACGAAACGGACTCGGTCATCAATTCGTTGGATTCAAATTCAAGTCGCACAAGATGACATATCATTGTTCATATGAAAAACCGGAACACTCGGGAGAGATTGCAAGCAGACAGCGCATTATTTCGAAAGTGAATAAATTGAATAGCGTGAGAAAAATGCAACGAATTCGCAACTCGTCCCATTCTGCAGCGAAGCAACAGGTATCAAGGCGAGTGTAGATCTTTCTCATTTTTCCCCGGCGATCCTCTCTGCATTACGTAATCGAAAAGGCAGTTATCCATAAAGTTTTACAAACAGGATTCTTGCGAAATCTCATGCGATTTTGATCAACGAATTGAAGACAGACTATCCTCACGAGGATGTCTATACAATTCCAATAATTCGTCTCGAGTTTTTCGTCAAGCTTTCATTATTTTCTTCACCAATAACGGGAGTCCAATCATGCGCTATTACCATCTCGTATGATGGACACTTAATGACGCGTGATTATTCATATTTAACAGACGATGGCAACAGTCGCAGTTATTGACAAGAAAAATGGCATATGTGCGTATCAAGTCAGCTATCGCTTCTCAGAAGATCTTCACGAGGCTACTTCATTTTAACGATCACCATTCGATCAACGATTGACTTGTGCACTGATGATCAGCGCTAATGTCTCATGAGCGAAACGCTTGATAGTTTAAAGTCGAATTCAACGATAGAGAAGAGATATTAAGAGCAACAAAGCTACGTTATGCATGCAGGATGATCAATCAAATGGAGAAAGTCTGCAATTCCTCGCAATACATCTGTCATCTATCCGATCACCGTGTCCCCTCCTTCCCATTCCAGACATTGGACAAGCCTCAGCAGCTTCCGCTATGGGAAATCTGAATTCTACACAAGAAACAGCGCTTTCAAAGTCATCTCAATCATCGTCAGCAACATCGAATAATGTAGAAGCAAGACTCAGACGAGCATCAGGACAGAGATCCTTGGGCATTCTATGTTCGCCTCCCATGTTCAATTTTCGATCAAAGTGCGCTGAGGAACGGCAAATTTATAGAGTATCGTGATTCAAGCTGACGCGACAGGGCTTGAGAAGAATCGCAAAGGGTATCTAATAGTCAGCTATGTCCCATTTGCCAGCTGCTGTCGCCATTTTGAGGTTAGGCACGCCACCAGTTTCTCAGTCTTCAAGGTACACCACGTGGCCCGTCGACTGCTCTCGAGAGCGTGCAGATCGAAGGACAGCCGAGCGGGACTCACCTTAGTGGCGTTTCTGCGTCCAGCGAATATCTCGTGAAGCGTGAACGTTCTCTTGCGCGGCATTTTCATTCACGCGGCGGCACACGCGGCGAATTATTCCGCAGCGCGGAATCGGATCTCCGCGCGCGTTTCACCGCGAATCGACGAAGCCGATCTTGGAAAGAAGCGACGGAAGGAAACGGCGGAGGAAAAAGCGGAGCGGCAAACGAGGCAAACGCGAGGCGAACGGCACAGGTGCAATGCGGCACGAACGCCGACACGATGAACAAGCTCTCGTTACGTCGGCTCCTTTGATGACGGGCACTGTCGGCGCCGTGCTGGTCACGTGATCCGAGTACAACCGAGTAAACTGCAATCGATTCAGAGGCACTGCGCCGACGCGAAAAACTGTAACGCATGATGAATGATAAGCGTGCTCATTTATGCGATGCGATCATTATAGGTTTCATATGTCATTTCTAAGGGAATTAATGTTCCATTATAAAATTAATTTCGTTGATAAATATCTCGGCAAATTGCAACGATTTTTCTTATATACGTTTCATGGAATGTTATGTTTTTTATAAAATTTAAAAAGTAACCTAGACAGCAGAGACAGCATAGTCGTATAACGCGTTCGTTTATATGCGATTATATGCGATTGTAACTGCGTTTGTAAAAATACGAATATGGTGAAAGTAGTGTTACGATAATAATTTATATCGATTTCAACTCGAGATTATGCATTGTTCATTTCTAGACTGTAATGTAAGCGATATGCGCATGTAATCAGATTTATAAGTCTTCTGTTTTTTATGATTTAAACACACATCGCTATCGTACATTGTAAATTATAGGTCAAGACGTAGGAAGTGTCCTTACTTTCACCATGCGTTTCGAGGTGCTCTATATATTTAGGATATCGATCTTTCCGTGTACAATTGCAAGGACATTAGAACAAGGACTTGAGGGACTTGAGATCGTGAGAAATCGAAATTGAATGATCGAATTTACAAATATAAAAATCACATTGTATATGATTCTATTTATCGATGAAGCAAGAGAGCAAGAGAGGATAAACGAGAAGGGATAAATGAAAACTGCAAATTCGTGCAAATAAATCGATTACGTGTACGGATTATGGGCTCCTCGTCAGATATCGCGTTGAAATGAATGGAAGATATCAAATAAGATATCGGAACTGAAACGTTTTTTGATAGGTTGTTGCCGCTTACCTTGTATTGAATCTGTTTAAATCGACTTTTCTTACGTCGCATATTGTAAATACAACTTCGGACGAATAAATAGTTTTGGGCGACGTAAGAAAATTCATGTAAATGCTGTCAAATTTCTTAATTAATGCTATTATACATAACATGAGTCAGGGAAATCCTTCAATCCAGTCAAAGAAGAAATCTCTAAAGAATTCCTTAATTCTGTCGCACGACAGCAATTGCAAGTAGGTTATATCAGGATTACATCAGCTGAGAAATGCTAAATGCATACTTTGCCGACGATCGTCCGTATGTCGATTATCAGAAGTAATGCAATTTCCGGCAGACTGAAAAGATTGCCCTCGTCATCATCATGCGCGATAGGTGTTACAAGGAATTCCTCGCATCTCAAAAACATATCGGAAGAAAACAAGACATCTGATTACTGCAAATCTCCTGTTCGAATTAATAAAACGGTAGCTGCATTTGATATCGCGTGCAAGGCCGAATACGTTAAATCATCCCGAACGTGTTGTGTTGTCAGGTTTCCAATGCGAATCTCACCGCCAGAAAATTATGGAATAACACACCAAAGACGCCCAGAAACATTCCCATAAATGGCATAATCGAGGAAGGTACATACCAAATTTGCCGATACGTCTCACATGATTAAATTATTATCGTGTTATCTACACCGCGATAGTAATTTATAATAATTGATAACACCGCAACGGATGCTCGGGCGCGCGTGCGGTGCGACGAAATGAGCAGTTACTTCAAACACTATCGCTTAAATGTCAAGGGGAAAAAAAGACGAGACTCTTTCAAAGAGCTGCACGCGGGATCGAGGAACCGGAGACATATTTACGTGTGTCCCGTATCAGTCACGAGAAACGAACTCTGATTCCAGAAAGTGAGCTCATCGATATACTGACGAAGCAATTGCATCTAGCTGAGTCGCAAATGCGAAAAATGCAGTCGGTCCTAACGAAAGCCGAAGAGGGATTACGGAGCAAGGATCAGGAAATCGGACGCTTAAAGCGGAAGGTTCTCTGTACGCTTTTCTTGTGCTAGGAATGCAGAATCATTCATAAGCATTTATCGCCGACTCGCCGCCGAGCAAGCTACTTTTTTCTCCTTCGACGTCCAACAGATTTACGCGTTACACTGTCACGAACAAAATTCATCGCGCGTTCCGTCCCATTCATCCCATTACGTACTATTCGAAACTTTTTGATGGAATTCCCCCTTCTCACGGGATAATACGTCGTGTCGTTTAACGCAGATCAAGGACTGGGAAATGAAGTACAAAAGTCAGGAGCTCGTGCGCAAGAAGGAACAGCAGAGCCAGGCTAATAATTCCGAGTACTTTTATCAACGGTGTCTGATACTGGAGAACAAAATCGTTGAAATGGAGGTACAAATGCGCATCCTCTGGATAAGCTCGCCTGGTAATAATTAATAATAATTAGCATTCGCGACGTTTCCAATATTGCAGAAATTCTTGGCCGATTACGGACTGATATGGGTAGGCGACACGAAATATTCGGCGAGCGTGAATAACGCTAACAAGTAACTAGCAAAAATAGGTATGCACGATCAACGGATAACGTTCAGTTTGATTAACACGCAACATAATTTTATTGCAGTAATTACATCAATACTTGTTACGATCAGCTAGTTGCGAATATCGATCAATTGAATTTAGCCGCGGGGAAGGGCGAAGTTCACGTTCACCATAATGAGAAGGGAGGAGGAGCGATTTTTAAAGTAATACTCTAGTTTTTCTGAAGCCGTTTGCCTATGCTTATCTATGCTTATCAAAAGTGTTGCCTACAAAATTAGTCTGTCGAATTATACCGAACACGATACACGATTCCCGCGCGATGCGTTTCAAACATAGATATGTCTGTACATTATTGATCAACCGGCATTAAAATAATTATCTCTCAATTATCAATAGCCAATCGTCAATGAGGATTCTCATTATGCGTTTCAATTAAAGACTCCTTCGTGCATGGCATTGAAATTTTACAAGAATGGCATGACCGTCAAAGGAGGAGCGTTGCGATCTTACAACGATCCGACCACGAGCTCGTTTATTCGCGATATTTTGGATGGATATTTCCCGTCTGAATTGCAAAAGGAATATCCCGACGGAGTGCCTTTCATGGTAAATGAACGGTTAATCAGAGAAAATCTTAAAATATACCAAGTATTTTATGTATCCATATTTTATATATTCCAGATTTTCTTTCTGTTACATGCGCATGTTCACAGATTCTTTAGATAAATGTAAAGTCGATTTAATTGATCTCGCTTTCGTTTCAAATACATTTGTAATTAATTTTTATGATCTATGTTGGTAACTACTTTTGCAGATTGAAGATCGCAGAACAGAGTTATATGTAGGCGATTCCTTTCCTGGTCAGGGATATCGATTGGGAAAACATTCTCCAATGGATTTGTTATCGACGAGCCCACATAAATCAAGCAGTATTCTTCAAAAATCTGATCGTCTCATCCCTTCAATGAAAGATAGTGTTGGCACTTCTGACAACATACCGCTTCTATCTCTTCCAACGAGCCGGTATTATCACTATTTTGATATCAGAATAAATCGTAGTATGTGATTTACGTTGATCCAAGTCTCGAGATTGCAGATTAACATGTTTTCACTTGTCTTAAAAAAGTTTTCTTTAGCGCATATTGATTTTTCCCGATACATAAAATTACAAATTTCCTTTTAAACTGTTGATAAACTTATAAAGCGTTTCTGTTCTTCCGTAGCAATGGATTGAAGCCCAAAGCTTCTTCGGAAAACTCCTCTCTTGATTTATTCTCTCTAAGATCTCAGATCTTGGCCTCGCACAATAATGTCTGTTCTAGCTCTCACCTTCAGTCTCACATTAACGCTGAATTAGCACGTAGCAGTCGACGTGAAAAGGTATAAAACCGTTATCGGCTCTCGAACAAGCGACTTTATGTTTTCTGAGTTCCAACTTATCCAGAGATATTATAAACATTATAACAAAACATTATAACGAAAAGAGAGAAGTAGCCACGAAGAATACAGAATTCGATATGTTAAATGGGCAACTTTCTAAGTCGAGAGATATCTTCAGGATTTCGAGTAACAGCAAAACAAGATACAACAATTCTACCGACTACGAAAAGTCATCATCGAGATTCCCTCTCAAGTAGAGAAAAATACATTTGATATCTGTTTCCGCTTTTTTTGCTGCAGATCATTCATCCAAGTCGAAATTTTTCAGTCAATCGGAGACCATCGGAAGCCGTCTTCGTCCACGTTCAAGATCCGCCAGTTTATCCGGAAGACGACTAGGCATGCAACCGGTATTACGACCAAAAGCATCGAGCACGGCGGAAATCAATAATATCAGCGAGCAGAAGATCACCAATCCCATTGCTGGAATTCCTCCGACAAAACATCCTCGTGGTTCGAAATCGGCTACATGTGCAGGCAAGAGCTCGGTAAGAGATACACATTTTCGGATCCGAAGAAATCGTGTTTGAAAATTTCTCGAACATGCCTTGCGAACACGATCTCCGCTTGCCGTGTGATCGAATTTGAGTAAATCTCTCGTTACAGCCACCGTTATTGCATCAGATTAACGAGGCGACTGGAAAACTTGGCGAGCTACGCTTGAAAGTAAGGTCATTAACTGGTAGCACCGTGTATCTGGTTCACATATTCGCCGACGAATCGGTCTTAAGATTATACGAATTGCTTGATAAAGCCATGCAAACCTCAGGGCACAGAGGATACAAAGTAGTATTGAGCGGGTAAGGAAACGCGCAAAGCTGATCGTCTATTGCCTCACACTTTCTCTTTCTTGCGATACAACTTTTGTAATCTGACGTAATCATTTATAGATATTCGCCGAAGCGATTGGAACGTATAGATAGATCCTTAAGGGATAATGGAATTACCAGGGATTGCGTTCTCCATCTTGTGAATGATTGAATGTTCATTCGTTCATGCAACTAAACCTTATGGTGTTCAATGTGTATGGTCGTGGTACATATCATAAAACATATTATAAAACAGCAAATTTGGAGTTTTTCATATATAAATTTCCAATTGGATACTTGTTACCGCATGTGAATATTTTGTATCCTAGAAATGCGCACGTAAACCATCTGATGATCAAGTAGAGTTTATCCTGATATGGTATACGTTTCTGGTATGGATAATTGCGTTTAATCTTTATTTCTTAATGTCTGCTTCTTAATTAAATTTGCATGAGAGGCCAAACGGTTCTCTGTTGTAATTAACTTTAGGCAGTATTGCTCGATTCGCAATTAAAGATTGAACTGATTTATGATTCGGTTACGGATAATATAACAATGCCTTAACAATGTGTCTAAACGTAAAAATGAAATTGTAACATTAAAAAAAATATATTATTATTGATATAAAAAATTTTGCGTTCTTTATATATTACGAAATTATCAAACTATTTTGTAAAATTTTGGCAAATGTATCCTTTCTCCTATTCTCTCTCTCTTTCTTTTTCTCTTCCTCTTTTATCTAATAAGAAATTGATGTCAAATACATATTGAAACATATAATGGCTAAGAAATATTATCTCGAAACAGCAGAAAAATATTGTCGTTATTAAGTAATCTTGCAGTAGAAAATTTCAGATATACGATACGTACTATATTAATAATAATAATTCTTTTAATTGTTGTAACGAATGAGGCTAATTATATTAACATCACGGAACGATATCAAGTATCATTAAAGTATTTATGGTATGTTTTATATTTCACTGTTTCCATCTCATTTATCCAATTAACATCTTTCAATTATTATTATGCTTTATTAATAATATAATGATAGTAATATTGTAGCAACACCGTATAATTACAATTAAATGGGAAAGAAATGCCAACAAACATTTTAAAAATTCATGTAATGACTAATAATTTATACGATACATAATCGCGCTCGAATTATCCTTTCCCTTTCGTTCCATTAAGTTAATGACAAACGTTAATCTTTCGTAATATCACACTGTGATAGCATTTCAATCATTCACGAATGCTTCACATGGATAAATACAGATTCGTTATCGTTATTGATACGCGATTTATCAAAGCTGAATCTAAAGCAACGCAAATCCATCCGAAAGCAACGGCGTGTGATATACTCTAAATAAATAAAGGAAAAAGAGAAAGTAATCTAGTTACGCTATTGGGAAATTTCTGAAATATCCCATTATCATCGACGGACTATGATCACTTATGATAGCTACGAGCTCTATCAATCAACGAAATGGGATTCGATGCAGATTTATCTGTGAATCTCTACCGGACGGATCTGTCAACGGAAGCTCTTCGAGCAGATATCGGATGCAGTTAATAAGAGATTCCGTTTGTCAATCGATTTTCAAATTGGTCGGTATTCTCCCGGGAAATTCCTGATATTCCCGTTAAATTTCTGAAAGCGATGTTTCGTGAAGCTTAAATGTCGATTAACAATACGATTATTCTAAATAAAGATCATCGAGCAAGATCGATAATCGATATCGATTCATGCTGTGAAAATGAAAAGTGAAAAGGGAAACGCAAGGTTTTGTATGATTTCTTCGTTAATCAGAAACTATATAGTTTTCTAGATTTTCTTACACGATACGTTATCGCTCGAAAAATTTTCTCGCTAAATGGTCGAAAATCATGAACGTCACGTGAAAACGGGATTTAGAAATATATCAAGATGCCTTCACACGGAAATAGACGGTGATAAATCATCAGCGGACGTTTAATCATAAAAAATGACAAAAACGGCTCCTTTAGGAATATGAGAATGGAAAATTAAATTTGCAGGAAAACTTCCGGTCTATTCATCGATTAGCGACATTCGCGATCTTCCACTTGCCTTTTCACGCATAAAAAGGCACATGATTGATCACGTTACAGCTTACGAGTGAAAATGATTTTAGAGATTAGCTTTTTAAGAAATAATTAAGATTTAAGACTTTTAAGAATTCTTTTATTAAAACGATTTATTTATTGATTATTCTAATCAATAAGTGTGTCACGTTTTCGTACATGTAAATTCTATGATATTACGTAGACGAGTTATCAAATATCAAGTATAGTAAAAAAATATATTTTTATTCATTAAAGGATCTATTTCAATTGCAAGCGACATATGATCGCCGATAGCTTATATCCAGACATATGCGAAACAATACGATTTACTGAATTAAAAATCTTGCCCCTAGCGCTTCGTAGTTAAACAACAAACAATAGCATTACCGTGCAGCTTAAAACAGTGCATTTATTTCCTCAATGATTTGAGCTTCATCTCAATTTCCCATTGAATGAGTGGCGGTGAAACGCAGGTTTTGTAGCTTGAATTTTGTTCACGGGCCGATTAAACGGCGAATAGGGATGCAATTGTGTCGGGATAAAGGAAAGCGAGGACTGTTGGCGACATTCGCTTTCAAGCATTGAGCCATTAACGGGTCGATTTGTTTCAGCGTTGAAGAAAAGAGAAAAAGCACGGAAAGGGAAGAAATGCGGAAAGAAGGAGCGAACGATCGTTTGTGCCGAAATGTCATTAATAAGATAGAAAATTTTTTTATCGCTCACGAAATTACACATCCGAAGAGCAGGTCTTTGCTAAAGATGCTGAATAAAAATGATACCAAACAGAGAGAAAGTAAGCTTCTGATTAGAGAAATTACGTAGATCGGTAAGAAAGAACTTGAGTTATCAAAATTTTCGAAATTTAATCTCTGCTACTTGTAGTGCAATACATATCACGGAAAATATCTCTGGAAATTTGTACAGATTGTACAACACGTTAATGCTCAGCCGTTCCCGAGAGCTATCGAAGATCTCACTTTAGGAATGATTGCGTTTCATATACTTTCGCCTCATTTTCCTTCTGGTCTCAAATATCGGGAAGTGACCTGGATTTTAACGTATTCTCTCTTTCCTTTTGATGCCACTAAACGAATGCAATTTTCACGATACGACGTACTCGTAACGCGCCTACCTCGACGACGATTTAATCCTTTTCAGCAGATCATATCGATTCGCGAAGTGCATGCAAAATCACGACTAACGGCACGATATTTCTCCGATGATCCAGAATTTTTAGCAACCAACTATAATCACAGATAATTGCGATTTGAATTTATTATGAAAATACTATTCATTAATATTAACGATAGGTTTGTCTGATTTTATAAATTACAGATAATGCTTATTATATGCATTATGTTTTAAGTATTTAAATTAATAAGCAAAATCTTGCACTAAATTAAATGGTAAAAGATAAATATTGATAATGATTTTCAATTTTTTGAGTAGATTCATGGATCATTATTTACTAAAAGCGTTATAATATGTATGACAATCTGTCAAGATAATTACGAACCAAATTGTAATTGAATTGGAGTTAAATTGGAAAATTGTTGAAGAGTAAAATTAATACATCGAGTTGCAGGTCAGAGCATTCAGCATTTTCGTTTGTTACTTCCGTTCGAGTTTTTTTATTAATTGCATCGAGTCTTTAACCCGATTAAAGAATTTGCGTGCTAGAGTTGCGTGCTCGTCCAATCGTGTATATTTCACCAAGAGACTTCACTTCTGCTTTGTTCCACGGATATGGGATTATATGCGGCTGTAGATTCGCAATGAAACAATTTTCTCGATATTTTCAAAATCCGTTGGAATACGTTCGTTTTCTCTGCAGATCGGATTGCAGATATCGATTGGATATAAACACATCCTGTGTCAAGATACTCTGCCAGTAGACTCGCTGAAGACGCGTGCGAAAGATTAATATAAGACGGAATGCCGCGGACGGACGATGGAATACCGTGAAATATAAATTCTCATTAAGAAGCCAATTTTATGATCGATAGAACGTCACATTGAATTGTTTTGTTCACGGATTGCTTGAAAGAACGTTCGACGAACGTTCGCTTTTTCAAGTATCGGAAGATTGATTGTCTTACCTGTCAGTTATGAAAGAACTCGGATGATAGATAATGAATATGATGTCGTTCGACTATCAAGATATGACAAAATGGATTAACGTAAATATATTAATCACCTAATCAATTGTTATTTTTCAGTCTCGGAATCTTATCTTTGGAAAGTATTTTCTCCGATCACGCTTTCATGAGACGATACTTAAAATCGCAAAAGCTTGTTTAGAATTATGAAATGCTGAAAATTATGTCTCCTTATAAATTTGCCGTTATAAATTCTGTTTCTTATAATCATTTCATTTCTCGATTACAAATTTTTATGAAAAGCGTTCTCAATTTGCGAATCAGCGGAAGCTCCTTTTACTCATGCGAGCAATATTCTGTAATACTTTTATATTATTTATATAAATTTATATCACCCATATCTTAGAAAGTTAATTTTACGTATAAATATCCACAAGCATTGAAAATCTTTATTCCTCCGCGTTATTGAACATAATATACAATCGGTGTTCAAATATTTTATTTCAATAGAGAAAAGTATCCAGATGTTTGTCGTTCTCGCCGCCGATGAACATTTCTCTTTTTACAAGTCTTCAATTAGCATTAAGTCAAGGAATCATCGTTCACCTAGCTCGTAATTTGAGTTACTGCTCGGATTGTCCGTCTTCCTCGTTTTTACACGAAAAGTAAAAAGCATAAAGTCAGATTAACGTTGTAACGTAACGTAACAGAATTCAATCGTTCTTATAAGGCTCTCAGCGAAACACTCACAGAAACGTTTCGCATACTTAGAAATAATGAACCGCGCGATACCTGTTGCACACACATTTGCGACACATCGGCGTTATCCGCGAATCGAACATTTATACGCGCGTAAAAAATATACACACGTGTGCATACTGCATTCGCTGACAAATTCCGAGTCTCGCAAACGATGTCGATCGTCCAGGCAATATCAATTAACGTTCGTTTTTCGATGGTGTGTGTGTGCACCTGTAATGCGTACGCAACCGTATAACAGCTAGAACCGTTAAATAAAGAATTTATTGCCCCTCAGATTTAGTAGCATGCTCATTTCTACTCCGTATTTCCCGCCTCTTTATCGATTTCTCCATCCTTTTTTTCTTTTCTCTCTCTTTTTTTGTTTTCATTTCCCTCCATTTCCTTTTTGCTTTCCGTGGCGAGATTTTCATTGCGCTGCGGATCCTACGCGCATGTTTACACGTTCAACGACTCGCAACGATTAATGTATAATAATAATAATAATAATAATAATAATAATAATATGTAATATATTATAATAATAACATGTAATAAATTCGCTGCACGCAATCTTGAATTAAGAGATGGCGATATGCGAACATAATAATATATTTCATTGCAGTACGAAACGCCGCGGTATTTGCCGCTAAAAACTGCCGAACAATTATTCGATTCGCCTATGTTTCTTCCATTCTCTCGTGAAAAACACGCGCTGTACACACGTCAGTGATAATAAACTATTCAATCATATCAAAATATGACTGGATCTTTTGGCATATTGGTACGTCCGCGGATTCGCTTATCTGCCGCAGAACGAGAGCGCCGAATACATACACTGTATGTACACACGTCGATACACACATCCACATACATTGCATACATACATATACATATTTATACATGCATTTTCGCCTTAGGTGTATTTATAAATTGCACACGTGTGTTTATACAAAAGATTTATGAACCATTCTCACGCAATTAACGCACTACTTTCATCTATAATACAACGCCACCGTGTCTCCCTCCCCCCTCTTAGAGTATCGAGCTCCGAGTGAGCTTAGAAAATTAAATTATGCAAGTGCCAACGCCCGCTGCAGAAAGAATTATCGTCGCCAAGAAATGTTCGACAACACAAGCAAAACGCGCTTGCGTTCCGTCATTACATTTAACAGTGGCTCACGTTATGCTTGTTAACGCTGCATCGTGATTTCGACTGTGATCTTTTCTCTTCCAATTCAAAAACGGTTTCTGATAGGAGACAAATGAAAAGAGCGGCAGATCTTTTTTTATTAAATTCGAGTTCTATCAAATTTTACATGTCAATTACATTCAACGCGGGAAGCTTAACGTTGGGGTGGTAACAACTAAAAATCTGTCAATTTATTAAACTCGCGATAGCAAATGCGTCTTCGAGATAGCAAATGCCGTATCTGTCCGTATTTATCTCTCATATAACTCGATCTTTGTACCTGCTTCTGCTTGAAATTATTGGACGTTTTAACGTTTCGGTTTAGGCTAAATTTGGCAGTGATTACTAATTTGAACTTGGTCCTGCAGTGTGATGCAGTCGATATTTTATTACATTGTAGTTGCCGTCGTAGATCCACGCTGAAGTTTTATTTAGCCGTTTCGCATATTCTGTACGATCGTCTACTTTACTATTGGTTCCGTCTGTCTCGCGTCTGCTCGACATCGACAACGGTGAAACATTTCTTCCAAGTGTAATGATTGCGGCAAAAATATGGCCTGAAATAATTATTGTCACTGGAATCTGCGTTCCAATGGACGTATCGCTTAAACGATCTTGCGATCTTCGATGCCCGCGTTCACGTAAAGAGCGAGGCACAGACAGGATCACAATCGCATTACAAAGTGATTACGTGTATAAAATCAGTTAACAGATAATCGTGAATACTTTACTAGCCCTTTTGCGATGTTGGATGATGCGTTCGATGACGACGCATCGATTATCGCGCGTAACTTCTAGCCTAACGCGTCGCGATGATCATCGCGGTAATTGAAGTACGATTCTATACGCGAACAGAAACCAGCCACAGCGTCAGCTTTCTGCATCCGCTTCGATATGTTTAACTTGAAATTCAACCGCGTGCCGTCTTTATCGACGCGTCGCGCTCGATTTTGATCAGTTCGGCCGGGCGCCTCATACGAACGTTCGGCTTGTCACTCGTTGCCTCCGCGAATTTCAAAACACGGGCAATCCCTGGTCAACTGGCATTGCGCGTGACAGTCCATCTTTTATGCAGGTCCCATTATCCGGATTGATCCGTGACACTCATGCACTGGCACTTTTTAATTTAATTTCGCTCCACGTTCGATTTGTCGCTCGGACTGGGAACATGCATCCCCATCAGCCCATCCAGAGGGATACACGTCGCGAATAGCATCCCGTTATCTCCATGAATCGACACACCGTAGTGATCCCGATATTTCCAAAGAAACATCCGCCATTCGCGCCGTGCGGATACACGCAGCTTCCGTTAATACGAATTGGCACGTATGTTTCTTACGTCGACAGCGATTCATTCGGTACTTTCGGTACTTTCATATCGCGGTACCTTGATCCGATCGAACTCCCGAGTGTCAAATTGGTCACATCGCACTCCCGTTTACCGCGGTCCCCTTGGAACAATACAGCACCGCGGACTCAATGGAGAACGCGTGTCTTCGTGAGAACACAGAACGCTCAGGGTGGTTCGTTTCGATCGATCCCAGCCCTCGTTTCATGTTCGCACGCTTTCGTTCAATGATGATCCGACATCGTCGTCGGTGCAGGATGGCCCTCGTTGCGGTTTACCAACCCGCCCCGGCGACTATATGTGCTATAAGCACGTCTCTTTCTGATCGACCACGTTGATGACCACCGAGGCCTGCGTAGGCAACTCCTTTTGGACAGGTACCCCCGTCGGCACCTCCTCGAGTATTGGTCAAAGGGTCGTGGTCCTCGAGACCGGTGCTGAGGGCGGCGGTGGCGGCGGAGGCGGCGGGGAGATCACTACGTCCGGTTCACCCGCCAGGTCGCAGTCGAATCTCCAGAGAATATTCTCAGGGTGGTCACCTCCTAAATAACCGGCATATATGCGTAATTAACGATTATAGCGGTATTACAATCAAATGCAAATTGTATATAATTCGAGTTGCATAATGTTCCTTTGTTTTTCGCCGATATTCTGGTGCAATTAATTTTTTTATCTCGAGATATGTAAAGCTCTCCTTCGATGTGTCCAAATTAGACGATACAGTCGCATCATCAATTTTTAAAACGTATCACAGTTAAATCATGATATGCACGGACATATGTACAAATGTCAAATCCTTTTGACCATAACAATCGACACAATAGCTACCCGTTGCAGAGATAATCACGCTAGCAAGAGAACTGGAGTTCTGAACTTCAAGTAACGGATAAGCTAACAATTGGCTTTTGTCGATAATCCGTATCTCTGCAAGAGTGAAATCTCATGTTTCCTTGATCCCGTTAAAATCTGTTACGTAATCCTATTCGCCATGTCACTGATCCATGTAAATTTCACCCTAATAATCAAGATCGCTCAAGCGAACGTAATAGGATGATATTATCGGTGTCTGTGTCCGATGGACGATCGTACCTTGACCCAAGATGATGCCCGAAGAGCCCCTTCTCTGCCTCGATGGAGGTGTCTGGTGTTTGTGCGCATGATGGCTGTGGAGGTGTGAATGCGAGTGGCAATGTGTGTGACGCGTGTGCGATGCGGGGGTGGTTTTGCACAGTGGCTGCGATTGTTGTTGCTGCTGCTGCTGCTGTTGTTGTTGTTGCTGTTGCTGCTGCTGCGACTGCTGCTGCTGTTGTTGCTGCTGAGGATGATGATGAGGATGAGGCCTGTGCTAGGTGTTCCCGCCACGGGATACCTGATCGAAGCTCAATGATTTCTTCATCTCCGTCATCGACAACACACCACTCTCCTGCTGAGGCAGAAGTAAACGCGAGAGTGTTAGCTGTATCGAGACGGCCAGCGGAAAATCCAAGTGTGCACGGTCAAAGCCTCATTGGAACAAATTTTATGGAAAATTAAGATTTCATTCCGCACGGAAGCTTGAAAATTACAAACTATTATTAAATTGTTAAAAATTATCAGAAATAGGGAAAGATTATTGCTGGACGTTTATCGCGCGCGATAACAATGCCTCGAAGTTTCTTCTTTTGAGACGAACGACATGCTCGAAATGATTCCTTTGCGTTTCGTAATGGAATAAAACAGCGCCGCGCCGATAATAATATAATTCTCGGATCATGCTTTTAAAATGGAAAGCGTATATGCATGCGGATGTATCGCCGATTAAGCGCAGAGCTGGCGCGATTTTTCCTTTCGACGTTCCATCGTGAAAATTCCATGGATATATCGATATTTTCGCGCGAACGTCTGCGTTAGTGATTATAGATTACATATGCTAACGTGTTTCGATGCTCGATCGTTCGATAAATGTTCAATGCGAACGGGGATACTTTTGTTTCGTTTGCAGAATTTATGTTATTACTTTGTGCAATTTCGTACGAAGTAAAGTTCCCTCAGTACAATCGGCTACGTAGCGTTATGCATAAACGCAAACGTTATGCACTGAAATCGTATCATTGCGTGTGATAACATGCGGCAGAGCGCTTTGAGACTGATGGAGATAGAATAATGCAATTGGCATGATTTCGAGTGCTGTCTTTGCCAAAATACAATTATATCTCCTCGGCAGGGCGAATCGCTGCCTCATCGTGTGCTGAGTTAATCGAATAACTATGCGTGTGCCATATGTGTCAGTATAGCTGCTTTCAGAAACGCGTTACCGAAGGGCTCTCTTTCTGTGAAACAATCGTGTTCCATCTCTATTAATCATCGGGAATAATAATCAGAATTGGATGCATTAACGTTTTGAATAAATATATCAAATTCACTCGTATTACGCGATAGTAATTAAACTTCGAAATTAGAGAAGGCTGCGTGAGATGAGAGTAAGGGAAAAACGGGATGCTGGAAGCAAGGAAAGGAATAAAATAAGAGCTATCGATGGCTCGTTATCGGTCTTGCCGGGAATTTACTTGGGCGTATTGACATCTCACGAAGTTTCCTAATGAAAGGTATCTTAGCTCATGCAATCTAATCAAAGATCGAAGAATCAAGTGCCGGATCTGCTAATAAGCATGCGTGAACATTTAAATAAACATTAAATAACTAGTTCGCAAATTAAAAGCATATTTAGTAATCAAAGCTATCAGCGATCTCGGAAATGGAAGAAAAAGGAAAAGTTCCTTGCGATAGAAATAACAATTAGCGTGGCGTTAATGCCAAGGATGTATACAACGATATCGATAGAAGGAATCCTTTTTATCCGAATGGTATCCTTATGTGATTAAAACGTAAAATTACTTCAGGTATCTGCGTGCCAGATTTCTCGTATCTCGTACCATGGATATGTAAAAGGGATAGTAAAAATTATACAGTTGAAAAAAGTCACTTTCGCGCTATAAGTTCTCCTCGCGAAGTGTCGCAGATGCTGGCGGTGCTAGAATATCTCACTCGGTGTGTTTTTAAGAAGCTAGCCCATTTCCACGAGGGGGTTAGCGCGTGCAAAGTCCACATACCTGTAAGTTTTCATACGGAATATTCCCGATAAAGTTCGGAAGATAACATTCTATCAAAAAGTGATATATTCCTGCCGACAGGAACACTGCCGACTTACATTCTGAGTTGGGCGAAGTAAGCATGAGGCAAGGCGTTAGACAGATATCAGCTTTGTTCGTGCGCCACGCATAACATTTGCATCATAGAGTTCGACTATTTCCAATATAAATCTCGTTAAGTTAAGCTCGAAGGCGTAGCGCGTATTGTGTTGTGTTGTTACAACTCACGCATGCAATTGGATCTTACGTATATGTGTGTATGTGTGTGAGAGTGTCGCGTGCGCAATCGCAAGCAATGCATGACATGATCTGATGATGGCTATTTTTACGCTGCAGGCGATTTCGTTAATCGCACGAGCGTACGAAAGATCTGTTCTTGCGATAGGTGAAAGTGCGACGCGCGATGCACAATGCGGTCTCGCATTTGATGATTAAAGATCGACGCGGTCATCGAGAAACGTCGCATATCACCGTGGCGGTTCACAGAAAGTGAGTGTACAGATAAACGGGCGGCCTCTTTGAGGAGGCAGAAAACAGATATATTTGTGATACTCCCTTGGCAGGTTTTGCGTGAGACTCGTTATTCCTCGAGCGACTTCCCGGTATCGAGCTTATACAATAAAGAAACACGAAATATTTATGGGCTCTCTGGAGGCTGCACTCGTTACACGCTAATGTAAATCACCGCGTTGGGATCCCCGGCTGAGGATCGGGGCGTGCATACCTTTTTTTGCCGTAGGCGCTTTTTCGCCGAGACAAAGAACCGGGGAGCCCGTAATTGAGCGCGCATGCTGAGATTGAATTACCGTGGGACGAGTATCGCTCCGCGGTTCCAACATTCGGGAGCTCTCCTCGGAAAGCTCCTGTAATCCGCCGTCGCGTTTGTATCTTCTCCGATTGTCTCGTCGCTCCTTCTCTCCGCGAATATGCACATCAATGAGTATTCGTTCAATCCATCGCGACAGCGTTGCCTGAACGGAATCCGTAATCGCGTCACGGAATCCCGCGAGACAATAGCTTACCTCCGAGGGAGGACGAAAAATAAAATTTAATTTTGAGACTGAATTTTGGAAATGGAACGAGAGAAAGAGAGAGAGAGAGATAGAGAGAGAGAGAGAGAGAGAGAGAGAGAGAGAGAGAGAGAGAGAGACAGAGAGAGAAAGAGAGGGACTCTTGAGCAAACGCGGTGACCGAGATTTGCGATGAGAATAACAAAACGATTTTCGCGTGATCGAAGCGCGAGAAGTCTTCTCCATTCTTCTCTCTCTCTCTCTCTCTCTCTCTCTCTCTATCTCTCTCTCTCTCTTTCCCTCGCTCCGCGAGTAACCGCGTCCTCGGAAAGGTCGATCGCAGCCCATGCGGGACAAGACTTACACCATTTAATCGCGGGATCTCGATGCTCGGTATATAGGTGGTTTCCTCGGAGTGTTCCATCGAGCAGAGGCGCATCCTTCTTCTGGAGGCGCGCGGGCTGCAACGGCCGCATAGGCCCGCGGCCGCGGAATTGCGCGATTTCCTCCCGGCGGGCCTCTGCCGGGAGCCGCAACGTACGGCGAATCGCAATTCCGAGGCCATTTCCGCGCACAGGGACTGCCGTGCAACGAAACGCACATGGTTTCGATGGATGGAGATTTACCATGGAGCGATCATCGACGATGCAGGTAGCGGCGAGCATCCCGGACCACGACGAGTAACAGCATACACCAAGAGACAATACACAAAACGATCATACGGGACATATGGAACGCATGCAGGGCTGATTTCTCTGTCGCACGCGAGGTCGTTCGTTCGATCGCGCGCGAGCACTGCTTTCTGCCGGATACGGCTTCGCCGAAGGGGCGAGCTCGAGACGACGGAAGGAACGCTCCAAGTTATGCAGGAGATCGCAAATTGGTCAGGCAACGGTGGAACACGGTTCCTCCTCGATTCCCTCTTGCGCTCTTGTGCCTCGACTTCCCTGCTCAGCAAGAAAGATCGAATTTTGCTCGGGTATTCTGTACAATGTCTATCGCACAAAACGGGATACCAGTGATAGCTTGAACGATTCCTTTCAGCTTGTCTAACAGCTTGCGATTTCTAACGCGAAAATATATAAAAGGATAGCGAAGATTTCGGGAAATATGAGATTTTCCAGTAGCCGAGACCCCGAACGACCTCGCCCGAGAGCCGAGAGAAAGTACAACTCATGCGACACGTTCACGTGAAGCATAAAGTCACATAAAAATCGTCCCATCGACGTTTCCTTTGGCTTACCCTGTCCGATTGATTCTTCTTGGAGTTCCAGCAGAACTCGAGGATCGCCACGAGGATCGCAAGCGCCAAGCCGCACAGCAGCACAACGAACACCCCGCCTGGAACAACAAAACCGGAAAGCTCATTATTTTAATGCCAGCGGGCCTTCTTTTTCATCCCTCTCTAATCTCAATGAGCAAGCCAGCTTGTGCAACGCCGCTGGCAGACCGCTCGTGTTTGTTCTCCACTCTTGTTCCTTCGCGACGATTCGGTGCCTTCCTTTGTGGCACTGGTTTGTTGGGAAGCAAAGAGAAGAAGAAGGAGATGCGCATCAGGCGAAGGCGAAGCGGAAAACTCCGCAGCCATGGAGGATCGTGCACGCAATGTCTAAGCGAAGCGCGCAGCTTTTCGATCAGATCGATCGCGCTTTTGCACTTTTTGGTCTGTTTCGGGGAAACTTTCGCGGATAACGATCGCGAGCGGTACGTGCATGGAAACGTATATACTGATTCGTATTTATCGCGATGCAAGAGTCATGCAGGGAAACAGCGAGGGTAAGTAAATGCATTTACTCGAGAGATCCGACTCCAATTCGAAATTGGATAGGAATATCTACAAGCACTTGCGTGCTGCTTCATCGTGTCGCATTCGGAATTAATGATTTCGAATCCGGCGAGTTGTCCGTAAAAGCCAGGTTTTCCTCGATGCATTGGTATCGCTTCGATCAGTTTATAAAACTGCCCTCTTTTCGCTCTCTGCGTATCATCCTGACTTGCGCGATGAGAAGAAGAGCCCAATCGATGAAATTTATGAAGACCGAAACAAGATATATGACATATTAATTTTCTTCTTCGCGCATCCTGTTTCGCGTTAATTAAATTTAAAGAATAAACCGGCGCAAAGCATAGCAAGCCAGAAGTTTGAGCAAGGTGCTTTCGTTAATAAAGTATCGTAAACACTTCAACTTCATCGGAAGTTGCCGATATTCACACGGTCGAAGCCAAGTTTTCGCTCAATTGCTGGAAAACATGCTGTGCCAAGTTTCACTTCCACGTAATCCAAGTTCGCTCTCAGCAAGTTCGGTTGTTCCTGCGAAGATCTCGCGACGAGGATTCAGTAATCGTTCTTTCGGCATGCGCGGCTTATCCGTTCTTGCTGCTTGTGACCTCCAGCGAATTGTCCTTCCATGTATTTAAATTCTCGAAAAGCCAGCATTTCCAATCAACTAAGCGCAAGCTTGCCTTATCAATCTTGAGATGATTCGGACGAAATTATTTATTTACACATAACGGAGATTCAGCATGAGGCGGAACGAGCAGGACGGAGCGCGATATAAACCTTTGCGCGATGCATTCGCTCATGAAGATTTCTTTCTCCTCTTTCGGCTATGTATCTCGAGAATGGGAAACGAAGTATGCAGAAGCGGACTGAAAAGTGTCCACTTGTCGTTGACGCCGAGGCGGGATTCCAGGCAGGCAGGAGAGATGGCGAAGCAAAGGTGGATTTGCATAACTACACCGTCGTGATTTACGATGACAGGCCGGAAGTCTAGCCGGAAGGACGAAAGTGTCTCGCACCAGGGCGCCGGAGAGTATCACCGCGGACTGGCTTCTCATGCCTATTTTGCAAAACGGTATCATGACCCCGGGACCGGCGAGATCGCGACATTGTGCTTTCGTAGGTCGATGCAAGTTGCACTGTGGGAAGTTCTGCTCGTAATACGCCTACGTATATCGCGGTCGCACGCAGTCGCGCAAGTTTCTCGCGACAGAACCGCGGCCACTGGCCGCGACACTTGGCCTGAACCGAGAATTATCTGGGGAACTAGTCGTTCTCGAGGATAATCCGGAAGTTCTCCGAGTTAGCGGGCACTCACCGAGACGGATGAGCGGGGAGAGTGCTATGCAGCGCTGGATTTCAGGGTATCACGATATCAATATCGTTGATTAACCGCGGTCGATTAACAAGTAGAGAGATGCGCGAATATCAAGGATTTATCAAGCATTCTGATTTGTTTAAGCATATCGCGTAATTATTTTCCTTACGAATTTCACGATCATTTAACTCTGATCGTATCTGAATCAATCGTATCTGAGGATCTCTTTTCTCTGCGCTTTTTAAGCGCTTTTTAAGCGATTAACACGAAGGAAATCCATGCTTAATTAATTTTCTGCTTCCTTTTAATTTTGTTGCTAGAAGTATAAGACAAATTCTAATAAAAATAACCAAGTTGGTTATTTGATGAGAAGTGCTTTACATGATCGTTACATCAAGTACAGATCTTGTTTTCTGCTTCTTGTTTTTATGCTTGCTTCTTAGTGCTTAAAATTAACAACGATCTTTATTAAGAACTATCATGTTTGGTATATAACAAATATCATTAAAGAACATTAAAAGAATAAGGAAAGAATCATTAAGGGATTACAAAGGATTATATAATGTTTATATGATTTATGTAAGTGTTTTAATAACGAGGCTTTCAAGCTGCAAGGCGAGGTAATTGTCTTTAAACTATCGAAGGAGCAGAGAAAATCGATTTATATCTCCCATTCCAGTCTCAATCGTTTCAAGATCGCTAAAGCAGCTCTCTTTTCCGGACTGTTAGACTGCTTATTCTCATGAAACAGCGATACAGGTCAGTCGGCGACGATCGTTCATTTTCCACAGCAAATAATCGAGACATTGGAAAGAAGGATGGATTAGCAATTCAACTGTAATTTCGCGAAATTTTCGCACCATCGGGATGGGCCGTTCTTCTTTCTGTCTCGTCGAATGCATTTACAGCGTCGGCAAAGTGGGTACTTATCCGAGTTACAGGCTGGACGGCGAAGAAACGAGGAAGGAGTAAGGGAGACAAAGTAGGTAGGTAGCCCGAGAGTTTCCGGAAGAAAAAAGAAACGAGACCAGGCCGGAAGAGAGGGGAAAAAAAGGAAAAGCGAATCATAGAAGGCGAGGGGAGAAACTTGTTGTGACTTCCATAAAAATCCGGAAGCGGTTTCCGAAGGATCCTTCCCAAAATTTCTTCCCAAATTCCGCCAACTTAGCGCGTCATTCCGTTTGAAAGACTTCTTTGCTTTATGCGAATGTCATCGTTCTTTCTTGTAGCAACGAATTAATTCTTGCAGATCTCTAAGAAAACTCTGATATCTGTAGACGATTTGCACATCGATATTATATATACAAACGTTAAGTTTGACGAAAATGTATCGAAAAAAAATACTAATACACGATTCAACGAGGATGAGTGACTCGCGCAATTTACGCAATTTAAATTGATCAGTTCATTACCTTTCGCTTCTTCGAATAATTTCCATGAAGTTATATCCGGACTTAATCTCATCGGACTTCGGATAATCTGCATGTTTGCACAACCAGATGCAACTCTTTTACTCGTGTGCAACTCGTAAAATCAATGAGGTATCTCACGATTGAAATAAGCGGAACTTGCATGCAATAAAAGTTATGATTATCGAATGATATTGCTTAGGACGGATCACGTTCGAATTTGTGATATCGCTGATGCGAGCACGCGACGAAGCACAGCTTCAAGCAAACTCGTTTCCTCAAATATGCTGCATGTGCTCCATAAACATGATGATTTAGTCAATTAAGTGGAATCGCAGAATAATCGTTTGACGCAATTATTCGCGGCATTCGAATCGATATGAATTCATGAAAGCTGAATACTCTGACAATTTGTTATGCATGTACAAAGATCTCATCGCAATTAATGATTCTTTGCGCCGCGCGATTTGCTATTCACGCGCAAACATCTTTCGCGCGTGATTAAATGATGCGAACAATTTTCATTTCCCGGCGTGCAGTTCGCGTAATTGTTCCGTATCTCTCTGTACCCTCGGCGGCAGTTTCGTCTCAGCCAACAGAAAAAGAAAAACAAAAAAAGAAGATGTGTATATATCATCTGACAAACTTACCGATATTCTCCACTCCGAGAGCGTTGGCCTTGCTCTCCTTATTCTTCTCATCTCTGTTGCACACATCCCCCGTGTTCTTCCACCATTTATCGTAAAGAATCTGTATTACGCCTTTTTCCTGCAGCTCCAGAATAGCTAGCGATATTTTATCCCTCCAGGGTGAGCCTGCATATAAAAAGCCTTCGTTAGGCCGGTCAAAAGTTTCGCAATTTTTGCCTCGTGGCATAATCCCGAGCGCGACTTCGCCATTAGATTACACGTCGAGCATATGAATATGCCAAGTAATAAGATAATATATTTTATAATATATAGCATGTATCTCTCTTTCCCTTTTTTCATAAAAATTCCCGCTTTTTTGGCTCCGAGAGAAATAAATCTCGTTTGGTTCTAATGCGGAACGTAGGTTAACTCGCGTCAACTATACAAATTGCTTCGTGATATATTTCTCTTGTATTGTGCGCGTTCTGTGGTGGCTAATGAAGCGAATTTTTCTTAAACAAAAATTTAATTGGACGCGAGAACGATACTGTCTTAGGAACTTTTGAACTTTCAATTCGAAGAATCTTCATTTCGTGATCGATTCTCGAATTAGAAACTTCTCTCTTGCGGTAGAGTACATTGTACATTGCGATTGTACATTGTGATCTTCGTTCATGTTCACCTTTCGGAGTAGCAATCCCGTATCCTTTGCTATCCAATAGACCTCCTATTTGCGTCAGATTGCAATCGCGTTGGACTGAGTAATCGAGCATCGTCGACTCCATCAGAAACGCATAGTCACCTTCGAGGACTCTCTTCACCCCTTCCTCATAGCTTTGAACAAACACGGATGGAGCCTTTGATTCCATAAACCTCCACATTTTTTGGTAGATGCTGATTTTCGAATCCTGTAATCAAATACTATAACTCGAAATGCTCCCCTCTTGTACGATTTGCACAATCGAATCTCATGCGTTTCACATTCTAAGATTCTAACTAAAACTAAAGAAATGATTTAATTTCAATTAAAGTTCTAATTAAAGCTCCAATTAAAAGTTAGAATAAATATGGGAACACATCGATATCGATACATTGCATCAAAGGAAAATACTGCCTTTTACTCGGCCTCCAAGCATAGATATTTTTTTGCAAAGATAAATGGTGATTCTTTGAGGCTGTTGATTTTAAAAATAAATCGAGAAATTTTTTGCTCCTTACTTTGCACGTCTCTTTATCATAAATGACTTGGCGGAAACAAAACTAATGAAAGAACAAAATGATATTTTTGTTCCTGTATAAAATATCTTATCAAATATCGCGTCGATATTGTGTAATGTGTTCCTACATTTTTGAAGACTGATTGACTTTTGATGTATGATTTTGACAGATTTATTATGTGCTTTTAATGTTTCACGAATCTAACAGGCTTTATATTTTTACATGCTAATTTCATTATCCCGCGAGATTTTCGATACGTCCATCAAATTTTATATTTCCGTCGAGTAGAGAAAGGCAGAGATTTCATTTGTTTAAATTATATATATTGCTCGATACATGGATCTTCGATCCATCACGTTGCAAACCGACGATCTGGATGAAACGTATATAATGCGCACGATGAAAAATACAATAGGAAAGGCTTTTAGGGAAAAACGTCCGGATATTTAAATTCGATGATAATGCGTTATTAACAGCTATAGAGAGCACATTTTTACGGGGAAAAGCGTACTTACGCCGGGGATGCAAATATAAATTATCTTTCTCCGCATCGGCCGTACTTACCCTGAAAAATGTCATCGTGCTCCCACCTTCCAGCGTACCGTACGATATTTCCGTTTGTTCAGCGAGGTCTGCAGCGTTCTCGATCGGCGTTATCATCCTCTCGACCGTCAGGAATGCGGCCAGATTGGCGGTGTAAGAGGAGATGATGATCAGGGTGAAGAACCACCATATGCCGCCTACTATTCTCGTGCTAGTGGCCTAATAATGAGGATTGATTCCGTCTTCATCTCGAATACGAACACATAAAATAATATTTCTTGTCCAGCGATTATGCGATTATGAATCTCAGTCTCCGAAATGATATCGAGCCGTAAGCCGATTAATCAAATTGAATTCCGCAAATGTCATTCGCGTTCGTCACGCGAATTAATTTGGAATGCATACATTAACGAAAACATTAAGCGTGATTCCATTAAGCCATTAAATCGAAAGATAATCCGTAATAACTGCAGGATAATAGTGCGATAGTAGATTCGTAAGCGATATTTGAGCCTTCGCGAATCCTCGTGCGCGAATGCGCGGATATTAATTTAACGCGAATGATCCGCGAGACGATTGCAATTACAATTGCAAACACTGCGGATAAATCTTTCAGCGGTTACAGCGCGACAATGCTATCCGCACAAGCCGTTTCGGGATAGCGTTAAACAATAGCTCGCTCATCGAGCAATGGTGATCGTTTAACTCGAGCATCAGTCAAGCCAACCAGCGAAGCGAAATCGTCGTAAGCACGCGAGAGAAACATCCGAGCTCAAAACCCACGAGCGCGAGGGATGAGGTTTGCGCAACCCCATCGCGAGGCAGACGCTCCTGTCGGCGTCGCGGCAGATCGAATAAGGAGCATCGAAAGATCGATCGGAAACGCATCGAGACGAGCGTGGTTCGTGGCGCTATTCCGACAGGAAATACCGGCAATCGAAGAATGCAATACGGGTCCTCGTTCAAGATTCGCCGATCGCGAGATATCTCGAGCCATTAATGGCGCGACAATTGAGCGCAAGGCACCCTATGAACGGTTCCCTAACATCCCCCGTCTGCTGAGCCGAACAGAACGATTCTAATCCTGCCGTAATATCCCGAAAGGAAGGAAATGCGCGCCGCGTAGCCACGTAATCCGCGCTTTCAGAAACGCCTAACAAATGCATTTAATTCCGAGCCCGAGTGCGATTCCAGCGTCTCGCTCGGAGCTTCGAGAACGAGAAAATGCAGTCTGGAAATAATTCGTTGCCGGTCATCGAAATTTCCCGTGTGCGAAGAAACGCGCAGCAGTGTTACTATATCAGCAGCGCTGTGCATCGCGAACGCTCATCCGCGACTCTTCATCAACACTGGCGCGCCTAACTGACATATCGCGAAACGATTTGCTGGCGGTCGCAACGACAACCCCGCATGTACCAACGTGCCACCAGAGTCAATTAGCGTCATGCACGGTGCCGCATCTCGTGCAGACGCATACCATAAATATTTTTGGAATCTGTACAACATTTTTCTGGTCTTCAGTTCTATAGCTGGGTTTACTCAAGAGAGAAAGAGAGAGAGAGAGGGAAAGAAAGCGTTTATCAAGCGGATACTTTAGCAATATTTTGATAAATATATGTAGAAAACTATACAAGTAGTACAATCTTTTATCTAGACACAAATAATATAATGGTTACGCAATGGGAAATCGATATCGAGTTGTAAAAGTCAGCTAGCTGCAGAGCTCCATCTACGTTTAGCGTTGTCCCTTATTCGTAATCTTGCATCTCTGTCATAAATGCTAACCGTATTCCGTCCTTCTACATGTTCTGCGGAAGCGGAAGCGTTATAAAATTCATGCAACGTCATAGCATGAGGACGGCAAAAAATATCGTATTCCGGAGAAACGATGCATTCCGTGATTTATACGTTTGAATAAATTGACTTGGTGTCGTAACGATTTAGTGACACGATAAGCGAGCGCACATGCAGTAGGATAATGCCGATATTATTATCTCGTGTTGTGAAAAAGATAATCGTTTGCTTATGCATGAATACGCGCGTGTTCTTTCCGATTTATATATCCATCTAGTGTTTGTTAGTTAGTATTTGTTATTGTGCGCATATATATATATATATCCCCCGCGGCTCGTCTCCGATGCAGTTGACTCATATATTTACGAAGGCACGGTTTACCTTGGAATTGTGTGAAACGCTTCGTAATCAAATAACGATCATTTCCACGCACGAATACATAACGCAGAAAACAAATCGTTTATTCAATTACCGTATCTACACGCGTTTCCTATAATTTATCCAAATCCACGCTGACTGATATTGTGATAGACGCGTGACGTGTGTAGCTTATACAAACAACCGGTTGCTTGTGATAAATAGATGACTAAGACGCGAGGATGTCTGAGGTCTTGTCACAGTGAATCTTGTGTCAAGACGGGGTTGAAACGTGTTGAACACCACCAATTGTTTTCAAGGCAGGCATTGTCATTGGCCTGAACGCAGCCATCCTAGCGTATTGTGACTAACTAAAGCGATGCATTCCGGATTGCAATGAGAGATTCGCGCGAAACTTCACATGAACTTTCTGGGTGACCAAATAAGCGTCTATGTCAGAGCATCGCCGAAACAAAAGCGGTAATTAGCATCCAGCGTGGATCGAGCGATAATGAGATATCGCTCTTTCTCTATTAATGCTAGAAATTACAGTTACTAATAATTAGCAGTCACAAGATAATCAATTATCGAGAGACATATCGAACATGTCCAGGATAGGAATACTTTCATCCGCGATTTATTTCTCTGAACGGCAAGCATCGCGATATTTCATCGAGGACAACAGATATCGTGACAAGAATTACAAAGTGTCCTTTCTAGTTCTTTTTCTACTTTCTGCTATATTTTTCCCTCTTCCTCTCTCTCTCTCTCTCTCTCTCTCTTTCTCTTTGCGTGATGCGGAGCACGAAGCGGGAAGTTTAGAAAACACCGTTCGATACTGCAATCTCTCGGAAGAACATCCGTAGCAGTCGTTCGCGTAAAGGTGAAGAACCGAGCGTCAAATTTACTACCGCGTCTTCACCCACAAAACTCATCTGGGATTTTTCGAATCTTGCAAAGCTCACTTTTACTTTTTACTAGCATCAAGACAAAAGTTGCGATAGAATAATCGATTTTCATTTTCATACATGTACTTCGTGTACATATTTTATGTATATAATAAAAAAATATTCAGAGAGAGAGAGAGAGAGAGAGAGAGACAATTGTATTATTATTTCGATGTGTCATTTATCACATCGATATAAATTGTTGCGAAATATTTAAAACATAATGCAAAGCGATGTTGTAAGATAATGTAAAGCATGAAAGGGCAAGATGTTAATGCATTGCAATTAGCGGAAACAATGAAAATCGCTGGCAATAGGGACAAAAAATTAAAGACCAATCTCATCTAAATGCTATATGCATTTTTCTGATTCTGAGACACTTCGACGTTTCTTATTATCGATTATATTACGCGTTCTTGCAACAGAGCGTTCGTTTTATTCCAGACGAGGAGAATGCAAACAACGAAGTGGGAAGATTAGAATAAATTTATCGAATCAAGCCTAAACTGAAGTTTAATCTCAAATTTGCGCATCAACATCATTCCACTTGACATTAACTGAACAATCGACTTTCACGACTGATTATTGCCGCGCAAGCTCGGCAAGAAACGGATCCTCGTGATTATACCTCGCGGTTGAAATTAAGCGCGAAATTAAGGGCTTCGAGAAGAGAAGGAAATGAGAAGGAAGAAGGTCTATGTGTAGATTCGGTTTCCTTTTTTAATATTTGCAAGAATATAACACGCGAGGAGGAAAGGTGCGGCGCGAATATTAAGAAACAGTTCGTCTTTTCGTCCCGAATGTTCACCTTGTCCACACTGGCAATGCTGGTGCCGTTTCAGCTGATATTTGACGAATACTTTCCTTGCTATTGACGGAAGTCTATACAATATCGCGCGTATTATTCGACAATTGAAAGCCAATTGCGTCCTATTCCGCATCGTCGGCATTTCTCGTCCTATTCTGCCCGTCGTATTATGTGGGAGAACCGTATAAATAAAAATCGATCCCATGTCACAGCGGAATAATAATTTCTCCGGACTTGAATGGCACGCAGAATGGCACCGCTTCTTCTCCCATATCAGAAGTGGAAAAAAAGAAAAAGAGAAAGAAAGAAAAAAGGAAATCGCGGTCCGTACTTGTCGTTGCGCGGCATGTCGTGCCGTTCGTTTTCGCGCTCCTCTGCGTGAACTATTCTCGGTCACGCTTCGAATTTTTCGCTGTATTTTAATTCGACAGGGAGCAAGCTTGTCATTTTTACTGTTTCACCTCGTCGTCATGCGCGAATTTATTATGAATACTGCTCACATTTCACACAGCAAACCGCCCGTTTGGTCTTATATGACGTTATTTATCCGTCTCCGCCGTTTATGCACGTCGGTTTATGCGCGATATACTCGTGTGGCGCTTTCGCGTCGCGTCTACCATTTATTTATTTTCCGTCTTGAAATTTAAAATCCGCTGAATTTCCCGTACACCGTTCACTAGCGAAATCTTTTAAAAGTCGCGCATGTAACCGGGATTTACGATGCGACGTTCTCCGATGCAACCGAGAAACATGCAGCAGCCATCGTAATTGCAACGCAGATATAAATTCACGTTGCTCTTCTTAAAAGAGTTTATTTCTATGGGGCAACAAAGCACATAAAAAGACTTGGATCTCTTGTTGCACACAAATGTACGGATTATAAATAAATTTACGATTTCTTCATTTGTATCGCTTCTTATGTACTAAAGCAGACTGAAAAATCGCGATTAATTGGAAATGAAGCGTGCTCCCTGTCTCGTAAAAAAAAAATTCTTCATATCCGATTCTCCAACAGATATGAAGACAAATTGCTTCTGACATTTATCGATTGTCACATATATATATATATATATATATATATATATATATATATATATATACATATATATATTTCTCTCATTCCCCGCAAGGTATTCTCAGGATATCGCGGCTAATAAAGTTTCCTCTTCTGCTTCCTTTTTTTTCTAGTGTTTCATATATGGCTGAAGAGAGCAAGTAATTTCTAAGAGTATATATATATACACACACACACATATATATGTATATATATACATGTATATACATATATTGGATGACTATTTAAAAAGCGAGAACTGTTTCGCACGAAAAGGTCGAATGTAGACGCGAAAAAAAGAGAAAACGGACTTTCAGCAAAAAAATCGAGTTCATTATACCGGGACTAAATTATTTCGCGAATAAATCTAATCGAGAGTTAATTTCTCTTTGATATGCTAAAGCTATCTTGGCTTATCCCGCGAGAGGCGCGCAGTTACAAAAAGTAACTCCATTCACTGTTCCTTTAATCGTTATTAAATTCTTAAATTATATTCGAACGTAATTACACGCTTTATGACGAAAATGCTGCGGTGCGCTTCGCATATTTCTAATCAAGTAAATTATACACGCTTAGGACAACTTTGCACACGTTTTACCGTTAAACATATTTACGCGTTGTGTATGTATGTGTGTTATAAGATCAGTTAATACGTTAAACGATCGTTCATGAAGCGGTAATTTCCGTCGAGATGTCATAAAGAAAAGTTCAAAAGGTCCGATCGCATCCGATTCGCGTATCAGCAAAAACATTACCAACATTACGAAAATGATCCATGTCTCGTCTTTTTACGCCCCTTTGTTTTACGCTTTGATCAAAATTTGCTAGCAACAAAGTATGCCTCGGCCGCACTACGACGGTTGCTCAAACGAACCCCGTAAAATTTGCCCGGGGAGGGCAGATCTTATATCCGCGCTTAAATTGTACCCTTCTTTAATTAACGCCATAGAAATCTACGAAGTTTGAAGCCCTCGAGCACCTCCGCCCTGCCGTAAATCCCCGGAAATTCGACGCGTGGATGTGCGCGTCGAATCGCTGTTAATAAAAGGAAGAAAAAGAAAAACAAAAAAGAAACAGAGAGGGAGGGAGGGAACTCCCTTATTCCTCGAGGCTGTTTTTGACTCTGCGCGGTGGCACGTTTACCTTGGGGTTGAGGTCGCTGCCCTGTTGCATAAGCGTGCCGACTGTAAACCAAAAGCTATTGGCCAGGCTGAACTCGTTGACGGTTCTCAGTAGCGGCAGGTCGTCGCTGTCCAGATCCAAGGCGCTCACGTGACTACCCTGATGACGGCGTGATGACCCCCGCCAAGTGGTGCAATTATAAGAACGAATGTGCGGATTTTCGTGTTATTGGAGATCGAAAATGCGCGAGGAATAAACCTAATAACATTTCTCCGTGATTTCTCTCTTCTTTTTTCTTTTCATCTTACGACAAACCGCGGCACTCTTCAGCTCTTAACTCTTATTCGGAATTTTTACTTTATCTCCCATTTCGTTCCAAGAGCGCCGCATTAAAGTCCTACGACGCGACACGGTGCAGTTCTTAATGGAGCCCCGTTGAAAATTCTGTAGCTATTATCGTGGATCTCGGATTAATTATCATCAAGTATTCTCTTGCCTCGGCTACTTAGGGATTTACGTGTAAGACAATAATTACTTTCAATGGAGGAAGGAGAGAGAGAGGAGAGAGAGAAGAAGGAGGCACTCCATTTTGCCATTGTCGACCTGCCGATTGTTTCGCACCACCGGGCGGGAGCCTACCTGCAAGGGGCACCTGCAGCTCGGGCAGGGGGACGGCTCCACCCACTCGTAGGGCGAAAATCTCGCCACTATCCATATCGTGAGAGAAACCATCACGTAAGCGCCCAGCAACGACAGCCAGATCTCCATGGCGAGGGGATTCATGTATGAGAAGAGCCGCGGCGGCGTGCGTTTGGATACCTGAAGCAATGACAAGTCGTTTCAGCGTTATCAGTCTGAGAATCGATTGACCGATCGAGGCCATGACGAGGGCGCGAGATGCGAGCATGACACCGTTCGCCGTCCTGTTGAAAACAGATCTAGAAAATTCTCTGCACGAGAACTCGCCGTTCCGCAATGTCCGCTTCATCCCCGCGTTTCTGCGATTCTTCTTGTCAGACAGCTCGCTGATTCGGACGATTCTTTGCTCGTATTTCGATGGAATTATGGGAGCGGATTCTACGGCGCGGAATACAATGGTAGCGCGCTCGGAAGCGCAACCGCATACTGCTTTATTTTTCAACGGCGAAGATCGTTAAAGCCACGAGAGGCGATTGAGATTCCAAAACGCGGCAGTCCACCCTAACGATGAGACATGCAATGAGCTCGAGGTAATCCAGCCTGAATGTTAAACAGGAATTTCGTGCAGATTGCCAGCAACGAAATAATTAACAGTTCCGCGTGTTGTTCACGAGAAGAGCAACGGATCGATAACGCGGACGAGATGAGGCGCTCGGATTTTCTGTCTTTAGTCCGGAGAACGGAACAGCATAATATCCTTTATGACCGAATTCTCCACTGCAATATTATCCCATGCATTTATCCGATCGTCCTTCCCCCTCCCCCTCCCGGCAGCATCAGCCTTCTCCCTGTAATATCGCGGACATATACGGGATCCGCAGAATAAATAGACGCGAGCGAATCGACGAGTTGTCCGTAAATCGACATCTGCTGTTTATGTTACGGCGAGATGATGGATTTATATGCGCGCTCTCTCGTGAACGGGGTTAGCATAGAGCTCATGGCGAACGAGCGAGCAACATCAGCCACGGTCCTCCGCAGCGGTCTCGTCGAGCGCGCGCGACCGGAAATGCCACGGAAGTATGTATGTAGTCGAATGGCCGAGCACCTCGTCGAGTGTACCTTGGGGTTGAGCCCGCTGCCCTGCCTGAGGAAGGTGCCAGTGATGAACCAGAAACTGTTGCTGACGCTGAACTGGTTCTCCACTACGTCGCTCTCGGCCAGACACGGATGCGGATTGTTCCACTCGTACGGGCTGAAGCGTGCCATCACGAAGAGAGTGAAGCTCACCAGCATGTAAGCGGCGAGCACGTAAAGCCAGATCTCGATCGCCAGTGGATTCATGAAGGAGAATAGCCGCGTCGGCTGACTGGATGGCACCTAAATTACGTCACGCTACGATTTTAATTAAAACGGATCCCGTTCCGGTGGCGTGGCGCGAAGGGATGCGACCAGTCGCAGCAATCTTCGCGTTTAAAGATTCCCCTTGTGGCCGATAAGACGGATAAGGGAACTCAAGGCCACTTGAGATGCCAGTAGATGCAGATCAACGAGACGATTTCTCCTTCTCGCGTCTAATTGTTTAATCGATGCATCAATTGCATAAGCGCGCTCTATATCGATCTCGGAAAAAGATCAGAGAGGACGATAGGACACAGTTGTTGTGTTCCATGCGGGTATCTTTGTAACAGAAGTACGACAGACACGCTACGTTAACTCACCTTAAATAAGATTCCAATCCCGAGATTCATAAACGGCTTTGTGAAGTCTATCACGCTTTCGCGAGCGTAATTAATCGTCATGGAGGCAACCGCCAGATCCGCCTTCTAGAAAAGAAAAATTATCCGAGAGTGGTAAGGAGATTTCCTCATCAAAACCGTGAAACCGTACAGCAATTGAATCAAGGTGTTTCTTATCGGAACATTGTTTCCATCGGAAGAAACATTTCAATCGTACAATAAAATTCATCGAAGGTCGATCAGTTCATCGATCTTCATCGCATAAGACGTGCAAAATGTACAAGACGAGTCGCAGCGCATTCGTGTCAAGCAAATTACATCTTGTTACACGAACCGCGAGTAAGAATATCACAAATTACTGAGAAAGAAAGAGAGAGAAAGGGGAAGAGAGAGAAAGCCAAATCTCCGTGTTCGTGAGGCAGTTTACTCTGCGAGATGGTGGTTGCATTCTTTATGAGAGTGCGAGCGTTGCGAGCTACCATTCGCGTCATTCGCCCTTTCGGAATATCCGCCCGGTTTCATAGGCTTCTAGGTTAAAGCATCATTTCTTTTCACGAGGGATAGATTGCTCTGCATATTTTATAAATCGCTGAATCTACGATATTTAGGGGAACCAAGGCGTGAATCTTGCGGAGCATACGCCTTTCCTCGCTTCGTATCCCGAATTAATGCGACCTGCGTGAAACTTTTTATGCTTGCACATACGGCAGGAAATATTTCCGATCTGAAAGCATTTAATGTATATTTTGTTGAAAAGCCGATTTTGCCGCGCGTTATTCCCGAGGAACAACCCTCGCGCGGTTTTTGGCAAGGCTGCAGTTAAATTATCAATTTGTTGCTCGCGCGACGTATCATAAATACGCTAATGTATAATAACGAGAGATTTTTAATTGCAAATAGAATACATTCGCGATACGTCTCAAAATTTTAATTCTTTCACGCATTACGTTATGCAAGCGTTCATATATGCCACCGAAAATACACATGAGGCAGATATTCAAACGCGCTGATAAATAACAAACGATCACGTTTCGCGAAATGAGATTATTAATAGAACACCAAAGGTTTTGAAAGCTTCATAAATACGTAAGCAATATCATATATTGGTCACATTAACTCGATATTGACAGATATTGTAATTATTCATCAAACAACGAAAGCTCTATTGTACGCAGGAGGAATATGCACGATAAAATCAATCAAGCGCATCGCGACAGTCATGCGAGCAATATCATACAAAAAGCTTAATAAGTGATCAAGTGTATCTGGATTGCCGTACTCATTCACTTTGTCAATGGGATTATTTGTGGCGCAAATTAATTTCTCATCTTTTCTACGGCTTCCTCACTTCAATTCGATGTATCGTGCATTTATCTGTCAGCTCGCAACGCGCTGTCGTCAAAAGACTCTTAATATCTTCAACATTACGATAGAATCTTTCTCGCGTTCGTCGCTCCGCCGACATTTCCGCATAGCAATCTTAGAGTTGTAAGATTTTATCGCGGATGTAATCTCGTTTTCGGACGTACCTACACTTGCGTTTCGTCATGTATATCTACGCGTGCATCTATCCAACACTCGTTGCGCTTTCATTGATTCGGCGATAAAACTCGGAATCCAATAAGAACTTCTTTCAGAGGGTTCCTCTGCTCGACGTGTTAATGGTGCCGTAATGTTCCCCGTTTTTCACCGAGAATCCCAAACACGGATGGGTCTTCTTATTGATGCTACACGTCTATACATTCGCAGTATATCAAAATGCAATGCGAGTAAAAAATTATTCTTCTGGTAATAGAAAGACAACATTTACCTTGCTGCGAATACGCAGCTGCCCGGGACATTAGAATTTCAATCAACAATCGCAGATAAATTGTCAACGTCGGGGAAACGACAGGATTCTTGATTCCAAATATCGTTTATCGTTCCATACAAAGATCCATGTTACGAAATAGATAGGAGTAAGATGTAGAAATAGGTGAAGTTGAAGGTGAAGAAATGAAAACGCGGTAAGAATAGGAAAGCAATAATTCATAATTTCATGTCATGCGATTATCAGGAGCTTCGACGATAAAAGCTTCTGCAAACTTTTCGATAGCGAATCGCATTATTAAATCGTAAAAAGAGTCGATAATACCGAACGGGAGCAAATATTGGTTGCGCGAGTGATTTGCATTGCAAATTCTACGCCGGTGTCCCGGCGTAGAATTTATTATTTCAATACATTTCGCTAAGTGGAACCGGCGAAATTATTGAATAAGCTTGACATTTAAGCGATGTGTAATTAAATATTAAATATATCTCTAACTAATTGGACAAAAGATATGCCGGAATATTTAATTCGATGCAGCGATTAATTTAATGCTAAACGCGAGTGGTCGCATTACTCCAGTCAGATAATTATTATTCCGTCGATTTTAATTTTCTGCAGGAATTACATCGCGAACGTCGCACGTACCGTCACCTACTCGATCATGCAGACAATAATGGATTGGCTGACGCAAATTAAATCTGCAAGACGCCCGGATGCGCATACATCAAGCTTTGATTCTAATAAGTGCACGATTTTACAATTCAGAATGCGGCAACATCTGTCGGCGGACCTATAAATCAAAATATCAGATAGCGGCTCGTACCGGCTCGAAAAGAAAAAAGAAATAGAGAAAAAAAGGTATGCTTAATTCTCGTATCCTCGTATCCTCGGTATACAAATGTAATGAAATTCCTCGTGGGGCAGATTTATTGCGATACCACCCGCCAAACTTTACTTCATATGTAAAATCGGCCTCACGGGCGGTGTATTCCCAATTCCATTCTCTCGCCACATTAGCTGTCGTAATTCCCTCAATGGCCCTTGAAGTCCTTGAAATCAATTTCAGCATCAGGGATCAACATTGAATTTGTTGCAACTTTCGGTTATCGGTCTCCATCGATCATAATTGCTGTTAACGAGAATGCATTCCGCAGGATAACCGTAATTATTCACTGTCTTAAACGTAGCGTAGAAATAAAAATGTAGACTTGCAAAAAAAACTAAACTACTAGGACAACACAAAGGATTTAATCAAGCGTATTTCACGCGGATTAATCTTCGTCTCGCGACATTCATCGGATCTTTTTCCGGTTCGCGCAGCCACGTCGACAGGCTGATGCCTGGAAACTTCCAGGCGAAGCTCAGCACGCGCATATTTAACACCGACGGTTATTTACATCTCATTTCTCGCCTTGTTACATATTCATTTCGTCTGTCTAGCAACGTCGTGTTACCTCGCGCACGCGCGTGAGAAAACTAGACAGAATTACGTGAGTCCTTACCTTCTCCATAAGCTCGTGCACGATCCCATTCCATTTTTTCGTCTCGAGATCGTACACTCCGTACATGTGATCAGGCACTAACTTGATCGCATACTGAAAGCCGACCTGGTCGGCGATCCACTTGAGCAAATCGATACAGAAGCCTTCGAACCTCGCGTTGCCAGTCAGATTCCTGTCTTCCTTCACCATGACATAGGGTCTTTCCTGCGGAAGATTGGATGCCATTGATAGGTCGTACACATTCGTGCTCATCGCGCGGCGAAGAAGGACACGCCTAGAGAAGGCAGAAGTAACCCTTAAAAGTCCTTATTTCCGCGTGAGGGAGCCATCTCGAGCGTGGAGAAGACGTGCTCCTCTAACGCGAATATACATGAGACTCCGACCGCTTGTCTCTCGGACGTTTCTTTTTTTCCGACGATAGCATGAATTTTTCATGGAGGGACCTTCCTCGAGCGAGCGAAAATTATTCTTCTACATGACGCCTCGTGATCCTGCCACTCTCTGTACGTAAATGCCCCGGAATCTTTCATTCTTACGGAAATGGATAATACCGGACTATCGAATTAACGAATTTTCGCGAATGAGAGTACAATCGATTCGAGCCCTTGTCCTCGATCATCATCGTTATTTAACTTTCAACGATTAATTAAGCATTATCGCGGGATTAACGCCCGACACGTAAGCGTCGAAGAGATTTTGAGATATTTTCTTGATGCATTTTCACGGTTTACGAATTGCCAGGAAAATCACGCGTAAATGCATATTCAAGCGCGCTGTTGCCATCTAGCTTAAACATGAATACTTCATCTGTACAGTACGTAACAAATTTATCTCAGCTCATTTACAACAGCTTTCATATGACCGTATAATCAATGTTTCTGCAATACCCCGTCTAATAATTAATTCTAACGTTACAAGAGGATCGCAAACGCGGCTAATTCAAGTACAAGGGCGTCATTACCTCTCTTGTCATCACCACGAGGGTAATGTTGGTCGTTGTGGTCTCGTAAAAGCCATTGAGGTCCGTGATATTAATGCCGGAGCCGGATCTCCATTCGCCGACCTTGACGAGCTCCTCTTTCTTCAGCTTCAAGAGGTCCAGCTTGAAATTGTTCCTCTTCCCTTCGTTAAACTCGATATGCCCGGTTAGTCCTTGTAAGCCTGCCTGCAACAGAAACGGTGATCGTACAAGCCTGAAGATCAATCAGATTTCCGCAATCTTCCGGGCGGCAGGCCACGATTTGCGCGTTATGAGTCCAAGAGAGAAAGGGACATAATATTTCCGATCGCTCAGTGGAAACTCTTCCGCGGAAGGACAGCGTAGTAGCGAATTCTGCTTTCATGAAAATGCATGTGGCTCACATAATTCTTCGAGGCTTTATACCCAAACAATTTAAATACATGCGAGCACAGTGCTCGAAACTGCGTTTTTATGTAAATAAGCCACCTTCCGCGCAATAACGATATTCTTCTCTCGAAATCGCGGAACGAATGTGTCGCGATCGCGAGCGGTGTCCGGATCACCGACATGAGAACAAAGAGGGCGAGAAACGATCAACTCTCGCGCGGACATCGCAACCATTTAGCGATGGACTCGAATGGATTCACCTCTCGTTAAATCTCCGAACGTCTCAACTGCCCTTAAATTTATCCCTCCTCCGTGTCCGTCTTCGTAGATGCGTGTGCATGCATGTGGATGCACGCGATTCATCATCGACGGCCTGCATTTCCGGCTGTATGCACGCGGCCGGAGAAATTTTTCGCATTAATTACCATTCGCGGCCGCGTTGGTGGTCTACGCGCAGTTTATTTGATTTACATCTCTTTTTCATCGTTGCGTATCCGTTATGTCCGAAATATTCGTCCGAAATGTGCTTCTTTCCAAATTCGCCCGCTTCGAGTCGAACGCGAACAGATCGCCGTCTGATACAGTCGGGCGCCGATATTTCTTTCTTCCTTTAATCGCTTCGTTAATCAAAGGGCTTCGTTATCCCGCGATCGAGGAGTTAACGTTCCGTATGATCCCCTTCTGGCTTTTTATCATCGGATTATTTAACTGACGATTCCTTTTATACTGCGGTCCGATCGACGTTTGCGTCGATATATTGACGCATCACATCATCCTTTAAATATGTCCCGGGTTCTTGTACAGATTTCGTAAGTCAGATTCACTCGCTTGATTTATTTATTCGAGGGCGCAGAAGGGCGAGTATACGAGACATGAGAAAGAGCTTGCTGCACGAGAGCGATAGAGCAATCGATATCTACATGTGTATTGAGAATTAGAATCGATCCGACTGCATTTTTTTTCACGCGGTTATTCTGTCCGCGTATTGGTTAATCCAACGCGCAGCGAAAATGGAGACCAATCTAAAGGTAATTGAATTGTTGTTTGCAGACGTCTGCATTCTTCGAGGAGAGAGAGAGAGAGAGAGAGAGAGAGGATTCGCGGATAGAAAAACCGAGATGTGACAACATTGATATCTCTCCGTGTCTATTTTAATCGTGCGATATACGTATCACCGAGCGATGTAACAAAGAAAGTTTCAGCTCACGGACGATTATCGCATTACCGAGCTATCGCTACGCGTTTGAATCGCGAGAACCGCGCTCGATAGATCGATCCGCGAGTTTTTATGGATATGCTAAAGTGCGACGCGTTCGTTAACGCGATCCGCAAAGACCGGAGCGCCGAGATACGATGATGACCTCGGCGCGTTGTACTCGCAACCCCCGATTCTACAAAGCGATGTGAAATTATTTCGCGAGCTAGCGGCAATTGCCGCCATATCGGGGGCGGCAGCCGGCGGTGAAAATGCGCGAAAACGGTCCCGCGGACTTTTTCCGAGCTGTCAGCAGCGATATTGCGATCGCCGAGCGGCCACGTGTGTAGTTTAAATCCTTGTATCGCGATATCACGTCAACGCGCCGCTGTCGACGAGCCGGACCGCATCAAAAATACGTCGACGCTCGCGGAACAAGCGTGGCGAGTCCGCCGGGAGCGACCGACGATGCACGGTGCCCCGAGTATTTTCGGGGTACTCGAGTCCGGCGAGTATGCGCGTTAATTACATCTACGCGCCGGGCTCGTATATCACGCGTGTAACGCCGCGACGCACACACGCGCGCGTTTCACGTTACAGAATTCCGCAGCGTGCGACATTCCGTGGAAACACGCGCTGCGACGCGTGGATTTAAAAGAGAGAGAGAGAGAGAGAGAGAGAGAGAGAGGGAGGGAGGGAGAAGCGAGAAAAAATTGCAGACAGCGGAATGATATTAATTGAGGCAGCATTTACGAGGGATCGACACGGTCGCGCGACCGTGATGCTGCGTGCGAATCTAATCTCGAGTTGTCCGATATTCCTTTAATTTCTTTCACAATCGCTTCCGCGATCAATACCGATGATTTCTCGATTATTGATATTAATGGATAATTCAGGAGCGAGTGGGAAAGAAGGCGCGCAGCATTCGAATATGAATACGCATTGTGCGCGTAAACATGTAAAGTGGATTATATGTAATTGTCGCGTTTCGCGAATTTGATATATTGTATTTCATTCAGATTGTTGCTGAAATTAACGAATAAAACTGCATAGTAAGGTATCAAAGAACAGACTTTATATAATTAATAATAATTAATTTGATATTTCAAACGCGCACGGCGAAGCGGCACTCGCGCAGCAGTCTCTCTCTCTCTCTCTCTCTCTCTCTCTCTCTCGCGCGTATTACTTTAATATTTTCCATTAATGTATGTAAATATTGCAATCTACATTGAAACGAGCGGAGCAGAATTGATCTGAAATGCGAATTAAATATGTTAAAAGCGCTGTAGTATCAAATATCAATATATATTCTGTCTTGAAATCGTTTGATTTGATTATTTTGCACATATCTCAATTTAATTGCTCATTTCTTATTCACACTCGGCTCCTTGTGATCTACGTGCGCATTTCTGCACCTTTAAAATGCGCTTTATCTAGATAGAGCGGAAAGACCGCAAAAACCGCCTATATTGCCGCAATGCATTAATCTCGCCGCTTCTGCAGCGGGCTTCGACTCTCAGCGGCCAGCTGGAATTATTAAAGCGGCTTTAAAGATCCGCCAAGATTCTCGAATGTGCAAAAGCCGAGTGTGTAAAGCCTGTGAAAGTTCACCAGGGCCAGATGACAACTTATTTAATTAACCCAAACAGTCGCGCTGTATTCAGGCGCATTACATACGTTGATATTTGTGTAACTCGAAGAAGATTCGAAGCGCACGAGAAATTTTAGATCGATATTGCGGCTAGAACGATGAAACGCTTTCGCCACCAAGTTCCGCTCGTTTCATCGCGCGGCCGTAATAATAGCAGCTCGCCGCTAATTTATTATAAACGCCGGCGTACGGGTTACCGTGAAACGTTAAGTTGACCATTGCACGGCTGGCGTGCAACCGAGGACGTGCAACTTGACGTTCATTTATTAATGCGGTTATGATCCGCAGAAACGGCAGCAGACGCTTACATTCCGTTAATGGAAGTTCACATCGGAAGCTGCCAATTTCTCGTCGCGCGGAACCCAAACGCGAGCGGACGCGGGAGCACGCTCGTGTCTGTTCGCGCGTGGTCATGCTATTTATTCCGGATTTAACATGAAAGAGAACTCGATAACCGATACACCGAGCGCAGTGACGTCCCGGAAAGCAGTCGCGACCGCAACGAGACGAGAGACGCGAGTTGATATTTACGAAGGAGCGGCTGCTACGTGAAAGGAATAGAGCGAGCAGGGAACTTATCGGGAACTTTTATATATAATTTCTGTGCCGGAGTCGGCCCGCTTTTTCCCCCCTGTTCCATCTCTGTTCCCTTTCCTGTTTCTTTTCTTGCTAGACGTCTTCGCAGACATCTCTCTATAACACTCCGCGTCTTAAGCGCACCGTCAAATAATAAAGGAATCAACTCGTGAAATGATGCTCGAGAGACGGTTATCGATTGTGCTTCATTCGCACGTATCTCTTTCTCTCGATCTATCCTTTCTTCGATATATGAAATTTCATACGGATTGTTGAAACTAATTTTGAACGAGGCTGGATCACTAGAGGCTAGGCTTCATAATTGATAATTGATAATTAATTTGATATTTTAAATGCGCATCGAAGCGAGAATTACACGAAATTATTATCGCGAAATCTCTCGTTTGCGATTCACGTGATTTTCAATGTTTTCCGCTAGCTGATTTACCGCGCATTAGCTTTTCCCTTCCTGTAAAAAATCATCGATATGATCCTGCCATTCGCAGGACATGTAGCGAACGAGTTTCGAAAAATTGTCACGACGCCACCGCTATTTTCTTTTTCTTGTTCTTCTTTTCATCTTCCTCTTCTACTTCTTCTTTTTCTTCTTCTTCTTCTTCTTCTTCTTCTTCTTATTCTTTTCTGCAGCATCTTCCGATTATTCCGACCATCCGATCCAAACTTTTCCACGCGCTTCCAATTTTCTTTGTCGTCGCGGAAAAAGAGAAACTTTATAATGCCGCATGGAGGAGGAGAGAACGTTACAAGAATAATTCGCAGGAAGCCGTCATTGTGTAAACTTATAAATCCCTGTGACACGACGTCCGCCGTTACGCTTTCCATCGTATGTTTTAACGTTCGCCTTACAACTTGATTCGATCTAACGTATCGCGTGCGCTCGGCGAATGGTAGCGCTGCCGTTAAGGCGCATTAAAAGATTTCGAGGTAAAATTTAATTTAATCACCGGACGATTTAATTGTGCACCATTCCGCGGTGTGCACGCAAATCAGTACGCAATAACGCAATAACGACGGGAACGTCGGGATCCTTATAGCCCGAAGTACTTGGCGTCGAAGTGTGTGCTTTATACTCTTCACTTAATGCTAGTTCTGTTATATTGCGCAAGCAGATATCGGCGCGAGCTTTCGGAGACAATTTGCCAATATAGCAAACATCAGCATTATTGATTATGCAAAGCGTCTTCTACCGGCGAGATGTCATTAATGATGGCCCTGTGTTCGTACGATGATTAGTATGGCGAATGCGATTGAGATGTCTCATTGCGCTTTCGCATTAAAGAGCTCACTTTATCCGCGTTATATCATCCCTTGTACATTAACGTCGGGAAAGAATCGTTAAATTCACATCGCCGCGATTTTACGCAGCTACTCTTCCACATTCTCCTGTCTCCAAACGGGATTTTTATTCTCATTCTCATTTTCCAGACTCTTGCTTTAATCAAGTAACGCCGTGCGGAACGCCGAGGCGTCTCAATTTCTCTGTTTTAGTATTAGCTGATCAAATAGTCCGCATTTTTCTAGAAGAGATGGACTCTAAATCGCTTCCCCCTCGATTCCCTCTCGGATTAAAATGCGAGAATAAACAATCTCGCGGCCGGGGCTCGGTTTCTTCAAATCTTTAATCAACCCGCGGTGCACTCCAACTCGCGAATTTGAAATTTCACGAGAGATTCACGAGGAACGCTTCATTGACGGATGAGGCTCCATGTTGCTCGCGATTTTATTCCTGTCGATTGATGGGATGGTCTCGACAGTATGCGAGTAATAAAGCCTCTGCTGGTGGGACCGATTCATGACTAGCACGTACGTGCGAGTTTGCGTACGTGTTCCTCATGTGACGTCGTCGTATGCATTCGGGATAGTGGGCGCATCCGGAAAGCGCGACCGCTGAACGAGGAGGGTTCCTCTCTCGACTAGTTGTAGCTATTTGCTAAATACGCTGTTCAATTATTCATGTGTCAACGCTGCTTTCCATCCGTCGCTCTCGCTATGTCTGCGGCTTATCGCTGGACGACAAGCAATCTGCGCGAGACAGCCAACAGCGCATGTCTCTCAGGATGGCCGTGATCTTTCGCAGTTTATCCTCCGTCTTACCCCCCGTTAGTCTTGAGCCGCTGCTGACGAAAAATTTCTCCACCTACCGTAACGTGATGCGGGTATTTAGAGGCCGCTCGGTTTGATTGAAGTAATCTCTGTAAAGGGCACTCGAGAAAGCTCATATCATGTGCAAGTCTTCACAGTGCGTGGTGAACGCACATAGGGTGCGCATTTCTCACGATGCAATCAACGAGCGATGTACCTTTCCGGTATCAGTCACAACATCGGTTTTTCGATTTCTCCTTTTTGCAAGTAAAAATTGCCTCTGGGAAATTTTTAAAAAATACAGACAAATAACTTGGTCTTTTGAATTACTCGAGAGTCACGTTGAATTTATCTCTGTCTGCAAATGACAGAGAAAAGAGGGTTCTTCAAGGCAGATTGTAACGGTAGAATATCGCATAATCTCTTCTTCCTCATCGAAATGATTTTTAAGAATAAAGAATATCATTAACGCGATGCCGATGACAAAAACTCATGAGACCACGCCAGAAATATCTCGGTCGTTGAGCGGAGCGTGATGCGCATAAAATTGCTTTTCTTACTTCGAGAAACGTATGAGAACTTCACAAGGATGCTTGCGATAAAGTTCAATTTTCTTCTCGCAGAATTTCTATGGTTCCCCGAACTCTTTGAGAGAAGCGCGGAAATTATTCCGAAACGCGCGCGAAAAGAAGTCGCCGCATGCGCTTGCATCCGCTTCGCTCAACTTGCGCGTGCGTTCGAAGATTCGCAGAACGTACGTACGGCATTAATGTAGTTGTAGAGTGATAAACCATCGTCCCACGGTTCCTCTTTGTCACATGACAGATTCGTCGGCCTTAAATCGTGACTACGATCGAGGGCTGCCAAGCCATGCGCAAAAACCTGCACGCTGTCGTACACCAAAGCTGGTTCTGCCTGAAACATACGTTTCCTTTTGACGAGGATTCGGCACTTTGTGCTTCCGGCGAGCTTCGAGGCGGCATTGCATTGACAGCTTTCTATCGGCGTGAACGCAAATATTGATCGATGTTTCGATTAAATTTTAACAAGATTCGTTTCTGATTCTCATTCGTAACTTGACGGTCCACCGAACGATTGTTATTAACGATTATGCTTGTTATCGGCTGCATTGAGAGTTCTTTATTTCACGGACAAAGTTCGTTCCTTGAAACGGGGGATATTGCATGCATTTGTCGCGCGGATTTGACATATCAATTGCACGAGTGTTCGTTTATCGAGATCTTAGAATATAAATCGAACATCTCTTCGAGTTAATCATCAATTCGATAATAAGTCTCGCACTCCTTCCGTCATTAAAAATGTTCCTGCTATGAAAATTGTATTCCTTTTTTTATATTTTCGGACGATAAGGAAATCAAAAATCAGGGAACCCGCAAGCTAGACTCGCTGAGCTTCCCGAATAATATCCGAGACATATTCTAACAAATTAAACGAGAGTGTTCGGCGATTTCAGCAGGCGGCGACCGTCTTCGGGATCCTCGAGAGAAAGCCATGCTTGCGCTCAATTGATCCGAGTTAATGACATTGCGGCACTGGCCGCAGGCGAAACTCACTTAATTACTGAAGGGCTGACAAAGCACGAACTGGACACAGACTCCGTTGACCGTTTCGCTCTACCTGACTTTTCAATTCCCTCTATTTTTAGTCTTTCGTCTGTATTTGCTTATAGCTCGGGCTTTTACGCGATTCTGATACGACGTAACGCGAAAATCAGTGTAACTTTGTGCGTGCGGTTCATTATGATTCCAAAATCGGAGAAGAAACGGTAAGAAATTTCGGTGGGAAATTGCACGGTGTCCAATTTCAGCAATAGATTTTCAATTCTCGTTTAATTCTCAGTCATTTTTGTCAGGAATCGTAAATCGCACTTTGATATCAATGATAAGATTTATTGGAGTCACAGAAGCCAAAAAAAAATTTAAATAAAAATAAAATTTAAATAAATAAATTGAAGAAATTAAAGAAATAAAAAATTTGGATTATAAAAGGATTTCGGTGTCGCGTTATCGTCTTTTCGCGCGGATTGCCATCGGTTTTACTGCTTACACACGCTCGGTGGACCATTGTTCCTTTTAATTAGACTTGGGAGATGTCGTCAGACGCTCAACACGGTCCATGGAAGAAGCCTGAAGGAGCCTTATCTCCAGCGGTGAGATTTCCGTAAGAACTCGTACGTTCTTTTTCACGTAAAACTAAATGCAGTTAATTCTACGCGGCACTGAAAGCGCCAGCTTAAAATCTCCGCCAACCTGGATGACTCCCGTTTTATTCAGAATGGCATGTCCAATCGCCGGTTGGAAGCGCTCCATCTGCTTCAGCACCTCGACAACTTTGAACTCCTCGAGATCCACCAGGCGAAAGGCCGTCATGTTCACGCTGTTATATTTGAAATCCTCCAGATCGAACGTTTCTATGTCCTGCAAAAGCGAATATCACTGAGATAGGAAGGAAGAATCCTCGAGTTTATTCCGCGGGCGTTTCTAGATTCCATACTCGTCGCAAATTCGCGTTAACGGCAGCTTAAACGTACTTTGCTCGGACCACGCTTTCATAAATAGCGAGGACAGTCTCGCTGATAACCCCGAATGAACCGCCTGCCTCGTTCAATCTAGAGCGTCTCAATTTCAGCAAATACATAGAGCCGTTGATTTACTCAGCACCTTCAAATAATAGAAGCTCCGATCGCGGTGATATTTAAGGAAATGTAATCGAGATGAGGTACGTTCGTGGCGCGCTGCTACCGCGGACGATCTTTAAATGAAAGAAAAATGAAATGGCTCCAGCAATTTCCTCAGCATCGTAATTGCAATCGTTACGAACGTAAACGGTCTCGACCGGCCGTTTCTGCTCGCCTTCGTCTCGTCTTCAAGCCTTGATACAGCTCGGGAGAACGTAATTTATAATTGTACGCTGAGACGCATCTCTCTCGCGCGCTACGCACGCAATTAGAGAAGCAACGCAGCTTTTTCATAAGGTCATTCAACCCTGCGAATGGGCTGCCATGCGACAAAAGTCGGCGGCTGAGGCCCATTTTTCCGTCCCCCTCGGCAGCATCTTTTCTCACTCCCATCCCTTTTCCCCTTTTGCTCACTGCTCGTCGCTTTTTCTCCTTAATTTTGTCATCTTACTGGCCCCACCTGGCCTCAAGTCCCTCGAGTCACCACGCCGAGGGCAAAATTACGTAACGTCCCCCAAAGCAGGATTTATACTGAAACGCGTGGATGCACAATATCTTTCCCGGGACGAACCGCCGAAAGCATCTAATGGAGACTCGCAGGGATAGCGTTAAACGTTTTCGCGCGGTCACGCCGAGTCCCCAGGCTTGGCGTTGGAATACATATATATATATATATATACATACATACATATATATATATATATATATACATACATACATATATATATATATATATATACATACATATATATATATATATATATATATATATATATATATATATAAAGTGGAGAGCTGCTCGTTAGCCCGTTAAATCCATCGCGAGTTTATGACGCGTTGGATACCGTTGGAAAGGCGGAATCGCAGAAAGCGGCAGGATTCTCTCCGCAGTTCAAACGTTGTCAGAAAATTTTTACACGCAATGATTAGCGTGCGCTTTGCGTCATGCTGTTATTTCGCTGTAAGTGCTATTCACTCTAGATTGTCCGCAGCTCGCGTAGATAGCTTGTTTGCGAGCGGAATGAACTATCACCGCGGCGGGCCAGTGTTCGGTATCTAAACTGATACCGAGTGTGCTGAATTCATTAAATTCACAACTCAATCTGACCGCCAGGTCAATTAATTCAAACGATATTGGTATTCCACGCGTGGTATTCCAATGCGAAGCGGCATCAATCGGTAACCGATTGCAAGATGTGAACTCCGTAAATGGCTCTATCCCTTCCGGCTACGCATTGCTCCATGGGGATACCGTTGCTGGCACGTTCTGCGTTATTGTCCGACCGAATGAATCGCGATCAATATTTGATTAACAATAAACGCGCGAGGTGAGGCAAACTTCCGCAGCCTAATTATCCTGATGCCAAAGATCAATCTCGATCAACGCCGCAGAATCATTCGAGACGAAACGGCAGCATCAACGGTGAGGATGCAACAAATGCGCGTATTATTGATTTACCACCACCAAATGTTACCATTGCACGCTCCCGATGAAATTATCGTCATCGTCGCACCGCGCTTTGCTCCGCGAGACGCCAGATTGATCGACGGAAGTCATATCTGGCATATCGGATCATTCTAAGGCGCAAGCCGTCACAACTCGCGCGCGCGGGATTAATATCTAGCATCGATTAATCCGAGTACATATTTGCAGGAAACGCGACTGGGATCGCAGGATTCTCGCGCTCTATCGTTGCACGATATTACGCGCGAAACTCGCGATACAGACGGATGTATTAGAGAGAGAGAGAGAGAGAGAGAGAGAGAGAGAGAGAGAGAGAGAGAGAGAGAGAGAGAGAGAGAATCATTCGCATACAGTCACGCATATGCATGCGAGTGCAAGAACGGATAGTCAAATAAGCACAAGCTACAAATCTACGCGTATGTACAAATGCCTTATGCAGATCGACTCGCTTATCCATCGCGGCTTTGACTAGGCCAGCCGCTGGGCTTGCACGTGCCATTAGCTCCATTTAAGAGGGAAATTTCGGAACGGCAGATTGAAATCCGGATTTGCGCGGGCTCTCAAAAGGCACCGGCGATCCGCCAAAGGAGTGGAGCGCGCGACCAACAGCGGAAGAGGAACGTTTTCGTGGTGATGCGGACGGGCACGCATGCAAATTTTCAACGACTATATTAGGAGAACGCGCTCGTGTATTGCCTTATTCCTCTTCATCGCTTTCTCTCTCTCTCTCTCTCTCTCTCTCTCTCTCTCTCTCTCTTTGGTCTCTGCTGATATCTAATTTCCACCATCTACCCCCTTGTGCGCTCCAGGACCAGCGCGGCATTAATACGAATAATAAGCCGCGCGCGTACAAAGAAGAGGGGTCGGTAAGAGCACGAGGTATGTCGGTTATGAGAATGATGAATGGTATATTGCACGTTGGGGAGTCTCGTCCACAAGCAGAGAAGGAGAGAAAGAGAGAGGGAGAAAGAGGCACATCTTTCTTATAGCTTAAATGATATTGTGCTATGTGGCGAACGTTGAATGAAATAAGCGCGCACATATGCATGCATTTCTCATTATGATGTATTTAGATCGTCAATCCACGCTGTCACAACGCGTTTAATTCAATGAATGCTTTATTATCTTCGATAGATTACCGGAACACGCCATTAATGAATCATCGCGGTAATCCGACATGCGTATATTAATTAAACCACATTAAACCCGTCGGAAATACACTTCTCAGTTTTCGCTTACTTGCTCTGTCACTTTATGAATCTTGATCTCTTTTCTTCTAATGCAGTAGAAAAACTTTTGTGTGTGTGTGTGTGTGTGTGTGTGTGTGTGTGTGTGTGTGTAAATATGTGTACGTAACACTGCTGTTTCGAAGATGCAAGATATTAAAGGAATCAAAAGTAGAATCTTACGAGCTAACAATAATCCGTTATGAGAAGTAATTCCCGAGATGTACTTTTATTTAAGAAGAAGGAAAGAAGAAAATTTAAAAAGAAGAAAAAGAAAAAAGAAAAAAGCAAGAAACGAAAACCGAGAGTCGCGAGAGTATTGCGAGAGTATTGCGAGAGTCTGACTCCAATGCAGGAAGCTCGAAGCTATTCTCCTCTGATTTTTGTTAAGAACCGGATACGAAGCCATACTTACAAACGTTGTGAACATGTAGTGGTATCTGTAGTCATTCATTTGCAACTGCAATATCTGTAACACAGAGGAAGGGAGAATCAGAAGCATCAGTCTGATATTAATAACACGATAGTGACGACGTTAAAAGATATCATGATCGAAAATAAAGACTGATACGTCGTAATACTATCAGGCGTGATTTCTGCCGCGAATATTGGATCGACGCGATAATACGCGAACGTATGATGCCGATTTTTATCGCGACAACGGCACGCGTACTTTGCATTATCCCGCTCGCGCATCTCGCGATGCGGACGTTTATTATTTACGAAACAGATATCACACGGCGGCGCCTCGTTATCATCCAAACAGCCAAGCACATTGATATCGCGCCCTTTGTGGACCGGCGCGGTAATTCGTCGCTTTTCATTTCCCGCGCGGTGAGGGCGCACCAGGTAAGATCGATCGAGCTGCATCTTCGAGAGATGGAGGCGAGCGGGATAAAAGCGAGTCCCGCGCGGAAATGCCTCTTCGGGGATGAGGAAAGGCAGGATAGACGAGATGCCCTGGCAGGCATGCCAGGTTAAAGAGAAACAAGGGAAGAAAAACGCTGCGCACAGGCACACAGGGACATTTTTTGATTACTCGACTGGTCGTGGGTTATCCTCGCGGATCCTCGAGGGGCGCAACATGCAAATAACAGTCTGTGATCGCGTCCGAGGGCAAGATTGCTTCCCGGCAACAACAGCCCGCAAAACGGACGAGATCTAATCCATCCTTACTTGTGACTTATTTTGTCTTTGGATCGCGACAAATATACCCCCGCATCCCCTGGATCCGATTATTCCTCCATAACGCACGAGTGTTCCCGCTCGTTTCTCTATGGCTTGGACTTCCTTTTTTACTACAAGTTTTGTCGACGTTCAGTCGATCGCATGGATCGATTCGTTGCGGTTTATCGCGATAGATGAGACTGTCTTTAACGCACGTGTTTACACGAGTGCTTAAATTCCGCGTATAACCGCGAAAACAAGACAATGTTTGTTTATAATATGATATTTATGTCAGCTTGACTACGGAACATTGAATTATTTATATATTAATGTTCGTTAGGCGCGTAAATCGCGGCAAGATACGGCTATTACTCGCGATATCTCGTATTCATAACAAGCAAATTTCATCGACGGTTTCTGTCGGCATTATCGGCAGGAATTAAAAACGCGCCGATAACGTGCGTTTCAATGGTGAGTAATCGAGGCATACATTTCCGGCGTGCTGGCTGTCCGTTCGATTATGCAAATTTTTCCGTTCGCCGCTGTGCATGCGTGCGGCAACATTCGCCGGGGTTGTCGCGAATTCTGAAAAATGATGTTTTTATCATTTCGGACGCGTGCAAAAAGGGGCCGCGCAATTTGCATCGGCCATTCTCAACATTTGTCTCGTTATACCGCTGACAATTCGCGCGATTTAATTTCACGATCTGCTGATTTGCGCCGGCCGCCCACAAATGGATGGCTAAATATCTCCCGCGGAGCCGTCCGTCGTCGCGCGGCGCATCCGCGATGATTTATATATTATTCGCGATCGGTGCGATGCATAAACGATGCATAAACCTATTGCGGAACGAAACATTAATGCGGGACGAAGGCAATCGGCTGCACGGGTTAAAAGGAGAATGTTATCGAGCTATTCCGCGCAATTTATAACGCACGCATCATTTATCCGTCATCAGAGATATAACCTATTGCTTGAAAGCGATTTATTCATTAATCTTGCTAGCATATGCTAGCACATCGATCGCATCGCGTTTCTCGCATCAATACTCAGTCTCGAGCCTCGAAAATTCTCCCGTTCGCCAATGAGCGATCCAAATTGCGAGCATCTCAATTACTCAGTGAATCCTCAGAGTTCGCAGCATCCGCTTTGTCTCGCGAGCCGCGCGCACCGTAAGACCGTTCTGCGATCCACCACTTTTTCGGGGTGCTCTTGTTCAACGCTCTTCCGCCGTTATCTCGCTCGCGAGTACTGAGACTCAGGAGGGCAAAATGAGCACAAGGGCGAGCTGCAACGCGCTTTCCACCATTGACTTCAATTGCGAGACTCCCTTTATGCAACTTGCGCGTGTGCGAGTCATTTACCGGCCCGCGTTCATACTCGCTGCGGGTCGTTTCTGCTGGTTCGTGTCCCTGTTTCGTCAATTTCTTTCGCTCGTTTTGCCATAAACGATAAACAAACTTGTTATTCCGGACATTCGGGAATGAAGCGCGTCGTCCTCGATCGCCTTCCAGCGCGGTATTCTCCAGATGGGGTATTAAGATTATGCGGTTCACGGGGACGGGGAGAATCGTTTACGATACATGAGTGCACTGTAACTGCCGTTTCATATCGCTACGTTGAGTCGCTCTTGTCCGCTGCATCGATCGCTGCGGTTTTCCATCGTGCGAGCTCCTCTTGAATGAGAACCCGGCAGCTCGCCCAGGAGATTTCTTAACGGCGGGCCTCCCTTCCCTTCTACAAAGCGAACTTGAAATAACCTTCCGTTTGCGCACGTTGGATCTACACGCTTCGGCAATGCTCCTCGATGCTTTTTGCGTTAGAAACGGAGCGGATAGTACGGAAGTCTGCAGCGGCGGGATAAAACGGGACGGAAGGACAAAAGTGTTGAAGCAGGCTTTGCAAGGCCACTTGCGTAGCGCATTGCGTGTCTGTTAACAGCGCAAATTTCATATTCATCAACTGGTACCCGTTCCGCAGGTACGATGAAATAATGATCGGATCCTCTAGAGGAACGGACGGATTTCAACGATCCGCGTTCGCGCGTTTCGCTCTTTGCTACATATTTTATCGAAGAAATGTATGATATCTATAAAAAATAGCGTAAAATAGTCCATCAGGTTTATCAGGGAGATTAAGCGATATGGAAAAATAGAGATTCATGTTTCATTTGTTCTTCCCATTTTAAAAGTGCAAACAGCATGGGAGAGTAATGGATGATGCGTTCGAGAGTAATGGACGATATGTTATGCAGAGAGATCTCGCGGCAGTTTTCGTGCAGGAGAAGAAAATCACGATGGTCCATTGGATGAGAGCGTTTAGTCTGAACTCACCGCGCGGAAGAATTGCTGCATGTGCGCCGGATCCGTGTCAACGATCAGCTTGAAGATTTCTTTGTGTCTGATCTCCCGCAGGACCTGCCTGTAGGACCTGGGACCCGCCTGACGAATGTACATCTCGGTTCTCACGGATGGTGGGGATTTCACGAGATCCTGCAGTTTGAACAGCCCTGCGAAACAGAGAGGAAGGAGATATCTTTATCGTGGCGAACCGACGAACGCGCGCGCCAGCGGACTTCATCATCGCGCGCGAGAAGCCCCGGGCTCTCTTTAATCTTCCTCCCCTCAGCCACCCCCTGAGACAGAGTCGAGGTCATGTCACGTCCACGAGGTATATTCTCTGCGCTGAGAGATACGATCGATGTGGTCCGGCCTAATCGACTCGGACTTGTTTATACGGGATAATATGAATTTCATAGTTTATCGATGGCCTTTGCGTTGCTTCTTCAGTAATGTATTACAACTCTCACGAGTTAGACAAAGAAAACATTTGAATTTAATATATTTTATTTAAATTTATTCTTTTAGATCGTTGGTCGCTGTGACGATAATAAAAGTTCCAAGTTACATTTTTGCGCAAAATGTCAAGAGTAACACGAAGTAACACGGTGCAATTATCGTATAATAAATAAATTAATCTGCTGGGAAGAAAAGATATCCTGTTCTTCTTTCGGATCACGTCTTCCCATTTGTGAGAAAATAATCGCTACGAGATTGTTTTCATGCACGAATTGATGTGAGAGTATCAAATATATGTATTCGCTGCAAAATGAACTCCCTTGCGACGAGCTGCAAAACAAGCTTGTTACAAAAACTCAATGTAAAACAAAAAAAAAGGAAAAGAACATCAATTCAATCTGCAAGGGATTCAGCACGGCCACGATGAAACCATCAAGACTGATAGTTGGCGTCGGACTTTATGTAACTACGTTTGGCGCGTTAACGGACGTTCGCGAGAACATCGCTCAGCAGACATTGCGACTTTCACAATTCACTTCCGTTCGATTGTTCTCCGACTACTTCTTAAGATACTTCTGTGCCGTCGAGCCGCGTGCACAGAATTCGTTACATCCGGGGCTACGATCTGCTGCTATTCTACAGATTCACTGACGTCGGTTAACTGTGATCGTTGTTCCCACGTTTTTATCTTACTGTTACGTAGTAGTTCCGCGATTTTGCAGACAAGTGCGGAATCGAGATGACGATGAACGGATACATGAACACATTGTGCCGATGTAGTGCAAAATGCTTTCCTCGGCTTTGATCGTTCGGCGGCTCGACAATTCGACACTCTGTAATTTATGATTCTCTGAGAAAGGTGAATGGACGCAGAGATGTCACGTTATTGTACTCGGCAGATTAAACATCATCAAGAGCGATGAATCCTCTCTCTTCTTCACTCGGGCTGCGAATCTGACGGCAGCTTCTCGTCCTTTCGTTATTCCTAAAAGAGACCCTCCTCGGATCCTCGCGAGGGCTATAAGTTCGCTAATTACTACCTCGTAACGATCGTGACGAATAGAGCGGCGGCAAGTAGAGGATCGATAAAGGACAACGGAAAGGACGCGCGAGATAAATTTGCCGACGCGTTAACGAGCGCAGCGCAGCCAGCGAAGCGGCGGTCCGTGCAAAACGAAAACTTGAAAAATGGTAAGCTTCACTTCCGAAACAAATCGTGCAATTACAGTCACTTCCATAATTCTCGGCTATGCTTGTACACAAGATCCCCAGAATGCGGGATCTTGATTTAAACGGCGGACTTTTGATTAAGATGGCGTCAGTTTTTTCTCAACTTCAGCTTTTTCATCAACGATATACTTCGTGATGTCGCAAAAGAGAACAGAAAATTGTGAAAATTTTATAATATAAAATATATATATATATATATATATATAGAGAGAGAGAGAGAGAGAGAGAGAGAGAAAAGAAGGAGAAGCACAATATGATTAAATAACAAAACCGTCGCTGCTTCTCAGTTTGTTGAATGAAATTGATGCTCGAGAAATGGAAAAGCGAGGATATCTCACGTAATAAAGGACCGTAATGGAAGTCGAAGATATATCCCAGAATTCTGGGTATAACAGCAACACAAGCATCTGAGCGAGAAATGCGTGAAAGGGAAAGCGAGAAGATTGCGGAAAGCGCAGGGGTATGGTATAATTTACAAAATTAACTCTATATATAGCAGCAGCTACGCGGCGTTATATCTGAGAATTTACGGTAGTCCCGCACGATACGGAGAGCACGTAAGACGAGAAAGAATTCAAGGAAAGCGTACGCTGATCTTATTTCTTCTTGTTATCGTTCCAATGATAACATTTATGGGCAAAATTTCCTGACCCCGTTGCACTCATGGATGCCAATATAATTCAGAGAATACTCGTTCGCTGCGAATTTTCCAATCTCATCATTGGAACGATTTCTCATGCTGTTATTGCTGCTATCATTAAGAAATGATATTTAAATTAAAGACATACAAACGAAAAGCTCATAATGAAGAGAAACTTCAATTGAAAAATCTGTAGGCTGCGTAATCCATTCGCCACAAATTTTACAATATCATCACGAAATCTAAGAGAAATTTATAAGTGAAGCGGAAAGCGGTAGTTCTTATTTCGGAATAACATTAAAGCTTTCCGTTGGAAAGGAACGGATGAAAATGTGCAGCTGTAGCCATTTTTTCAATGATAAAAGAATTAAATATATTGTCAAACGGTGTATGTTCTCTAAAAATTTAATTATTTCAGAATAAAAGTGACTTTAACAATCACTATTGCGCAACGCACACATGCTGGCCGCACGAAACCGTCCATGCACGCAGATTGTTTTGGCCTCGCTTTCGACCGTTCGTTATTATTCCACGAGATCGAAAAATGAAGCTCTTCGACACCCGACAAAGTTTCAGCGGACCGCGAAACTAGAAATTCTTCCAGTTACGGATAGTTAAATGAAAACGAACGGAAAAGTCACGGTAACTCTCCGAATCCGTCGAGTGACCGCGTTTGAAGCCACGTGGCAACGATTTTCGGAGCTCGCCGCTAAAGATTGTCACATCGCGAGTGTATTCATTCAAAAATCTGCGAGATCACTCGGCGAGACCGCGAGTCGTGTCGTTGCCGATTGACAGCGACGCGCTTTAACACTTAACGACGCTCGAACGAAGCAAAAATGACTGCCCTAAAGTTTTAACGAACTCGCGAAGAACGGATTTAGTCTGATGAATATTTAGGCGAGTATCGTGCGGTGTTATCACCAAGCGGGACATACTCGTGGCACTTTCGGAAAGAACCGCTCTTTCACGGCAAGGAATTTTGAAGTCCCCTCGCGTTGCTTCGCGTCCCCTCGTGGTGGATTTATATCGGGCTATAGACATCGGTGATGGCGCGCACGAAAAAAGATGCGCCCTTTACGTTTCCTCTCCGTTTTATCGCTAACGGCAACGTTCTACTTCGTGCTCCTGTTACACGCCACGTTACATCGTCCAATCAACGGCGGCAATTTAGGGAAGATAAGGTCGAGGACTTTTTCCCTTCGCGCAGCATCCGCGGGAGGAGGAAGAGCCCATCTCACGATCGTACACGACAGATCCACGATATCCGTCGTTAGTTCCCGCAATATTAAGCTGGAAGGTACAAAGTAGCCAGATTTCTCAAAATGACGGATACATATGACCGGAATTCGCAAAGGCGCGCCTGATGCGCGCCCGGAAAAATCGCAACGCGCGATGACGCGTCCGCCGTGTAGACGGATCGTTCGCGTAAGAGTCATCGTGAGATCAAGTTTCGAGATTTTGGTCAGATCGATAACTGCTTCAAAATTAACCATCTCGCTGCGGCGGTACTTGCGACCGCTGGCTCTTCCCGCCCGAGACGGGCAAATGAATGCAAATGCCTCCTTCCGGATACGAGAAGAGGCGCAGGTGGATTCATACATTCCGACCGGATGGCGATAGTTAAAATATACTAATGCGATTCGAGAAGAATGAAAATGGCTGGTGGCTGCGATGTTATTACGCGTCAACCGCGCGCGGGCCGGAATTTTCGATGAGTCGCGGATGGTGCCAGCTCGTCGCGGGATGGAAATAAGCGGCGAGAGGAACCGCCGCGAGCATCGGACCGAGAGGGTGGTCCGAGCTAGCTAGGGAAAAAGGCAAGTGCGAGAATCGAGGGTGTTATCTCGCGTCGCGAGTCTACGTTGTCGCGCGTAAGCGCGCGCGGTTACTTCCGCGTGCGGTTGACAGGTCGACGTTTTCGGGCGGCGTCCACTTCTCTCCGGTGGTCGATCCCATTCCATTTTGCATAGAGACGCATCAGCGACGACTGAAACGAGGCAAAAAGGGAGAAAAAGGGAGAAATGACGGCGTAATGAACGCGTCAACGGTGCGGGGTCGTCTCGGTCACGAATGTCTACCGTGTAATTTCCGCATCGCTGCGCTCCGCTTGCGGCGAAACGTGTTTCGCGAGCTTCTAGAAGTCCGAGGCTGGCCGCATTTGCGCTCGCGGTTTATGCGCGCAACGTCGAACTCGTTAAGCCATTCTTACTGCGCGCCGAGGAAGATGTAATGAATTAATCTCGCGAGCTGTCCGACCGATCGATAGTCGCGCGGGCTTATTAGAGAAAAAGCGGGATACTTGGAGAGACGCGAATGTTAACGTGGGATTGTTGAATCTTTCGACAAGAGGCCATATTAAGACTGTGTAACCAGTCTTGTATAGATCCGAAGCAACGAAATGGTTGTCGCAGCGGTTCATCGGATGTACGCTATATTGCTCTTACTGGCTACCGGCTTACCGTAATCCTCTTCATAGATGATGGCCACCCTGGTCCAGTTTAGGAAGGACATGAGGTCCTTGAAGGCTTTGTTCAGGTGATCTTGGGCTGGATATAGATTAATGCTGAACTCCTTGAAAGTGGGCTCGAAATCGACCCGCGCCTCGAGATGAGGCACGTCCAGTGCTTCGCATATACTTTGTATGTGAGCGCCTAGAAGTGGATCGGATGGCCCGAAGATACCTTGCACGGACCTGGATAGTTGTCTGCAAGCTGTGATCAAAAAGTTAAATACTTCAAGAAGTTTTGAAAAGATGAGCGAGTGAAGAAATGCTGAGTATAGTTTCATAAGCGGACGTATAGTTTCTCTTTCCTACATCAGATCAATCTATAGATTCTGTTCGGCTTCTATCATATAATGATCTGTTCACTTTATTGGATTTTTATTCGTTATTGTCTTTTTTAATAGAAAACATGCTCGTTTATACGCTTTATTCCGCATCTCGGCCAACGAGGGCGAATTCTTTCTCGAAACTATCTCGCTGTTGTATACCATAAGAACAAATACGAAATCTCAAGATTATACGAGATGAGCGCGTGTCTATAATGGCACGCTGAAAATGGACATTGAAGTGATTGACTCTGATACGTGGATTTTATATTTTTAGATTAAGCGCACTTCGAAATCCCGTATCAGCGAAACATGCGGCGTAAATCGGATGACTGATACCGTTGCGCGGACGATTCCGTTGCCATTATTTTTCCATTATCTCTCATAACGGATAGCTGGTTAAAAGTTTTATAAATACATTTATAAATACATTTCCCAGCTATTCATTTTTAATATTTCTTTCCGATCACTCATGAATTCTTGTAAATCGCTATTTAACCATTTCAGTAGGCGATTGGAAAGTTACAACGAAAATACTTTGTCAACGACTGACGCATCGATAAGATCGACAAAAGTGATGCGATTATTCATTCATTATTCGAAATCAGAATATGAATACCACGATTAAAGTGCAGTCGATATAAAACCTGGATAATAAAATCTGAATGATAAAAGCATTAAATGATGTATTATGTAATTCCCGGCGCGCGATGTCGAATAATTCCGTAGAGGGAAAGCAGTAGGCGAGCTTTCATGAGCTTCGGTTTTATGGACTCGAGTCAATGCATTGAAACTTCATGTATTTCTTTAACACGGTGTTTTTCTTCGTTGTCTTAAAGAAGAGAAAACCCTCACGTCACTATTTTCCGCATTGCAAATTATTCCTGGCACGCTTCTAAAGACTGAAAGGACCGAACGAGGAGAGATAAGATCGATTTCGCTAGTACTATTTTCAAGAATTTAGTGGTTTCTTATATCGCTATATCTTGAATTATTCACAGGCACTTTCGTTGCGATTTATAGCTCGCGGCTTCGTCGCGATTCAACGCATATTGAGATACGTTCCTCCAAAATTAATCAGCTTTCTTCTCTGTCGCTTATGCATTCCTACACGAATTTAATAATATCCCCGACGATAATATAACAATCTGTTCCATTATAATGATTTCTTTTTTATTACTATAACTTCTTGAAAATATTGTGCGTGATACTTTTTGCGACAGCATTGCGAAATTACATAACAAGTTAATTAACATCGCTTTCTTCGCTGGCAAAAAAGTAGTTGCGATTATTTCAATAAGATGTGCATTCGAACTTTCTTTCATACAAAACAATTATCCTACCATATTATTGTTGCAAAAGACGTGTTTAATTAATAATTCTCTACCAATTTGCTTTCCATGCTTTATACATATCGTATCCAAGATGATACAAATTTCAGTGTGCGATTCACGTTCAGCGAGTTTGAGCATAAACTCGTTCAGAACTCATCGCGCCATTACGAGACCGTTACTCGCGCTCGCTTAACTCGAAAGCGCCGCTATTTCATCGTCGAAGAGCACGCCTCTGATTAAGTTGCCGGCAGAGGATTTGCAAAAAAAGATGCTGACAAACGCATCGAACGATGACGACGCAACGCACGTCTCATTGAGTGCACGTTTCGTTGTCGGCAGCGAAACTCCTCGTCGCGGCGCTCCAGCGTTGATTAAGTCGAAATGCCGCCCACGACGAGAGTAAATAAGAATCGTTACCTTGTTACGATATCGCAGCCTCGTGTAACGAACCGTCGCTCATTCGTTTTACAGTAATGAGTAACGACAATTCCCGCGCAAAAAACCGCGCTACGGTTCATGTGATTTTTATGAGCCTGATATCATTCATTGCGCGATCGGATCCTGCAATTTTGCGGATTATCGCAATTACAAGGCGGTGATATCGTGTCTCTCGCAGCCGTATCTTGAAATCTGCTAGTTAATTAGCTCACGGGCGCCTTGTTAAGGTAACAAACACTTCGAGCAATCAGCTTCCATTTTCAAAGCGATGGAAGACCTTGCTTGCCGCGTGTCGTTATTTTTTTCCTTTTTTTCTTTTATTTATTTATTTAATCGACCATATCGGAAATAAGAGATGTCGATGTTCGCTTTAATGATTAATAAAGAGATTTGATTTCGATATGCTAACTTATTACGCAATGAAGCGCGAAGCAAAAAGGATCAAAGTAAAAATGCCTTTTATTAAAATACCTTTCATTTCGATCCCATTTGTTTGATGTTTCATCGGAATAAAAGGCATTTTATTTCGTTCGCATCCTAATAGAATCTGATCCGTAGATTTAATTCGTGTCAATTGTGTATATCTTTCCCTTCGGTCCTTCAGCGCAGGAAATTTAATTTGATTTAACTAATTCCCACTGCCGTTGATCGGATTTTACAGAGAATACAGAACGTAATTAATGCAAGCGCCACGTAATTGCGATATAGAACACTCAACGATAACGCGGAATGAGGCACAATATCCGATATAAGCGTTCTATCCTGTTAGTTCGTCGTTAAAAGTTACACGAGCAACTTTGCTTACTCGTATGCCCGTGAAACTTTGCTCACGCATACAGCTATGACAATGCGAATCGCCGACAATTTGACTGATAGCTGACAATCTCGAAAAGCCGTCGGCGAAGTCGTTAGCGGCGGGGKGGAGGCTGAGGGKGGKTGGACCGAGCGCCAGCGGRCTTTCTCGCCGCCCGAACGCCGGAAAACAAAATCCAGCGAAATAATCGCCTCGTCATTTGGTTAGCTACGCGCTGTTCATGGTCGCAGTCTCCGTAAACCTGGAAACAGGATCTTCCATTAAAGTGTTCCGCCTCGGTAAGCCCAAGTCGTCGCTTCTTAAAGTTATCCAATCAATTTCCTCGGTTTGAGTCTCTTCCAATTCCCATCTTTCTTTGTTTTCTACTTTCGGTATGACCCGCGCGAAATTACGAGATCTCGCGAAGTCGAGATGACATTCGCGCGGAAGTCGTCCTCTTTTCGTCTTTTCCGTAGCATCACTCTCGCCATAATATTTTGTTTACCACGAGAAATTAATAAAGCTGCTTCTGCTCACATGTCGCTCTCTCGGCTTTCCCTGCACGAGAGAAACAAATTTCAAACGAAATTTGTGCTGTGTGTGCACATCCGACATCGGCGAGAAGAGAACTCTTCTCTGGATGAAGCGCGAGCTCGCGAAACTTCTCGCTGTTAACCGGCAACTTGTCTCCTCGATTACTTAAAATTGGATGACGATAAACTGCTTTCTATCGAGTGCCGTACTTTTTTGCACCTTTCAACGTTAAGTACCATGATAATCGGTTTTCCAATTAAAACTCCAAACAACAGACGATTGCTTGAACGAGGCTGTCGTATCGAAAAAATAAACAATTCCTTCTTGCCCTTCTTCCTAAGTCTTACTATTAACATTGCGATTTTATTGTCTCGGCGATCGATTAACTCCTACACGCTTCACTTCTGAATCTAATGCCGTGGGGTCTTCCTTAATCCTTACCGGATGCACTCAGAAATTCATAGAGGATTTTCTCGAGTCGGGCATTTCGCAGCGAATTCAATTTCCCACCGAAGCTTTGTTTCTCGTTTCTCCCCCGCTTGCGCCGGAGAGTCGACATAACAGAGAGAGGGGAGAGGGACGGAGGAAATAAAGAATTCTACTTGTATGAGTAACAATTTTCTAGAGAATAAACTCCACAATGGGGGACGCGCCCCGATCGCTTGTCTGGAAGTTCCCGTAAGAAGGGGATACGGTTTTTCTATATATTAGATAAAGTCTCTCGTTTGCGGGGCAAGTGTCCAATATATTCCACTTTTCTCTTCATCGTCAACTATCAGATTCGCGATAAATCTAATTCGAATTCCACATAATTTATCATAAATCCCAATAACAATGTAACATTCCAGACGATGATGATCGTAGATTCGCGCGCGCAGCAAAGCTGCCAGCGGAGATAAAACGGAAACGATGCTAGAAAACGACGTGCTAGAGCAGTGTGCGCTTTCAGAAATATCAAAACGCAGGAATGACACGACTGAGATCCTTCGTTGACTCTTTCATTTTTTTCGGCTTGCTTCGAAGACATGTGGATCCAATCCCGCGCCAAGCAGAACGAGACCTCGACGAGTTTCAATCTATTTGAGTATCTCCGCGCGACGAAATCCAGGCCGTGGATACATTAGTGCGGCGAGATGGCGAACGCAGCCGCGCGAGAGCATCGACTGTGATTACTTTTATGCGAATTGTGCATCGCTGTATTCGATATTGCACAAGTGCGCGAGTGCGCGCACATGCAACATTAAACTCGCGCCCGTTCGCGGTTGAAAGTCGCTCGCGAGGGTGGGAAAATGTAGACGGCTACTCTATGTGCCCCCTTCTCTCTCCTCTTTCTCTCTCTTTCTCTCTCTTTCTCTCTCTCCTTTTCTCCTCGGGCAAGCAAGGAAATTTATCGCGCGGTGAGTCAGTGCGCGAAAGAAAAGTTGAAAAAGTTGCGTCCTCGATTCGACACGCTTTGCTTCCAGCCGCGATATGAGAGAACGCGCATAGTGGCGAGAACGTCTGAAATGAAGAAAGGGGAAATGAAGAAAGAAAGAAAGATCGAGAGAGAGAGAGAGAGAGAAAGAAAAGGAGAATAATCTTTCTAGCCGCGGTCCAAGTCGTTCTAAGCGCACTGTGGAGGAAAAAATGCGTTACGCACAATGAGATTCTATAGGCGTATTTAACGATGTTTTTCTCTCTTTCTCTTCCTTCTTCCAAATCTCTGTAAGTTTTAGGGAAAGATTTAAAAGGATAAGATTTAAATCGCGTCTCTCCAGTTGGTTGTCCAACAATTCTGTATGAGAAGTATCGATATTACATTATTTATTGTTGATATTTTATATATTTATTAAAATTGACGATATAGGCCGGTCATACAAATATCAGACTGGATGACTGAATTATCAGTGCAATAGATCTGATACGTCTGATGCATAGGCAAACGTTATGGTTTCTGTCAATGACAGTGTCCTCACGAGGAACGAGATCGACAAGCGACACTAAATGAATTCACGTCGTGAATTATTTCCTCAACAAGCACATATTACATTTTAACGATACTTTTTGTATGCTTAATACGTTATCTCCTATCTATTCTGGATACTGAATGTCATGGAAAATTCATCGTGCGAGAGCAAACAGTGAAACTCTCAATGTGGTATTTCAATGAATCTGGAGTTCGCGGTGAAAACGCGGGTTCATCGTCGTGATGAACTATTTTCATCTGTTACATCGGCGGGTTGAGGATCCCATTGCCATATTTTGAAAAGAAAATTTTATGCCCTCGTTACCTACGTGATTTGATGGTCGCTTGTAATCGTCGAATTATATCCGCGACATCCACGAAGTTTCTCGAATCTCTCAATCTTCTCGGATGACACCTTCCTGTACAAATAAGATCTCGTTCCACCGACCGTTGATCGCGCGCATTCTCTTCATCTTGTATGAAACTGGGACACGCGGCATTAACGTGAAATTGCGCGGTCGTATTTATCTCTTCCGAACGGTAAACTGGCCTTTCCCTTAGCTACAAGTTTGCGCAGTGCAGCTTGAGAGCCATTGAGCTGTCATCCGGAGCCAATCCAAACATTTGGAATCCCCGGGATGGTGCGTAGCATTTTGCAAGAAAACACATTCCGAGGAGTCCGCGACTCAGAAGCGCTGAATTCATAACCGGCTCGTTGCGCGAGAATTTATCTCCGCCCCTCCCCCTTCCGTGATCGCACGCGAGACATTGTTACGGTTTCGGCTCCCGCAGTCGATTCGGTTTCGTGTTATTTTACATAAATCTGTAGCTATGCGCTGTCACGTGCGGCGCCCTCGCCGCCTCGTGTGATTCACACTGTGTGCACGCTAACTGAATTGCTTTTACCAGACTTCCTGCCAACTTTTAAGCTCGCGTGTTAAAGGCGCCGCACAGGTCACGATCCAACCTGGATTGTCTCAGAATGAGACTTAAATTAATTATGCGCTTACTTTCAGGCGCCTTTCGCTCCCATACCGTGTCTTGATTGCTCGCGGGTGAAATTGATTCTTAGTGTTAAGTAATTAATTCTTAGTCTTTTTTGACAATCCGCAAAGCGTAATCGCGTTAATTGCAGATGTATTTAACCGCATTAATTCGATACTGCGCGAGATGCGTAAGAATTCATATAAGCGCCAATCTACGATGCCGATTGCATAATAATGCGTAAATATGTCAGGGTGAGAACGAGAGTCATAAGTACAACGTACTTATCGGATCATTATGAATTTGCGCGATATGTATTTAGTTACCGGCGTTACGGTCAGTTTACAAACAACTTGTTTACATAAATAAGTATACCCTATTAGTGCCTCAATTTCTTTCTGCCGGAAAAAACGCTATCCTGAAAATACTCGCACGTTTTCACTTTGTGATATATTAACAACGAACGCACAACATTGATTAAGAATTAACTTGATTAAATATTTTACGTTTTGCAAAACTGCGGCAAAGCATACGGCAACGGCGCTGCTACTCGTTGCTACATGCGTTTCTGATAATATCAGTCAGAATTCATCAACACTCAGTACGTTTAACTAACAGAGAAATATTTTCGACTTGAAAAGTCGGTCGTATCTTTTGTTCGAAACGATTTATCTAATTTGTAGCTCGATGACCGAGCTATCTGCGACAAGTATATCCTTCGAAAGAAATATCCTTTTTCTACGATGAAAATTTGTGCGAATTATCCCTGGATCAATCATGCCCTCATGCATCAAATATCTCGAATCAATCGTATTTCTTATTAACGAGAGACAATGTACGAGAAGCTCAATCGACTCACGATTGAAATAATCTTCAAGTAGAGATGAATATTTTAAAGTTAACTGTTCGTGTACGCTCGCGAGTTATCCCAATTATTTGAATGTGTGATTGTATATTTGAACAAGATATACAGATATTACAATTAGATTACATTAGACAGAGATAGTTAGATTATATAATTATAAAGATATAAGCACTCATGCAATCCAATTCTTTTACATTCTTTTTTACATATATGTGTGTGTCTTATTCATTTGCATTGATGATTTCTTTACCTTTTTTGGAAGTGCGAAATGAGTCATCTTTAGGCACATACTGGATGTCGTAAACCAGTGTCGTGTTCGCCAAGAGAGCCTTATCCTTGTTGATCTTGTAAATGGCGTATTTGAACGCTAACTCCGACGGGCTATCCTTCTGATCCTCGGTGAAGATCGCTCCTGCAACAATTTGAATAAATATCTTCTTTAAACGCTAAAGTTTTTTATCTCATATCCGGGACTTTACAGTGTTACAGTTGCCATGAATTATTAATGCTAGATAACACCCGGCTACCCGCGCCGATAAGATTTTCTCGGCCGCAATGTGCCGATATATAACGCCGAGATGCATCAAAATATACCTACTGCGATCCAGAGATCAGAGAGAAATATTTTTATTGCATACGGTAAATGGTAAAATGTACTTGAAATACTAGGTACTGAAATAAAGATACTTGAAATTCAAAGCAAACTCGCAAGAGAAAATCAATAATAATTTCGTTTCGTTAATTTGTCGCGTAATGCCATTAATTTCGCCCTTATTTAACCAATTTTTGCGTTAACCCTTAAACCGGTAACCCCTATTGCGACAAAAAGATTCTCTGAAGCGCATTAAAACTGATCAAAGCGGATCTGTTCGAATTTCATTCTCCTACAGAGAGATATTTTATCTCCCGACTTTTAATAGCCGAGCAATAGAAAATTTCGCAGTGGCGCTCATTAATTATTCGCCATTTTGCGGACGATGGTAAGTACAGAATTTTATTTCAGGATTACGTTATATGCTTGAATTGCCAGCAGAATTCCCAGAGGAGCTCGCGTCCATGGCAGAGGCCGGGATGGAGCCGGAAACGCGGATGCATTCGAAAAGAAAATTTCGGTGCGGTTAAAAGAAACTGAATTCATTGAAAGTTATAACCGAGTTTGCGAAGTTGCAATAACGATCACGTCCGTATCTCTGTCGTACGTATCTACGTATATGCGCAACTATAAGATATCGCGATTCTCTCTCCTGAATTTAATTAATGACTTCACCACGGCGTAGCTCACTTCGAACGCGAGTTTTAATTAAATTCGAATAATTGCCGCGGCACGAGCAAGTATTTCTCGGCGGAAGCACTTCGCATTTGGATTAAACGTCTACTTTGCGTCTAAAATAATCGAGATACATTTGCACGATCGATAACAACTGAGAGTGATGAGAAACGAAATAATCTATACTTGAGATTAGATTGGTGGTGTCCGTATTCTTAAATCAATACGCAAGAATTAAATTACGCTTATCGATGTATTCTTCAAGAGACATTAATATGAGAAATATTTATCATGCGGAATAACGCAGAAGGCAAAGTCGATGAGCGAAATGTACGAGAAATGCGAGGAAAATATTTATAACTGCCATTATTATTCGACACATAGTTCGCGATCAGCAAAATTCGCTCTCTCTTCGGAAACAGCGAAAATCTCAGCAATTAATAATGACTACACAGAGTATAACGATTAAACGTTTTCCCGCTTTCGCTGATGTATTTATAGATCCAAGCGTCGATTTAAGCTTCGCTGCCGCGGAGAACTAACGCTTTTGCGAAAATGATCAGAAAATAAAATAGCATCATAATCGACTTTATCTTTTCTTCTTATTATCGCTCATTCGGGAAAATTCCCGAAACATAAATCTTCGTCTATTTGAAGGCGGCTTAAGTGAAGGCATGACGCTCGAAAATTGCTCAGTATTGATAAAATTTGATTAAAACCTCGCTATTTTTCGCGATTTCTACAACGATTTCTCATTAACTTTACTATCCTGTTTGTATCTGCCGCAGACTCGAATGAAACGCTTCTCGAAATGACACATTCTTCTGGCGGTAAGCTTTATTGCAACTAATCTATCTCGAAGTAATCCAACCGTTAATCTCTCGAGACGCTGTCGGTAACTTCAATTTTCTTCTTCTATATTTCGCAGCACGTGGCTGCTGCAGCCTTTGAGTTTTTACGCGGGCGAATTATTTCTTCCCTGAGAGAAAAGATAGTGGAGTTCTTCATAAAAGGCACCAGATGCTTTTTTATTTCATGTTGAGGATATTTTCAGTGTACATTATCTATATAACAAATATATATATATATATATATATATATATATATATATATAATTATATTACGAAACTATATAAATTATAAAAATGTATCTGTACAATTTGTACAATTTACAGTTCAATGCTACATGCGTGTTTCTCAAATAAATTTTAATATTCCTTTTAATGTATTAAAATTAATCTTCTTTATAATATTAAATATTATATATAAATATTAAAAAAATTGTGTATTAAAGAGATTTGTATCAAGTTAACAATAATCTTTCAAATCCGATGATTTGTTCTTTCGCAAATAAATTCAGCATAGAAATTTGTATTGTTACACAGAAATCTTCGAGCATTTCCCCGAACAATTGTTACAATTGTCTGTACGTGATTGCTCGGACAAAAATCTTCCTATCTTCCTCTTTTCATCAAAGTTCTGGACATAACGGCATTGCTTTGCAAAGTCATGCTATACATGTAACTCCCGAGAGATCGATAACATGACAACGATGCACTTAATCATAACTCGTTCGAATTCATCTTCGTCATGTTTCCTTCGTCTAATTCTCTAACGAATAAAGTACTTTCAAGGTCACTTCAACCTGCGTCACTCACTAGAAGAAAATCAATAATAATTAAATAAAGTCGACCAATTGTTTCGAAACGGCGTTCGACTTGCAGAACTTGCTTCAACTATGCGGATGATTAGATTTCCAATCAAATAATTTAGCCTTCTCTTTTCCCAAACATCTGATTATCAATGCGCGAGTCACGAGATCGTGTTGGACGCGATTCGATTATTCATGATTTATTTACAAAAACAAAGTTCGTAACGTATGTCATTATTTCATCATTGCAACTATTTTGCTTTTACTTCCACTGAAAATTTTGCCTCGGTACTTATAATACTTTTTCAAAACTCCTAAATATTTTTCCGCGGAATATCTCATTGTAAATAGCGCATCTGTTTGGCATAAAATTTGATAAAATTTTGCCAAATTTCACGTCCCGCTTCGAGTATTGAATCGAACGCGGTTGCCTATATCGCTTTAATAATATTACGCACAAGTTCATAGTGTACTTAGCACGTAGCCATGTAGCGGACATTAATGGACCATATTTAGTTCCAACCGCGTTGCAGCAATCGCGCATGCTCTACAAGAGAACAGCATCGTCCTCGCGGATATCATGTGAATACGGAAATAGACTTCGCGTTTTGATGACGGCGCCTTGCAGACGATCAGTACAAATGGCTCTCGGGAAGGTATTGTATCTCTCTTCGTATCAAACAAACATTTTTCTCACGTATGTCGTGTCAATTGCCGCTCAAACTCGCATTAGGATCGGAAGAAATAGATATCCCGAGCGGTTGAGGGTATCGAATATAAAGGGATTTTTATCGAGTTGCTGAAGATTCCCAAGATATACTTTAGTGCGGTTTGAGAAGATGAAGCTGGAAGGAAGATGAAGAAGGAAAAAGAGAGATACATATATAAGCAAGTATTTATTCCATGCTTCTCCGGATAAATCTGATTATGAAACCAAATGTTACGATAACAATGTTTGTTAATTAATACATAGTTAATTAGAAAAAATTGCTGTTATCAAAATCGGATATGAAGAATCGCGCGTCAAGCTGCGTTTTAAATGTTACAATAAACATTTTCTCCTGCACATTTTCTTAAAATACTAATTATTTCTAATTATTACTAATTAAGAAATCACAGACGAGACTGCAACAGTTTCGCGTGTGACTCGCGTAACGGCGGTCCTTTCATTTTTTACAGAAGAGGTTTATCTTCTCGTTATCAAAAATAGAAACGGCATTTGTTGACAAGCGGTTTTCCAATCGTATTCCAAATGCGTTAAGGAGAAATAGGCTTTGATAACGTTTCCATGTTTGTCTGGGAAAGCATTGTCGATGCCGCAGCTTTCTCCAAAGCTCCCACTTGCATACTTTGCGACATCGTTGCTAACGAACTGCAGCTTGTTGGAGACATAAGCGTCGAGTTTTATTGAAATAGAACAACTCGATACAACTCGGGGAAAAGAGAAATTTTATATTGGTACGCTGGTTTTCATTCCGACGTTCGTTGGGAAAGCGACGAGTCCTGAAAGATTGTAGATATTGTAAATTAATAGACTTTATATCTACTGTGAGAGGACAAAGAACCGTGACGATAGAAACGAACAAGCTCTGTTTACTGAAGAATTGCAAATCTTCGGATAATGACATTGCTCAAATGAAGATTTATCACTCATTGCGTTATCAGTTTACATCGATCGACGTTATCTTCGGGTTTTTGGCGCAATAGATTAGATTCCCGATAAGCGTTTTTCTTAGGATTTTACTGCATAAATACGTGATATTTGTAATAGACTAATATTTATGTTCATTAATAAATCTATCGTTGTAATATCTCATGAGAGTGAAACGTACTGAATAAATTACCGGAAAAATCAAATGGGAACGTCAAAAGTGAGCAGTTTGATTTTATTATGCGATTCGATATTCGGATTTAGAGAGATATTATCAGGACGTGTATTTTGTATGCATCTGCGTGATTGTTCTTGTCAATTAATATTGGACGGAAACTCACGTTCACTGTTTATGTACATTGCGATCAATAATTATTCCATTTATCGCCGAAATAGCACCAAACAAACGTCGCATCCGGTTAAGATTCATAAATCTGTTATTAAATTCGTTGTCAAGCATTCATTTCGCGCTATCAATATGATACGAGAATGCCATTTATGTTGAATGCGAATAGAACAGCTGAGATGTCCCTTCGAAAAATCAACAGAACTTTGCTGATAAATGGTCTACACTTTTGACGTTATAGTCAAATAATTCAATTCAAATAATAAATAATCGAGGGCAAATAAAATCACGCGATTTTGATGAAGCGCATGATCTAAAATAATTAATTAATTAGGTATAAATTGTCTAAATAAAACGAACATGATTTTCACAATAAACGAGAGAGAGAGAGAGAGAGAGAGAGAGAGAGAGAGAGAGAGAGAGAGAGAAACGGATTACCCGTAATTACTGAAATTTTCGACAGGCGATGTAACCAAATGCTAGCAAGCAAACGGGCAATTAATGTAACGACAGGTCGATAATTAATAAAATTGTTATCCTCCGCTCTAATTACATGCGCTCTCGCATTATTGCGTGATATGCGGGTGCGCCAGATAGGTCTTTCTTTTTCTCCGCGAGAGAACATGCAGGCGAAACATTTTCATTTCTCTGTCCTGTCGAGCGTGAAGAAGATACGGCGCGGTAGTAGCTGAAACTCGCGAAAAGCCAGTTTTGCACGCGGTTGACGATAGATGTGACAAAGTGGAACGAGCTTAGCGCAGAGCATGTGAAATGCCGCGGATGGGATAAGACGCCCGATGAACTTGGGGCAAGTCTGCCGGTGATGCATATGTAATTAGCCGGCGCAACTTGTCACGAACGTCCTCGGAAATTCCTCAATGAACGTCGAGCCAAGATTAACACACTGTAATTTTGATACCAATGATGTCCGGGACAATTAGCGACAGCTCTGTGATGCAGTCGGCGCTCGGAGCTGCAACTGATCCGTACTTCGCTCATATATTGTACTCGACGAAAATAACAACAATGGTATCCGCAGTCGGCGGTTTATTCTTGCTGCCAATTCCTGATCGCATCTTTGTTGACCTTGGATCGCGCGTTGCTTGTTGGAAGATAATTACTTCGATTTAAAATTCCTTCGCGGGAACTTTGAATCTCTAGAGATAATATCAGCATCGAATCGTACACAAGGTAACATGAAATAATTGCACACGTAATCATAGTGCGTGAAGATTTCATCGGTAATGGAACTGTTTCCTTAAATGCGCATACGTATGCGTATTCATTCTTTTGAAGAGACTTTCTACGCGTTCTCTTGAACCGTTATTAAATAAACGAGTGAAATCCCGATCGGCGGAAGCGTTCTTACGTGGGCGCTTCATCGTCGACGAACCATCCCTTCACTCAATTATCATAGTTTACATTCGGCTGTGAGACTCCTCCAGCTTTTCCAGAACGTCTTGAAAGACGACGATGCAGCCACATTTGCCGACAGGTAGTTTCGCCTACGCTGCAGCATTATCTTTCGTTATCGCCGCTCATTGATCCGGCGCGGTAAACTTTGCGAACTTCGAATAGCTGTCTGCATCCACGTCGATCAGGCAAATCGGGGAGATGCTGGCACTCAGAGGCGGTGACCTCATCTCCCTCCATCCATTTCCGGCAACGGAGTCAGTTCTGGCTGCTGGAGCTGATATGCGCTTCCCCAGCGTAGTACTTGATTAAATTTGTTTGCTCAACATCTCTCTTAGCGTGCATTCCGTTCTCGGGCGGAAGAGACGACTATTAAAACGGGCAACGTTCAGTAACGTTCAACGCACACGATGCTCCATTATTTGCGTGTCTGTGGATTGTTTCGACGGCTTTTATTCTCAACGGACATGCCACGCGCGTAGAATTCATGGGAAATCCATGAAACGTTGAACGCTGGGCGGCTTAATGTATTGCAAGAGTTATTTTTGCATGGAACGATGTTATTAGGCTGAGAGGGTCAAAAATCCACACACACATACACACACACACACGCATACACAAAAGAAATGGTAACGTCGTGGTTTGTTTTCGTATCTCGAGAAATGATGATTTGTTTCGCACCTTGACCTCCGGATGAATGTTTCCAAAATATTTTGACGTCTTGCTTCGTCCTCGAGATCATCATATCTTTCTAATGTCGTGGAGAATGTGGCGCGATATGAACGTGCGATCTCGATTGTGCTGCGAACGCAAATTAATAGCGTATAAGAAGAGTAATGCAATGCTGACGTATTTTAAATGTTATTTATCAACTATACCGCTTTCTTCGTTCACTAAAGCCATTCATGCCGCTCGAAGCTTCGGGTGCATAAGCACGAAAGCTCTTCAGTCCAAAGCTTTTCCCTCATTCGGTGCTTCCTCCTCGAGAGAACGAAAAATCTTGCAAGAGCCTCTATAGCGAATAATGTTTACAGATTTATTTTTACAAGAAAAGAAAAAAAGGAAGTAATTCCAAGCGAACTAGATATAAATCCGGAATTTCTAAAATAGGAGCACCGAAACGCGCGCACAAGCCCGCAGAGGTAAAAGAACTCGTTTCCACTTCTTCATTTCTCAGATGAGTTGCGCTTGTTTCGGTCGAAATATTTCGCTATTCCCTTCAGCTTTCAAATAAGGCTAAGATACTAGAAAATAATAAGAATCGCGAAATAAATTGGGGATATACAAACGAGCATGCATTAACGAAATCACAAAATCACACGTGTAATCAAACTATTTTTTCTGTCGAAAAACATCAAAAAGGCTATTTGTAACTTCGTCGTTGACGAATCGGTCGCTTATAAACCACATCCGTATTTCTCTTGAGAAATATGTATGTCACGCGCCTCTAAAACACAGCAGCTTTAAGGATGATGCGCTTCTGCATATCGATAGCATGCCCGTCTCGAATAAGTTCAGTCGATATTAAGTTATGCAAGAGCAGCGGAACGACCGACGATAAACAGATTGACACGGAGAGCATATATTTAAAATTCCCGCCTCTAGATAAAACATGATAAAACGCAAACAATTTTTACCAAAAGAAAAAGAAAAGGAAAAACAGAGAAAAGGAAGAAGAATCATCAGAGTGTTCGCAATGCGCTTGCGCAAATGTTTTAAAATCTGTATCTTAATCTGCAGTGACTTTATTCCATTACACGTCTTTGTAACTCAGAAGCATCTTGGCCTTTGAACCTTGTATTCTTTATGCACTAGTTCAAATAACGTACGTATCGCGCGAGGATGCGTATATGTCGAATTATTAACATGCCAGTGGCGCGAATCAAAGGAACACAAAACGACGATCCGTCACTGTTCCAGGCAGATTCGAGATGCATTTATCAATGTTCGGTTGCCGAGGATGAAATCTAGCGAAGGTTTCTTTGCGATAACCGTGTGCTCTCTCTCTCTCTCTCTCTCTCTCTCTCTCTCTCTGTGTGTGTGTGTGTGTGTGTGTGTGTGTGTTGCGCCGGACAGCGCGCGAAATCGCAATCGACTCTGAGCGATTTCAATCTCGTAACGCGCAGATTTAGATCGCCAACATGCAGTTCTGACAAGACTACCGATCAAGGCACTGATCAGGCAGGACGTCCATCGTTATTTGAACGCTGCAATACTTCGAACTTTATCTTATCAGTCTTTCTAGCTCCTCCGATGTTAGATATGAAAGCTCTCTCTTTCTATAAAGCAAGGCTCCGATTGTGTGACGCAAAATCAAACAATAATATCACGCGCTTCGAGTATTGATCCTTTTAAACGAATCCGGACACGTCTGACATGCCAAGTATCACCAAATAATCACGCGTAATTTATATTTCCCCAGCTTTCGATTATTTAATTCGATTCATGGCGAGGAGCGACAGCAAGAGTCAAGTATCGATATCTTGAGCGTCGAAAATTGGTCACCGTATCCATGGAAATAATTCTCCGGCCGAGAGTTCCGTACACCGGAACTTGAATTATCGCCGTCCCGACGTAACGCCCAGGGGAAATACGGGACGTTACCGGAAGCGATAATGCGCGTCTGGTATGAACGCGAGCAGATACCCATGTCGTTCCGTATCGGCGGCCAGCCGGTTCGCGTACGCGGATTTATCGGCAGATCGACGGGTTATTGTTCGAGGGATTAACAACTTATTACATCGTGTCGTGCTGCGCACGAGCGATGATTCGCGCCATCGATCGCCGCCGTTAACATGATTCCCGGTTCCGGAAATCGAAGCGTGCCGCCGAGGTTTCCGGTATTCGATGCGATCTCAGAATTCGCAAGGGACGAACAGAAATCCGCGATCGAATCATCGAGCGATCGTCGCGCGTCGGACGTAACCGCCTCGGAGATCAGGTCGACCGACTCGCGAGTGTGGCCCGGAAGTTCGTCGAGGACGACGGCGAGGGGAAACGCGCCGATTTGGAAACGCGAGCCGGAAGAGCCTCAGAGATCTCCCTAATCTGACTAACGAGCGACTAAGTAGCTCGCGCGCAAGATGCGAGCAAACGCGAGCGGGCTGCAATGCCGAGAACGTGGACGATAAGAAGTTCTGCTGCGGAACTTGTTAGCCCCGTTTTCGTGATTCCCGCCCGCCGCGCCACATTATCGCGCCGCGGCGACCCCGGCGCCCGCGAGGCTAATTATTCGTGTTTAATCGACAGTTTATTAACGCTTCCGCGAACGATAACGTTCCGGGAGTCGGCCGAGCCGCGACTTCCGCACTTCCAAACGCGCGGAAACGACTTTTTTCGTTGAAGCCTGAAAGGGAAAACTCACGTGCAAAGGAACTGACGGCTGACAAATGCGTCGAGAATGATCGATGATGATTCTCAGAAGAAGATTGCTCCCAGCAGCATTCGTGCCCTCAGCACGAATAACTGCAAGAATGCAGAGCGTATGAACGCTTTGTACACAAAGAAAAAAAAAAAAAGAAGAAGCGAATAAACTCGGAGATAAACCGGGAGATGAGGATTAATTTAGTTAATCGCCATATTAACCGCACGATCTAATCAGCACGAGAGGAGCACAGTCGCGACTCGCGGCGTTCATTAAAACAGCGGTGCTAATTAAAAGAAATTCCAGATACACCGCGCGATACGCGCGCCCGCGACTTTAGAGGCTTAACCCGGAGAGATCGGTCCTCTCCTCGGTTTAATCGGTAGCCTTTATTTCGCGACACGCGCAAACTACGACGATTAGAGAGACCCCGCCGCCACGTTCATTACACGCCGCAAAAAGATAACACCCCGCGGAGTCACCCCGCGATTAGCATTAACGCGAGAGTGCAGGAATGCCGCTCGTGGCTGTGAAGATTCGCTCGCGTTCGTTCGAGTCGCGTGCACGCCGGCACCGACAAATTAATACATTTCACCCTCCTCCCTCTTTTCCTAAGTTTTCAGCGGCGCCTCCCCCGGGATCGAGGTGAAAAAAGCCAACTCCCGATCCCCTTTGTTCGCGCGACGCGCGGCTCTCCGGAGGCAACAGAGGCAACTTCGATAATTGCGACCCTAACTTATCATTGTCTTTAATTCGACTGCCGTCCTCCTCCCCGTCCTCCTCCGACTTCTTCGTTCTCCTCGGCGATCCTCGAGCAACGAGATTCCGTCCACGAAACTTTCTCGTTTCTTGATTACGTTCCCCCTTTCGGTCCCTCCTACTCTTCTTTCTCCTCGTGTTCCCTCCCTCTCTCTTTCTCTTCTACGTTTTTGCACGCATCCAGAAAAGCATTTCCAGAATGCAGCGACTCGTCATGGGAATATAATTACTGCTTGTTCATACGATCGCATGGCGTTACGTCATCGGCGAGATCACGTTGCATTTCGTAGATCACGTTGATCCTCGCGTTGACGATTAAAGCGGCGCAGCAGCGTGGAATCGTTTAATTGAAACTTCCGCTTCGTCCGCGCTAATTTCCCTTTTCAAATGATTCTCAGGCTATCAATTAGCCCAGTGCGCTCGCGATTCGAGTTCTCCCCCTCCTTTATCGATGTAATTGTCGCGCGATTGCGGCATTCGTTTCTCCTCGCCGAGCCGGAATGGACGACCGGAGCTCGACGACCCGTCTTCCCGATAGCGGACGTTATCCCTGTCGTTTGCGAAATAAAATGTCCACAACACGTAAGTCGCCGCATCGGATGGCGGGAGAAAACGGCAATTCCGCATTCATCCCAACACAATTTACGATGCGTTTATCGTCCGCTTCTTTGGCGCACGCTCCTGAACGATGAACGATAAAAATGTCCATTTGGTAGCTCGCGAGCTACGTTTTCGCCCGACGTTCGCGTCGAATAAGAACCGTCGATGATATATGCGCCGCTTAAAGCCGGCTGCACGTGGAGTTCACGTCCATGGATGCGAATCCCGCATACAGCAGCCGCTACACGCGAAAGTGCCAGCGCCGCGATATTGGCGGCGGGCGGTCAGTGGCGCACGCCGCGTATCCGCTCGAGATTTATTCGCGAAATTGTGAATTTGCTTCTGCCGGGCGTTTCCGGGGATACATGCACCGCGGGCGAATAACGGTTGCACATATCGCGCCAAGATGCCCCCCCCCCCCGACTTTTACAGCATCATGACTTTATCTTTATGGCTAGCCGTGCATCTGCGTCGCGTCATTTCCATCCAGCCGCGCGCGTGATCCACACGCGATCTCAGTGTCTTGAGAAGAAAGCTCGCAGAAGCGTTCACAGCTTCCGTCATCGGATGACGGACTCTGGCAGAATCGATGGTCGATCTTTTTTTGCCGACCTTTCCTTTCCTTCTCTCTTTCGCGAGAACGTGCACGATCTGATCTGATCTCCTCGCGTGGGAACAAAACGTGACTCTGGCGTAAAGTTGCCGCGCAAGATCCAGATAATTACGAGAATAATTCTTCATGTTCCTCCGCTTCGTGCATCGCATTTCAGTGAGCGCAGAGCGACATCCGCTCGCGCATATTAGCCGCCACATCTTTACTCACATGTTCCTCTCCTGGTTCGCGTTTCTATTTAAAAATCCATCTAAATTCCTCGTTATAGAATCGCCGGCACGTCATTTTCTCGTGCGCACGCTAAAGGACGCGTACACTCTCCATCTGCTTCCGGTTACCTCGACAAAGAACAGAAGCGCGCTTTCGCCTGTGAAAAATAATGTAATTACCGTTACAACTCAGGTCTACATCCTGGCTTAAACATCTTCCGCGCGTGTTCTCTTGTCTGCGCATGAAGAGCCTCTCGAATGAATACAATGTCCGCCGCTGTTTTCAGTAGAATTTCCGCGGACGCAAGTTCCGCATCTATGATGGAAGGATCGCGTTTCCTTTGGCAAAAGAGAGATAATTAGTCTCGGGCGACGTTCAATACGCCATTTCGAAAAGGCCTTGGATTATTCGGTTGCTTATGTGTTAACTTAACTGAAGCGATGGCTCGAATTTAATTTCATTCTGCATACTTTATGCATGCATCAGGGGCAAGAGGATTTGCATTCTTTTTTATATTCTTATTTATGAATGTACGCCGCAAGTATTTCTCGTTAATGCAGCCGATAAAATCGATAAATTCATTTAGTTTCTATTTTGCAGGCGTTACGGAAGTCAATAACCGTACCATTGGAAATTGGTAACTGAAGGAAAAGGTATTTCTATTGGAAATAATCGATAATTAATACTTGGGAAATCGCGCAGGCAAATTGTGCTGCTCTGCTCTCCACAATTTAACAATTTTAAATAAACAGCGTCACCATGTTAATTGCGTGTTTCATGTCACGCCATATCACGTTATGTTCTACTTTAATATTTTTATCGCAAGGGTTTATGGGATGAAAGGGACGCTAGCTCTGAGCTCTAAAGTATTACAAGCCGGAAGTTATTATGTAACGTTTTCAAATGCCCCTTGGGTATCCTAAAGTTCATTGAGGCAGCTTCGAAATGGACGCCGAGAATCTCCGAGTACACGGATGTTCCTCTCTCTCTCTCTCTCTCTCTCTCTCTCTCTCTCTCTCTCTCTCTCTCTCTCTGATTCTCGTAAAACTGAAACAGCATAAATTTTTACGTGCGCAATGTGCATAAAGTGATAATTTGGCATGCATTATGCCCTTCCCATATGTCCTTACTGTACGTGGCCTCCGAAGGGCAATGTGCTGCTTCTGCCTCGCTCAGGACAATCTTTGATCACTCGTTGCTGGCTCTTCGCTCTTCGTAATCAACGTTCGACCTCGATGCGGGTCGATCGCCACGCGAAGTGTTATCCGACAATGATGAACGAGACAAAGAGCGTACGCGGGATGGATATGCGGATACGATGCATGGTCCGCGGACGACATAAGACAAAGATGCACGCTTCGCGGCGGCAAGTGTACACAAAATATATTCTATCGATTTTCATTGTGTCGACCGTTCCTTCGGAATTTATACCTGCATTCCCTATCGGATTCCCCCCTCTCCGTTTCCATCCGTTCCACTTCTTCCGCATCCGCGACGCCAAGAAACTCGAATTTCCGTTTACCTTCCCTTGCCGCGCTCCGGATCCTTTGCGTTTGAGGAATCCCTTTCGTGCACGTGCCCTTCATATCTGATATGTGCATCTCGCGAGGAAACACGCACTTTCAGCCTTGTCGCTGGCTTATTAAGGGAGATTCGAGCCGCAAGAATCCGCAAATTTGAAGACTGTAGCGGAGAGCGCGATCGCGCGGGGGCATCCATGAGTTCAGAGTTCAGGAGTTTGTCGTGGGGCACCTCGCGAACTCGGAAGACGAGGGGACTCACGTGGCAGTCGAGATCTCTGCATGAGCAAATCGCGATCCAACCGTGTGATGAACGTTCTCTTATCAACTGTCAAGCTAATCAGGCTATCAGGAAGTGATAATGCCGTGGAGTGACTGTAAAGAACGCAGAATTCGCAGAAAGCTTCGCCTCACCTCGTTTCGCGATCGTTTATCCTCCCCGATTTGCCTCCGCGATAGGAATCGCATAGTTTCATAGTGATACACCGATGACCAGTTTACGATACATATAAGGGTGTCAGCGAGAGCCGAGATATTTCCGGAGCGTTTTCGGCGCGGAAACGCGATATAGTATCGGAAACGTGCGCGTGTTGCGAAGCGGAGAATGCCGGAATGTAAATTTCGCGAATGATGAAGCGCTTCGTCAGAATCTAGAAATTGAGATTGTTCGTTCTAACTAACTTGAAATAGCGTGGCGTGTTTTATGTGCACATATCGCTACATTTCACGGACATATCGAGATGTATCCTGCTCAATCGAGCTAAATCGCTGGAGAATTGCTGGTGTAAAATTGTAAGTGTAGAATAAAAGCGCGCGCGAGAAGCTGCATGGCTGCACGATTCTTCCGGTATGACATACCGATTGCATAATCGAAATCGTAGAACGAATTTCTTCAAGTTATTCTCTTAAGTAATCTCGCGCGCTTGATTCGCACGGTGCCTCTTAGAAAACTTCTTATAATTTTCCGTCTCCAGGGATTCTTTCGCCCAGTTTGCGTCCGCAGCTCATCATTAAGGCGGAGTAAACTCGAAGAAGAGAATAAAACAAGAGGACACTAATTTGCTGATTGCTGCACAGCTTGGCAGAGGTCTACCCCAAAGTTATCTTTCATTTTCAAACTAATGAACAAACTCAATCAAGGAACATTAAGGAAGTCCAGAATGTTCAATGAGAAATGAGAAAAGAAGTTGAGATCGAAATGGTGATATGTGCGCCGTGTACATTCGCGAATTACATTCGCGGCGAAATTCCATTTCAGCGTGCTGATGGCCCCTTGTTACAAGGTAATTGAGAGAAGCATGAAAAGTCGGAAGATCCTAATACTGGACGAGAATAGAAGCGTTACATCGCGAAATATCGACGAAACGATATTTCCGAGGAATGCATGTAACGCTCTTAATTGGAATTTTTGCCAGCGCAATGTCAAATCACGATAATTACCGTGAATTACTACAGCTAATAATTGTCTGATAATAATCCGACAACGGCGAAGGTAATTCAGCAATAACGTAACGCGCTGCCGCATTAACTCGATGATTATGCGTCATTACGGTGCGTGTCAGTTTGCGTAACGATACGGAGAGCCGTGTGACGAGTAAGGTCTCTCTGTTCAAATAGCTCAGCTGTTCGATTTTCTATGTGGCGGCTTCTAACCGTACAACGACTTTTAAATGCGCTAAATTCCTTTTACGAGAAGAATTCCTTTCATTACATTGAAAACTTCGTCCTGCGCCTCTTGCAGAAGCGATCACGTGAATAAATAGGCATACTCGACATGAGCGTAATATGCGCGGGACGCGTTCATCGTTGCTGTTTGTACTTCAATAGACTTGGACAGATAACGTTAATCGTTAACAAAGCTGCTCTCGTGAAATAAAAACGCGGGGATGCATGCGAACGATAAACTATGGAGAACAAAACGTTGTAACGTTTAAGCGTTAGCGTGCTCTGACGTTAAATCGAAATAAAGCACGGAACTGCATACGACCTTCGCAAACAAGTTTAAACTACGTCAAGTGGTTTAAAAATTGATCGGCCAATTGCAGCACTCTCAGATTCGCCGACCGATCCAGCAAATCCTAAACTAGCGATGCGCCCAAGTATTTCACGGGCATTTCGGAGCTAACCAACTGAGTATCGATGCATATTTTATTGGTTGAAAAAATTCATTCGCATCGCATTGATGCATGATGTTTATTATTAAAAGATGTATCTCAAATTCTGGTTCGTATGCTTTATGATAAAACATAAACTTCGTGATTTGGAATTTGCGATGTCGTTTATAAAATGATTAAATTATATGGGCTATATTATTGCTTGATGTTGCATCAATAATCAGAATAAGATTTGCTCAATGATGGAATAAATCGTCCAAAGTAACTCATTATTCTGATCTATTGCAAGACTAATAATTCGCCAATCAGATAGGAGAGAATAAACAAGCGAGCTCTGTATAAAGATATCTAATTTATTAATAATGCAACCAAAAAATTCCGAATAATTAAAGTCAAGCGTAAATACAATTCAAATGCATTTCGAGATATGTTTAAAGACTTTTAAGAAATAAATCTTTCCTCCATATTCGTATCCCCCGAATGGAAAGAAGAAATATTACATCAGTTTTTCAGAAATCACAAGTGCTGTGCATATAAAAATATGACATGTGTACATTATAAAAGATTTTATTGAAAAAATGTTTAATACTTTTCAGAAAATATTCACGCTCCGGATACATGCGTATCTTCCGTCTCAAGCATGCGTCTGTTGCGATTCACCGAAAAATCCAATTGCTATAATGTTTAATACCAAGCAAGCTAGCTCAGTCGAGCGCTTTAAATGACTACGATGTTGATACATCGATCGGAGGTGAGCGGTGTAAATCGTTGATGGAAAGAGGAAATCCATCGTATTCCACATGGGCGAGGGAATACTCTCAGTCGGACTAAGTCGGAACGTTTCGAGCACTCGGAAAGAGGAAGCGCGAATCAGCCGCAAAACGAGAACGTAAGGGTCGTCTCACTCTGTGAGCGCGACTTCAAGGGGTAGGAGATACGGGGCGACTCGAGGAAGTCTCCTTGGGGGTTTTAACATAATCGCGAAAGTGTTCGCGCGATATTTCTTTCCTCTCGCTATTTCGTCTGCCCTCCGCGCGTGACCGCGCGTGAGCCCTTCTGCTATTCGGCCAACACGCGTGCGCCTGCGCACACGTCTTCAGCCCGAAATTAGAGACATAGATGACGATGACAACGACATACGTGACTCGCTTGTGCGGCTGTACGCGTGTCTGCTAGAAAACTCGACAGTTTCAACCATGGTGCCTAATGTTTTGGTCCATGTCGATTACGTGAGCTGCCTGCAGGAACGCGGTCTTCATCCTCGGGATGAAGTTCCCAGACCGATTGAGTCCCTGAGGAATTCCACTAGCTTATGAACGTGGTTTCAGTCCGGCATGTCTCGCGGGAACGCACTCGCGCTACGCGTTTGCTTAATTATGAAAATTATCCCTTTAACATATTGTACCATGCGCTGTGGCGCTCATAAATCCTAAATAATTCAATATTCTTCGCTTCGATGGACGCGTTACACGCGTTGATATTGCATTCGGCATGTTACGCGACGAACGTATTAAAGCCAATATCGCACGTCGCTTGTCGAATTCAAACGGCATGGCCGTAGTTTCCGCGAGATTTCTCTCATCTGATCATTTCGATCTCGGGATATATCGATTCAATCAAGTGAAAATCAAACGATCGCCCTTAAAAGGAGAATACGTGCATACACGCTCAAATTTGCGATATGAGGTGACGAATTTGATCCGAGCAATGAGAGGCATGCGCGAAGCATCATTTTTATTTTTGACACTGAATGTTTAATTACAGCTTCGAGCCGTTTTTGGAATCTCTTACAAAGCGACAACACTTATCAATTCTGTGTGCAATTGCGTCCATTATTTCATCACGTCGAATTATCCGTGTTCGTCCGATTACCATCGTAAACGCAATCATTTCCATGCTTAATCGGCGTATCGACGGACGTGCGGAATGTTACACCGTTTCGCATTGAATGAGATTCCGCCGTGCCAGTTCGCGCAATTACACGATCGCATATTCGCGAACAGATGCTTACGAACAGATGCGACGAAAATCCATCCACGTTCGAGTGATGTTGTCATTATCATATTATTATTAATAATACGATTATCAATAATAATAATAATAAATCATTAATGAGACTCGCTGCGATGAGCGAGCGCTCACGTAAGAGATATCAATTACGCTCGTTTATACTCCTCGACACGACCGCGGACATTGTCGCGGATTAAGCCCGAGGCCGAACGTCAACGAATTCCGCATGACACTTGTCGAAAATGTTCGTAAGGGAGCAGTGACAGAATTGGACGAGCGAGCGAAGCCGTTCATCGGCCAAATCGATGTCCGCTTATATGGCGCACACGCGAAGCGTGTCGTTTCGCTGAAGGCTGAGAGCACAGAGCGGCTTGGATTCCTGTCGGCGAAACTCGGGGCGAATCTTGCTCGAAGTATCGGCGATATCGAAACTTCGAAATCGATTTCGACTCGCGAGATCTCGCCGGGGATCGGCAGCATCGCCGGTAAACCGGCTTGACTGCGGCGCGCTTATTAATGCGGCGCGTGCTGCAATTAATCATCCCGCGCGCAATTAACTGGATACAATGAAATCGATCGAATGAACGAGGGATTGCGCGCGAGTAATTCGCGCCTACTCGTGAATAATGCTTCACGCGGCACGATTAATCCGTTCTGCCGCGCGCGCGTGTGGTTTATACTTCGGCGACAGTATAAATTCGCGCGGCGGAGAAAAACGAAGAGCGTACGAATGTGCGCGCGCGGGCACATGTATGGAAGGAAAAAGCGAGATGGGTCGTTATCGTGTCCAGAGATTCGCTTCACCGGGCGAATAGCGCGTACACGTGGAATAATGCATGAGGCGGAAACAAATGATCGAAGTCTGAACACGCGTTGCGGAAGAACACTCGCACGAGTGAGCAAGTAGTCCATCAAACGTTTCAATATGCGGCTGATCGCGCGAATGTGTGCGCTATATTATATCGTCACCTCACCTCGTCGCTCGCTCGTGTTTCTGTTTATAATTTATATGTCCGGCATATCGGCGAAGAATCATTGCAACCGTCCGGACGCTTAATGATGCTCCCTGAACAATGGGATAAAGTTAATAAAACAGCGCTCCGACGTATAGCGCGTTTTCAAAACGCCCAAAGTGTTGGATTGTCATTCCGCAAGGAATGAATTCGCTAATCAATCTGCTCGCAGCTATCTCCGCGAGTGAATTGTATCGGTATCCATCAGACGCGAGTGACCTCGCGCGCTGCGCTTTATTGTGTTTATCGTAATGTCGGCATTGCAGGCGAAACTGGCTACCTCGATAAATATCTCGCTTATTTTCCTCGTGGCGAATTCAAGCACCTGTCCTCGACAATTATCAAGCGCGAATCGCTGCAAACCGCTCGAGCCATTTCCTTTATGGTTACACTCTCAATTACCTTCAATACCGACGAAACGTTTAATTACGCGATCTAATTTCCTCGATTGCGCACGTATCGGAGAACAAATTTTCAGCGAGTTTCATTCACACGTTTAGACGTTTAGATCCGCGCGTTCCTGTATTCTTTGTTTTTTTTTTTGCGACTAACGAAGACCGCGCAGCGAACAGCATCATTAGGACCACTTCACCGCAGGATTCCTCATTGTAATCGGATCTCGCGTACAAATTCCTCTGCGCGATCGGCCCGAATTCGGTGCATACTTGCGACACGGTCCATTCGCACGCAAAGCTGCGCAAGATGTGCCAAGTCGGAGCAAGCTCGCGTTACGATGCCGCATTCTCAAGTGCACTCCGTCCAAGTCCGGCCGACGATCTCCGTACGGTAGCGAAGTATCCAGCCGAATTGCCGGTACGCGTCTTAGGAGTTTAAGCCGACAGGAGGCGGCGAAGGGTGAATCTGCAACTGGAAGTGCCCGTCAGTTGCAGGGGTCGAGTGCCGAGGGCGGCTGCCGGGCAGTCAGATTGCGAGTGTATTCGGGGGTGTGGCTGCGGGGATGTTGAGCGGAAGGGCCGGATCGGTCGAGCGGTCCCTTTGTCAATTTGCGTTTTCGAGGAAGTGCCCTCGTTGGATCGCGCGCGCGGATTGCCGGGACTCCAGTCCACTCGAGGACGCGCAAAACGGATGCAGAACGGTGAAAATGGAGACGCCTCGGAGCTGGAACATTGTCGATTATGCACCGTCTCGCCGCCTCCAAAGCTCGATTCTCGCTCACTCGCATGTCACCTTAAATCCAATCGTTTCTCCTCTGTCTCTCTCGCTCCCTTTCCCGCTCTTTTCTTCGTGGCAATCTTATCGAGAGAGGCGATCTCATTCATTATCGACGACGACAGGCCCGCCCGCGTCCCCGTATGTTCGTCGCTCGCTTCTTATGTCTCATGATCAATCGGGTTTAGCTTCTTTGCGCGGACGATCCATTCCTCGCGTCGCGATCGATCACGATCTCTCTGGAGAGAGAGAACGAGAGAGAGAGAGAGAGAAAGAGAAAGAGAGAGAAAGAGAGAGATGCGTGCGACTGATTAAGTGCGACTAAGTTTATACAAGCGCGTGATCGTTCCAATTTGCAGACTCGCGCACGTAAATACAGTGATTACTGGAAATAATATGCAAAATCGCTGGTGATCGTATTACGTATTACGTTAATATATATATATATATATATATATATATATATATATATATATATGACATATTTGATCTACGCTTAAATCTGTGCATACGAATGGAGTACAATGAAGCATGAGCGAAAGTAGATATTCCACTTTGAATTTGCGATTTTAACCGTACAAGATTTCCACACCAGCTATTTCCAGTTTATTTGGCTATCTCTTGAAAAATGTTTTAGCCATAGGATCGTTTGTTCGCGCATTTGATTACGCTTGCTCAATTTATTAGCGACTTTCAAAGATAGGCCAACTACGCAAGGCCGATAAGCGCAATTGAATTCACTATTTCCGGCAGCCGGCGCATTGCTGGCTGTACGAATTGCTACCGCGGTTGTTTATTCTGTAAAGGTACGCAATGCATACAAAAGGACTGCAGGCAAGCCAAATACGCATTTACACACATACACACATACATATACATGCCCTTGAAATTTAGATTCGTTGGACGGGATTTTCGATAAAATAGGAGCAACGGGAAGAAGGGAGACAAAAAGCGAAGTGGCTATCGCGGAATAGCAGCGTTCAAAAAATTGCTCCAGAACTGTTTATTACGATCGAGAAAATAAGAAACGAGGGTGCAGAATGCCCTGAATCTACGAGTGGCCGTGTACAGTTCCATTAACTGCTCGTGATATTTTATTATTTAATTCCTCGCAGTTTAGAGACACGTACGCCTTGAATCGGACGCGTGCTTGTTGTGTGCTATTATTTCGTAAAGGGATGTAGCGGTTGGATTCGAAACGATGTCTGGTCCACGACGAATGGTCCCTCGACGAAGAATTATATTACTGTATTTTCACCGTCCATGCTCGAAAGCTTATTTCGGGGATGGGACGCATCGGGGACGCATTCGTCTGCTGGTCCAAAAAGACTTTAATGTGATTTCATCTCAATACGATTTCGAGCTAGCTCGTTCTCCCGCTGCGAAAATGTCCCGTTTCCTCGTTACGAACTCCAAGTGTTAAATTACACTCGTACAGATGATAATTATTACAGCTACTTCCCCAGAATATCCTTAAACGCTCTAATTTTATCCACGCAAGCAGGACAGACACGGTTCATTATTAATTAAGGGATTAATTTCGGCCGTCTCTACATCTTATTCGTCACGTGCTTGGTTATCGTACGCGTTTGCATATCGCAGATATATATCGTTCATTAATCATTTCTCCGCTGATATACGCTGCCTCGATGTATTTTCGCGGATAGGATTTCAATTGATTCTAGCCGATGAAGCCGATGAATCGGATCGCGATTATCAATCATGGTTTGAACCGATTATTGCCGCATGATTATCACTGCATTACTATATGCATCATAAATATATCTCTTATAAATGAACACGATTGCACTCGAGAAGTCTGTCATTTTACAATTTCATTTACGAGATACCCACAATACGAAAGCCGCCGCAATTTTGCCTAATTAACAAAATATCTGTCATACGTGTTGATTACTATACGCAATACACAATTCTCGCGATACAGATCTCAGCGCGGTCTCCAATGACGCTGAAACCATGCGATGATCTCTCGGATTATTCCGCGCGCGCACCGTCAAGCATGAAACTCACATATCACTAATGAGACACGCGGAAGTCCACGCTGAGCGGGATCTTCCGGGGCTTCGCCTTTCACCGCGCCGATCGCGCGCATCCATCGCCATCCGCCGCAGAAAGTAGAGCGGAGACGCGGAATCGAGGTCGCGCGCGCAACCGGCCGGAAGTCGCGCCGGTGATACGAGGCCGCGAGGTTTCCGGGTTCGCCCGGGACACGGGGGATGGCAATATCCGACACGCCGGAAACGTGTGCTGACCGCCTCGGGATCGAGCGCGCGAGATCTCGCGGCTGCGAGGCGCCGTGAGCCGAAAGCCGGATGGCCGCTTCGTGGTTAAAAATGCCACGTAGGCGGTATCAGTCATGATCCGTGCTGAATAATGCATGTCGGGGAGGGGGGTACGTTTATTCAACCCGAGCTGGTTCGACGGAACGACCCGCGGGTCGTTTCCGGCGGGTTCGGCCGTTTGACGTGAGGCCGCGCGGGGTCGCGTAAGGTGCATAAAACCGGATCGCGGCGACTGACGTCACTTTACATCGCGCCCTTTGGAATCCGCCGTGGTTTTATGGCTACGGCCTGTCGCGGCTGGGCTCTCTCTCTCTCTCTCTCTCTCTCTCTCTCTCTCTCTCTCTCTCTCTCTTCCTTTCTCTTTTGTCGCCAGAATCAGGGGGCAAAGGTGTTCGCCGCGTTATATGTCCGGGGTTTACGTCGCGGGAATCTTCAAAGCCCCCATCGGATTTCTCCCGGAAGCCGCTCGCAACCCGGTTTTACGGCAACACAACGTTGCATACTGTGAAGACACTCCCCGCGGGGAGCATCCGCGATGCACCGATGCACCGTCCGGACGTTCAGCGCGATTAGATTTAGTGCGCGTGAGATTATATCCGCCTGAGATTATATTCGGGATATCCAATATGCCGTATTAATTTTCTTTGGTTCTGTCTGCCTCTTTCTCTCTCTGTCTCTCTCTCTCTCTCTCTCTCTCTCTCTCTCTCTCTGACTAATTATATATCGAATTAACCGCTAATTAACCGCTCATTTAACAGCGATCAGTCCGTATCATCGCGCGTTTATTATATAAGCGCACGGAAGAAACTCTGATAAAATATGCGAGTGTATCGCTGGAAAATTCGTCATTAATATCGAACATTGAATTGACACATATTACATAACGGGGAAGAGGAAATCTATTTTTGTTTCTTATGTGAATATGTTCATCCGATTTTGATATTCTCCGCTAATAACAGGCACCGGATATGATATTCTAAATTTCCAATAATCCCTGACAAGACGTACATGGAAAAATCTATATTACATAGCGTGCAAATCGCGTTATTATTATATTAATAGAAATGGAAACTTTGGTCACGCAGGCGGAATTAATTTTTTCCGTGTCCATCGACAGCATTTGAATAACGAATAACAATAATATTGCATATAGTAAAACCGTTATGTAACGTTTGTCGATATACCAAGCAAGCAACATATACAATTTATTGTCTATTACGATATATTTGCCGTTATGATAAGTTTTTAACGACATATACTACACGCTGCGAAATAGATCCTTACACAACGTCCATTTTTATCGCATTCACTGTTTTACGCGTTCCATCGAACAGGTATTCGCGCGTATTCATGCGGATAATCCTATTTATTTCAGCAGCAAATATTTGATTATCCAGGAATGCTGCGGCTGCGCCGGTATTTATCGAATAGATTTTCCGAGTTTTCGCAAATATCGATCGATGTCGCGCGTATCCTTCCCGCGCATTAAATATTCAGGAGAATACATAAAAGCCGCGAACTTGGAGTTATTTTTCTTCTTGCTCGCTCGCAATCGCGATCATGAATTATTCATGTCCCCTCAGCGGACAAACTGAATAACGATTACTCTCTAATTAAGCAACTGTGCATAATCCAAAAATAACGTCAAGACACAGCAATCAGCAGCATGAATCCAGAGAACTTGTATCAACTATGAATTATTACTATTCGCTGGCGTTTCTCGTTGAATGCGCGAACGAAAGCCGCCTTCGCGTGCATGCAGCCATTTGAATCTGAACGACGGAAGTCGCATTCATCCACGTATAGCGAAATAATGATCTCACGTACGACGTAAAGAGCCGCCCTAACGGCTGCACGTTTTCTACACGTTTCTGGAAGGCCGACGTTTGTTAATCCGCGAAAACGCGGACGTTCCTGGCCTCGCGCCGGAACGTTAATCTCGCCCAAACCGCTTTGTCAGCGTGCCAAACAATGTCGGCTATGATTTCCGGTAGCGCGCACGATGAAATGTCGAGTGATCGCTCGGTGCCTATCGGCGCGATTTAATTAATGGAATGATATTATTGCCAGCGAGGAATTAACTCGCAAGCTCCGCCGGCGGTTTGTCGTTTCGGCCAATTAAGTACGCGATTTGCGTTTTTTTTTGTGTGTACAAGCCCTCGTGCAGCGCGCGATGACGATCCGAATAGTCCATCGAGGCTAGTAACGGAGATGCACGTACATATTATTGCTATTGTATACACAATATTAAATAGTTATATTCAGTACGTGCTAATGCGGAACGTATTAATGCGGATTTCGCTCGATTTTGATTAATTTGATTTTCCGCGTAATGACAGCTGCAGGATTCGACAGCGTGATTCCGATCTTTCGGCAATTCCCGGCCGAGGCTAACGAGCGCAGCAGGAAGGAAAGCGATTACATAGCATGCAGGTCGTTGCATTGTTGTTACGGGAAAATGGAAGATCCGATCGCGCGGAATTCGTTTCTTCCGTCTTTTTTCTGGAAAACATTTTTGATCGCGCATATGTATGCCCGGCGCATGCATATGCGCGCGCTCGATCGCGCGTGGATTCGCGCTGACACTGGGTAACGCCAATAAATTCAGCGATAAAGCAGAGCCGCGTCAAAGTAAAACGATGCCCCGAACCGTAGGTGCGCGAATTGAAACATAAACTATGAACCGCGCAATTAGAATAACGCGATATGTTTATGCGCGGATGATTATCCGCGTACGCTCGCTCGTGTTTAAACTATTGATCCGTTCTCGCCTCGGATGAAGTGTATCCGACTCCATTACATCGACGCTTGCTTGCGTATCGCTTCAACCTTAAGCGAGTCTTCGCAGGGGGAACTCAAATATTTAATCCAATATTTAACGCAACAAAAGCAGTCATTTCCGAGCGTTTCAGTTATCCAAGACGAGTCGGAAAATCTCGGTTCCTTTCGCTCCCGCGATGCGAGCCCAGCTTTTATGTAAACAATCAAGGGACCATCGCGACATCTTAGCTTTTGTCGGGAAGTCAGGTAAGTCCGATGCGCGCTCCCGTTGTTACGAGAAACTAGGCGAAAGGATTTTCACTATAGAAAAGTATCGTCGCGGAACGAAACGTCTGTCTGCCAGCGACTTCCTACTGACGTTGCATTTAATGTAAAGAGTGTCATGTGACTTTTACAGTTTTACATAGCGCTTAATAAGTGACGCCGGTGTCATTAGCCTTTTGCAAGCCGGCTCAACGAGATCCGATGTTCTCTGACGTACTTTGTCAGCGGCGCGATCGATGCGATCTTCGTCCGCGACTCTTCGTCTCGCGACAGCGATTATGATTCTGCAACATGATCGTTTGATGTCGCCGATCTCGCCTCTTCCGATGGCAAGCTATAAGTACCGCACGCACAGCCGAAGGAATCTCGCGAGGCTTGTTCGTTCCCGAGAGATCGAAGCGCGGACAGATTTCTGCGCGATGAATCTCGCGATGGCGTAATCTTTCGGATCCGGAAGACGTCAATTCGGCTTAATATCGAGATCAAGGGGATCTCGCGGATGATGGCACGGGGGATTCGGTATTCCTATGCAATGATCCGTGTACACTTATCTAACTCGTGCATGGTCCATTGGTAACGCCGATCGATGCAATCATGACAGCGATGGTAGTCGCGACGGCGACTACGTTTGCGAAACGCACATCGCCCATATTACCGTCCATACTTATCTATATATAATTATCCAGAGGGGAGAAGAGAGCTTCGACGCCACGGATCTATTCACGTGTACATGAGATGTCACGATTCGGAGAAATGTGAGATCTACGGCAGTCCCCGGTTCTCATAACGCCGCGGAAATTCCCAATTAATACGTTATGTCCATTTCTGTAGGAATTGCTAATTCACGGCTCGAATTGAGGGGATCGTCTTGCAGAAGGAATATTTCAAGATTGATATAAATGAATATTGGTCTCTGTAATTCTTTCAGCTGGAGACACAAAAAGATATTGAAGCTCAGTTTGATATCTTAATCGAAGGAAATATGATATACAAGCCAAAAACTGTTATTCGCATCGGAGCATCGCCTGTGCTTCTTGAAGCACCATTTAGGAAAATTAGGAAAAGGAAGGAATGATAAATTATCACTGTCACGTTTGATTAGAGAGAGAGAGAGAGAGAGAGAGAGAGAGAGAGAGAGAGAGAAAAGAATGTGTTTTTCCGTTGAGAAAATATTTCAATAAAATTTGGCGTCACTATTGAAGATAAGTCTCGAGACATCGCAGACGACTTGAAAGCAAGAGAGAAACACATGAAAGAAGCAGACCGACGTAGATGCTGTCGCCGTCCTCGTAAAATATCTTCCTCTGTTCGTATATATTTTACGAAGCCGCGAAATTTTTATCAATCACTCGAAACGAATTGTATCTATACATCAATTTCTTGACGCGTGTTTTCGTACTCTGCTAGGTCGCTGTGAACAAAACCGAAAGAGAAGCGTACGTTCAATTGAACGCTCGCGAATTAAACCGATTGAATTAAGCCGACTGAATTTTTGATATTCCCCGATTGCGTGCCGGTTTTAAAGAAGTCGATCGAGACATGCGCGAGCGGACAATTAATTCGAGAACGGCTGCCGTAGGAACAATTAATCGCGCTCTCAGAGAATAGTCGTGTAGAAGCAAGAGAGAGAGAGAGAGAGAGAGAGAGAGCGAGAGAGAGAGAGAGAAAGAGAGAAACGAACGAGGTATCAATAGAACCATTAGAGAGAGGATTGGTCGCACGTGAAACAAAAAGGGTATCTTACGCCTCTCTCTTTCTCTTTCAGCTTCCCTCGGTGGACAGAAACAATTTCGGCCATTTATCTGGCGGTGGCTGCGGCCAGTCCACGTGGCGATTCGCATGATTTTTTCTCTTCTTCACTCTTTCTCTTTCTCTCTCGCTCTGCTTTTTGCTTCTCTCTCGTTTCTGCATTTTACTGGCCCGGTACCAAAGTTACCCGGCGTCGCGTAACCGCGCTTACGAACACGCCGATTATCGGCCAGACGTGACTTATCGTTGCGGTTATGCGCGCAAAAGTAGATCCGTCTGCACGTTTCGTGAACAATAGATCGGCGAGGATGGTCCCCGACCGCAATCTCTCGCGACACGATGTCTCCTTACGATCCGCTCGACGGCGAGAATTAACGTAGCATGCCGATTCGGATGACATAAGCGACTCGCCAAGTTCGAAATTCGCGAACGTCCGTTTGTCTCTGTCTGCCGACGCGTCTCTCGTTATTAACGCTTTCATGTAGCCTTGCTTTTTCGATCACGCTAGCAGCGTGACGAGAACGCTCGGAGTGCGAGTAATTTATTCACGATGGAATCTTTTGCGGCGCGGGTCCGGCCCAAGCAATTCGCGTTTTAATATTTGAGCTTTGGGGAGAAAAACCGCATTTTTCATGCATAGATGCGCTATTCTATCGCGCGATGTATTAATTACAGTGACGTCTCCTCCTCGTTTCTTCCTTCAACGTATCGAACTTAATATTAAAGTCGGTCGAAAGCCTTTGAAGTCTGCGTGAAAAGCGCGTAATTGAAAATCATGTGCTTTTCATATAACTTTAATATCAAGCCCGATACGTCGGACAGAACGAACGCAAAGAGACATCTCTTGCTATAATTAATATATCGCCGAGCCGCGGGCGAACAGATAGCGCATGCATTCGTGTAATGGATAACCATACATGGAAGAATGGATGTGAGAAGCGGAGAGAGGAGAGGAAGAGCGTGTGCTGTAGTTTATTATTCTATCTGCTTCCGTGCTTTGCCTTGATGTTTGTTGCGAAGAGAGAACGTTCCGATGAGCATATTACGTTTCATACATCGTCGAAGTGAAGCGGACTCCATATCATGCTGCAGCTTTCGCTGTGATGATAAACATATCATCCTTGATAAATATATCGATTTGATACACCAAGTATGTAATTCGGGAACTTTGTAAAAATCGCGATGAGCTTCCCGATAAATTACGCGACATAGTTTTTCATAGATATCCGCTTGTCTCGTTTGCTTCGAAATGTAGAATGTAAATGAGTGAGATTCTAAGACGTCCCTCACAGAAGCAGAAAGACAATGTTATTCTTCTCCCCCTGCTATTCCGTACGGCATGTTACATCATATTTTGAAGTTTAAATCGAATGAATCGAGATCCCCTTTTTTCACATCTGGCGTATATTTGACCTCCTGGTTTCAATCTACGAACGTTCCATTGCAAAACCGCGGTTCAACGAGCCTGGGCATCGCTACATATTCCCAGCCATGCATCGGCCATGCCGCGTACGAAAAAGCGTAAAGGTCGGCAATAAATCAGTCGGCTTGGAAGTAACCGACCGATTAATCGGTCGCGGTTGATCCCGGTGTGAATTTGGCGTCAGCCAAAACTCGCGCGCGAGCTTCGCGGTTTTTGCGCGTGGACTGCTCGTCGAGGCAACGTCGATAAAGCGGAATTGTCGGCCCGCGCGGAATGCGCCGGGAACGGCAGCTCGAACGTTTCCGGTACGCTGAAAAAGATAAAAGAAGGAAAAGGGAGAGGAAGAGAGAAAGAAAGACGGTCCATTACGCCGTCGATCCGTGGCGGACTCGCGACGGCGGATTCGTGCTTCTCGATCCTTTACGAGCCGTCGAGCCTCCCTTACGAGCTTGGGCGACTTCTCGCTCTCCAGACAGCGGCGTAGCCATGGCGATTGTCTTCTCGCTCTTGTTGCACCCGCGCAACCGTTACAGCATCCGAGACTTCCTCATTGCTTCGAAGCAGCGACGCGATGACGAAAACGACACGTCTCGCAGTGCACGCGGCTCGATCTCTCGCAATCTTGCAAACGCGTTCATTCCTCGTCTCGCAAACAAGGAGCACACTATGAAACATCCGCTTCTTCCTTTGAACTCAATGAAAGAATCTCGGACTGAAAGATGTCGGTCTGCTACGCCATTGTACGGTTGGACAAGCGGCGAGCATTTAGAACTCTTTAACGGTTCATGGGGGATCATGTCAACCCTGAAAGGGACCCGTGAAGCCAAACCGACCGTGCGGAATGGATTTCTGATAGCGACGTTGATAGATGGGATTTGGAGTTGATGGCGCGTATTACGCAACTGCTCCGGTTACACGATATGAACCGCGGGATCGAGAGTACGCGTGATACTTGGAGCAATCTGCGGGATTGCTCCGTTCCAGACCGCTCGCGGGGATCGTCGTTTCAGTTTTCCAGTGTTACGCGTCGCAACTTAAACAGCGGTGGAAGTCCGGCTGCCAGCGGGGTAGTTTTTAATTGAATCACAGCCCGGAGAAAACCCTATAAGCGGACACACCGTCCGGGATCTAACGCTCAGCGTCGTAATCAGCTTGATTGTTTCATCCGAGGTCCTGCGAGCTTCCGCAAGCGGAAAGGATGAAGCGAGCTACGCGCGTTCAAAATGTTTCTCAAAATGAGAAAAACACCGGATATCTCTTTCGTCGGATATCCATCTTCCATCGGACACGTCTCGACTTTGCTTTGACAGATTTTCATTAGTTCGGCAGCGATCGATTCGCGTAACGCGCCAAACCCGCAGGGACGCGCGATTGGAAAAAAAAGATAACGCTGGTGCAGAGTCTCGCTTCGACAGCTATCGTTTTGCTCGATGAAGTTCAGCGCGGAACGGCGTCGCGTCGAGGCTTCTCGACGCTCCGATTCTGCTTCGTCTCGGCTTCGCGTTCTGAATTCACAAGTCCCTTCGGCGATCTCTTACGTCATCGGTGAACGGGGTCCTTCGGATTCGGAGTTTTAATCAGTTGGACGGATTCGCTCTCCCGTCGACTGTCTCTCCGCCGAGACGGAGATGCATGAGAAACGAAAGAAATTGGTTCACGCTATTCGGTGCGTGCGAAGCCTGAACATTGCTGCCGGAGGCGGAAAAGAGATGGCTGCAAGCTGGTGCCGGATGCTGGCGAACGGAAGCAACCCTCGCTCAGTGTCTCCTTAAAATTCGCCGGGCGCGAGAGGGGTCGCACCAGAGCCCGCCGTCGCCTTTTCCCTCATCTACTCGGCTTTTCGCGCGAGTACTGCGCGAGTACGGAAGCGATTGAATTGACGCTGGAAAATCGTATTCGGGTCGGATGGCGTGGGAGCGGGGATAGCGGGCGCGGGATGCTGCTCTCCCGATTACATTCAATTACTTAACGTCCGGTGATGCGGCGCTTTCTTACGGGATTTCGCGTTTCACGTTGAACGCCGTCCTCCGTATTAGCGTTCCAGCCTCGTTATGCGAGACGGAAAGTCCAGTCTGGAACTGCAAGCGCTACGTACAATTATGTCGGGCAACGGAGCTCGACATGTGATGGCTGGCTAAGGAAAACGCATCAGGCAGCAGGAATCACGTTGGAGATTAATCGTGACTTCATTCATCATTTATCATTCGCTTAATGATTCCTTCCTGCTGAAAAATATATGTAAATAGCTTTTCCTAGATAAGGGTATTTTTCCTCTGCGCAGAACTTATTTGGCTAAATTACGTTGCGCCCGCTGCTTTTCTCCTCGTGATTTTGAATTACTGCGATTAACGAGGAGAAAGGAGCATTTACGCGCCGTTAAATGCACCTGTCGATAATAGGAGACGAAAGCGTTCCACGCGCTTCGCGAGCGCAATTCCCAAACGGTCGCCGCATCACGAAGCGCGATCGAATTAATCGCATCTCATGGGATATTTGTGAGGCGCAGCGGCAATGTCATGCGAAGTTTCCGAAACGCAACGATGAGACATCGCCAAAATCAGAGTATTCTTTCGTGTCGCGCTTCGTCGAGAATTTCTCGTCCTTTATCTTCGCGAAGGAAAGAAATCCGAGCCGGTGCTCGCTTCGAAGTGAATGCCGTGACTGGAAAAACAATTTTCTACGTAACATTTGGTCCCTCCGTACGATTCGTGGCGCTTGAATTAATCGGCCAATTCGCAGATGGATGAAATTGCTCTTTGCTTGCGATGCATTTTTTGTCAAAAAATATTAGGAAACGATCGATGGCCAATCTAATTTTATGGTATTGAGATATGCGATACGAGCTTCTCGCGCTTTTCCTTTATATTCCGGAGGATGCGATATGCTTCGCGTACATTATTTTAATCAGTGAATGCTCGAGATAAATGTAATTCCACCGTCTCTTGCGTAATCACACGCAATACACTTTGACTAGACTCATTCTGGACGCGCAGAAAGTGTCATTCTGTCTTTCTTGCTCGAAAGATCTCAAAGACAGAATGCCGCTTTCGATGCGAAAAGCTAATGTGCAGTTTTCACCTTCTAGTAGTTTACTTTCAGTACGATATTTAAGCTTTGCGCCATTAGGGATCGTAATTAAAACGTCAGAATGCGAACGGTCCTCTCGTCTTATGCAAATTTACTCTGCGAAAGATCGAAAGCGTGAATTCTTCGGATTCGAGGGATCGCACTTGCGGGAAATAAAGCACCGTTTGATATTCAGTCTGGAGGGCACAGAAGCTTGAGACTTCATAAGCAATCTTAGCATACCTCTTCGCAATATCGTTCAATATCCTGCGGGATTGTCCTTATTGGTTTTAGCGATGCTAATGAAATTTGAATGAATTTGTGCTCGAAAGGAGAAAGTGATATCTTTGATATCACGCCAGCTCTGATTTATCACTCTGTTCGCAGTCCATGTACACGAGATATGTCGCGAAGGATCAAACTGAACGGGAAAGAATCGGAACTGAGGATGAAGAATCGGAAACATCATCGATCTATGGGACGAAGTCGATGAAGCAGCTCAATACCCAAGAGAGAATAGTATAATAGTGTAACAACAATACAACTCGATAGCAGTACAATTCTCAATACTTAATTCTTCTTACATTTTCCTAAAAACCGAATACAAATGAAGCTATTCTGTTACACATGTCAACGCTCGATTATTATTTCAATTGAAAAAGAAAAAAAAACAAATTGTTAATGGTATGCTTGAGTCACATCTTCGACGATAATAACGAACGCTAAACTTTGTCTACGCCGTGTAACAATACGTAACAAAATGGTTTAAATGCTTGAAACGGACGAACGAGTAGCTTTGGCCAATTCACGTACTGTTTGTCAAGGCTCAAGTGAAGCGTTTACCGATCTACCAAATGGATCAGCAGTATTCACGGTACGTTAAGCTAACTGCAGAAGCACGTGTGACTCCGTGGAGAGTCGGCAGAGACGTAATTAAAGCAGTGTCCTGCACCTCGAATTGCAATTTACACCTCGTTCAGCCTCAAGCATACGTTCGCTAATAACGACTAAGATGGATCGTCTTCGGTAAGCATAGGGGACTTTTCGATCGAAACGCAAATTGTGAAATCAAAAGCTCAGATAAGGCAAAGAGATATCATATAAAAATATCTAAATGAATTTATATAAATTTGCAATATGCTCGCTTGCTTCTCATGATATATCTCATACGCTAAATATGCGCATCTTTCAGAACAACTCTCTCTCTCTCTCTCTCTCTCTCTCTCTCTCTCTCTCTCTGGATGGAGAATAAAACTTTCAGAAAAGAAAGAAAAGCATATTGCAAAAAATGGCTGCGTTTGATCTCGAGGATAAATCGAGTATCAGTCACGATGCCGTTGCAGTTTCATAAGAAACAGAATCGCGTTACTTCACGCCGATCCGCGTCAATTGCATCGCGCGTCGCGCATTAATTTTTCATCGGCAGCGCACAATATACGCTGACAAACTGATTTGCGGACATCCGCGCGACTCGTCATGTGCAAACAGCACAACGCGTCCCTGACATTTTTTGAAATGAACATCCGAAACGTTGGCATTACGTAATGGAAGCAGTCTGCTGGGTATTGCGTGGAACGGGAATAGCGTGCACATGTATACACGCGAGTAGGATTTTCATATTTATAGTAGCCTCGCAGAAATTTCAGGCTTCACTGAACACTATAACATGGACGCCCCATCGTGATCTCGGGCTGTAGAGTCACAGGGATGATGAGAGGGATGTCCGAGCGTGGCTGTTCTCGTTCTGCAATTATTGTTGTCGCACTGATCGTGACTCGCTACCGGTTCGGTTTCGAGGCAGATCCTTGTCGAGGACTGCCAAGATGCTCTTGTTCAAGTTCCTAAGTTTCTTCTAAGTTATATCGAAGGAATCCCATGCCGAAGAACTTCCTGTCTCTCGTTTCTATCCTTCACAGTCGCTTCGTAAACAAACGCGATTACCGTGTGTTCATCGCTTCTCTTGTTCTTACTTGGCATTCGCGATGAGAAGGATGCGTTATTCGGGACTATTGTATTCGTCCGAGACTCCTTGTAGAGTGATCTGAGACGCTCGTTAAACGTCCGCGCCATTAAGCGATCCACAAGCGGAATAATAGAACGCGCATACTCGCGAATGCACAGAGATAGATTGGTTCGGGGTAAGAAGAAAGAAAGACGAGATCAGATAAGTATCAAAATATAGAATTGATATCTCGTTTGATTTCCGAGAGTGATCTATTATTGAAAATTCTCGTTGTGTTTATGAACGCGTACTCGCGCTCGATATCGTAAATTCGTTGACCCATAATTGGAACGATCATAAATTCACGAGAAATTTATTATTAAAGAGCAGCCGTTTCGTACGGAGACGTGAACAGGAATGAGAGACGGTTCCGTATTCGAAAGCATCGCGCCGGGAAAATGCGAGATTTGCTCCATGTATTTTCGCCTAAGTGGATATTAATCGATGAAATGGTGCGCGTCGCGAATCCCCAGCGCGAATCGCGAAAGCTCATTCGCGCACTGTGCAAGTTTCGCCCAAAGGGTCACATCCTGTGAACTCGCATACAACGCGCATACGGAAAATCGAATGCTGGCACGGCGTTGTTTACGCGAGTATCGAGTCTCGAGGCGCCGGAAACGGCAAATGGAAAATTCACGGGATGAGCCGGAGGATAGTGGCGGCTAGACAGTAGCTAGAATTCTCGTTGAAATTCAAACAAATATTTTGTCAAGCGGTGCCCGGTAATTCCCGAAGCGAGTTTAGCTCAAACGCATGCTCACGAATTCGCGAAACACACGAGGAGAATCCGAATAAAATCTAAATCGAGAAGTATCGCGGTATTCGCCACGCCGGATATGATGAAGGTACGCAAGGATTTTTGCCAGTTCACATATCGATTCTCTCTTTCGGTTCTCGGCTTCCCGTCGTCGCGACGAGACGCATTCTTAGCCAAGCTAAATAATAAATGTCACGACGTCTTGTCGGAGCTCGGCGTGCAGCGAGCTGTAATTGTACATCGACCGCCTCGCAATTGTGGCGTTGCATCAACGGTCGAGAATATGAAATGCCGGAGCCTCTCGTGTGAGATATGAGGCAACGTGGCGTACCTCGACAAAACGGGGCCCGAGCAAGAGGGCTTCCGAGACTTAGCCCATTGCATAATGCGCATTGTGCGAGTCGCATTGGGTGAGAGGATCGCAAGTTTCAGCGAGCCGGGACTCTACATCCGGACAAAAGTTATTAACATTCATAAGTTTCTTGGTCCGCGATGGTAATCGCGCAGAGATCTCACTGCGCGCGATGAGAGCCTTGCGGGATTCGCCTTGACGAGCATCGCATACACATGTGCATCTCGTGGATCGTGAGATCCACGAGGATCGTTCGTTGCTCGTAGCTCGCCATTATTCCCATCAGCCGGATTAATCTTCTCATTTACTGCCGCTATTAAATCATTTATGTATCTCGTCGTGCGTGTCTCGGACATCAGTCGTACCTCCTCCTCTCCCCGTTCTTGCCGATGTCTGCTGAGCCACCGAACGCTTCTGCGGCGAAGGGTATTTTAGGGTATAAGTAATCAGCGCCGCGATAACTCGGATCTTAGGTACACAGCCGGCATTGTGTGCCGAGGGGCGGCAACGCGGCTGAGGGTGCATTACCGGAGATTACCGGCGCCGTGGGCACTAAATCTCCCGGCGAGCGGCGACTCAAACTGTGCTAACGAGAATCGTGATTTACGCGATGCTGACAGTTTTCGTCCCTTCCCCGTTTCCCGCCGCTCAAGTCCCTCTGCATCGCGTCTCGCGCGTTATCGGCGGCGGCTGAAGACGAGGCGTCTGATAAGCGTTTCGTAGCTCGCCGCTTCGGGCAGTCAGGAAACAGAGAAAGCGAGAAGACAACAGAAGTCATCACTGTTACGGAAGTCCGCGGCACGCAAAGTCTCGAATCCCGGAACGTGTCGCGCATTCGAGAGCGAAACGACGAGAGGGTGAACGTGAGTACTTCAGCTGGAGGTGAGAGCGAGTTCAGAGTTAAAAAGTCACGTCAACCGTCCGGGAAATTGCAGGATTTGTCGGACCGGGTCTATGGCGGCCGTCCGCGTTGCCGGCCGAAAGCGGAGACAATTGGGAGAGATTGGAGACAATTTCGAAGTTCCGGATGAAGCTTACCGCCGCGTGGGACTGTCCTTTCTCGGTCGATCTCTAAGTTATCGTCCTCAGGGACGGTACGACGATTACACGGGCTGTCCTGCCTCCGTCCGGCGAATGCAGCTTTCGCATCATGTAGTGTGACATGTGCATAGAAATATGCATTTATAATGCATTTATGCGAGACTCCGATAAAGGAAGCTACGTGATAACGCAATATTCGGCTCGATAACGCAGCGGCGGCGTTCTTCTCGGAGAGAGAAGTCAGTGAGCGCGGTTGCTACTGCAACGCGTAAATCTTTCGCTCCAAATTGCAGAGCTCAACTTTGCCGGAACTTTTGCCATAAAAGCCTTCATATGCCCCTTTACCTCTAATGACACACCTTTATCGAATTTAAATTTTAAAGCTCCTTCCTCCCTTGATGCCTTCCTTTTTAATGCCTATTTTTACGAGTAACCATGGCAGACAAACTCTCGTAAAATAAATTTCTACGGTTCGGGATGCGGCGAGAGGGATACACGAGAAAACGGTGATACCTCCGTCGAGTTGTTCCACTGTAACACACCGCGATAAACTCTTCCCTCCTCGAAATCATCCGAGTGTACGCGCACGAGTGTACACGGAAACTTGTATATCACGATCACGCAACAAACTGAGGATAACTGGATGCATCGCGCAGTGCCTCGCGGAATAACAGTTTAACGAGTTATGAGTGCGCGGCGCGCTCCGGCTAATCAGCTAATCATTTCGCAAATTGTTCCTCGTTGGTTAATTAACGGCTGGATAAAGGTAACCGGAGCGGAGAGGTAACAAGGGACCCGAGAGATGTACCATTAACCAGCGCTAACTTCCAGACTGAGGCAAATCAGCCGATGTTAACCCACTCGCTGTTGACCTATCTTTGCAAGGAGCCCGAGCCTTGTACGCCGCGGGAAAGTAATTCCTCTCCCGTAGCACGCGCTTCGCGTAATTACGACACGGCTTTAGCGTAAAATCTCCGCGGGCTAAGTGCCCGCGGTGCGGAGATCCGCGTTGAGACCTCGCATTAAACCGGAAACACTTTTCGCGCGATGCGGAGGACGCGCGCGTGAGGGATGCGCAGAGAGGGATGCGCAACCCCTCGCCCCGCGTTCCGCGGATCACAATCCGATAACCGCTCTTTGACACGTGACGTCGCCGTCGTTCTGGTTTTATGCACGCGAGGTAACGAGTGCTGATTTAATCTCCGTCTCTGGATAAAGTCGTAAAATCGTAAAAGCGTAAAGTTGGAAAAAGCCTCTTCGTTTCAATTACGAGATAAGACGCGACGATGAATCCTCGTTTCCTTCGTGTTCATTAACGTCGGACACCAATTGATTCCGTAGAGATTGTTTATTTACCACCGCGTATTATTCCGTGCTCTCGCGTTAGATAATGTCCGCTTACTTTGTGTGAACATTCTTAACACTCCAACTTCCATATTAGGAATGCAAGAAGAAGAAGAGCTCTTTCGCCTAGAGAGTTGAGAAGTACATCTTCGTGCGTGAAACGCATTCTCGCACGCACAACGTTCTAAAGGAACACTGCTAAGATCATTCTATCGTTCTTCAAAGTAGTTTAATTAAACGGATTGTTATCTATATCTAAAGTATAAACACACGTCAATTCGATGTCTTTTCTTTCGCATTTCGTTACAATATACTTGAAGCTCACGCTGTTGGTAATAATCCTTGTGAGTTTCCGAAATAAAATCGCAGTTTTGAGGAAACCGTAGTGCGGGGTTCGCGCAGTGCATAGTGATAAATATATTCGCAAACAAGCGTAGACCGTAAGGGGAGGGAGGCTTAATATTTGCTCGTTATCGGAATATCTCGCAATAAGCCGATGATCAGCGCGGTCCGCGGCCTCTCTGTGGCGAGACTCCTGAAATAATAAGCATTTACACGCGCGAAATCGCGTTCGCGCCGAGCCGCGAGCTTCATCACGATTACTTAATGCGGCCGAAACAAACTTTGCCGGGCTATCGGAGGATTAGCGCGGCCCACGTGAATTCGGATCGCGTAATGGACTAATATCAGCATGTACGTGCTGTGCAAATGAAATATCGGCGCGGAGTGGCCGCGTGCAGCTTGGAGGAAATTTCCTGCCGCGGAACCAGCCGGCAATGCGCACCGCTAAGGGCTCGAGAGGAAGCCGGAGAAGAGCGAACCGGTCGGAGAGGATTAACGCTGCGGCCATCTTTGGGATCGGTCCAATGACCCAGTGGAACCAACCATCGGGATTAATCGAGATTGATTTAGGCCAGGCCTTCGCCGGGTACTTGCCGAAGAAACCTGACCGCACATGGAATATTAATTCTCTCAACCTGCTCCCAGTCTCTCGTGCGGCTTCAATTTTCCATTTCGCTTCTCTTTCTCTGTTTGCCTGTCTCGTCTGTCTGCCGATCCGTCTATCTTTGTTGCTGCTTCACGAGAAACATCTGCCTGCGGTGTTGCTTCTCTCCGCCGATCTCGACATCCGATATTCCGATCTTCCTTGATGTAAATCAACCGAAGAGCACTCTTCGAGGGTGGTTAGCGTAATCTGACCTGAAAGGAAATCCCTTGCGAGGAGGTCAGTTATGATTTAATGAGTTTCTTAGGCAAATCATAAAATGACAATTTACGAGAGTTTACGGATATAGCTGCCGAATGTGCAGATTGGAATTTTACTCAGAAACAAGTACAGGCTTCGAGTTTAACTGGGGACATTCGCGAAAGAAGCGCTTGACATCTTTAATATTCTCGTCTCGTATTTTACATTCGATGCTAAATATGCTTCTCCCGTCTCTTTCTCGTCTACGGCAATCTTCCTGTTAAATACGAGCGAAATTCGAATTCGGCTGTGTTTAATGCTAACTGCACGGCGAGAATATGATTCCTAAAAGACATATTCCGGGAATTCCGACGAATTATCGCGGCACGGAATCATTCCGGTCATCGATCGGCAATAATTTCCCGCAGAATCGAAGCGTTAATTCGAAATCACTGTCCGCAAGATGAGGATTTCCGTGATCCGATTTGTGTTATCTCTCCTCGGAAGTTTCCTCATCGGAATACAGCGGGATATTCGCCTTCGATTGTCCCTCGATTTACGGTAATTACCCGTGTGCCGGATGATGATCATTCATTATCATTCCTCGAATACATATTAGGCAGGATACCAGGCGCTCAATCTATGTACGTAGCGTTTAGATGAGCGTGCAAACGCCCGAATATATCGTGAGAAAAGGCTTGAGTTTTCGCAAGATACCATACAATCAGAAATTAAGTTTCCATTGATTACCTATTTTAATTAATTTTCATTAAATAGCCGATCGAGAATGAATAAACTAAATGAGATCTGCACTTGTAGAGCAACGTCATTCGGATTATTACAAATTAGGCGATTCAATATATTTCGAGAAAGGAGTTTCCACGTGTATGTAACGCGTAAGCGTGCCGATTTAAACACACGTAGCGTAATTCTGTTCCCGTTAGTAAGTTTCTCAAACTTAGCAGCGATAATATTTTTCTAGCCTGCTCATTCGTATATAAGAGAGAAATCCCGATTTTACTGCTGACCGCGATAACTTGTCATCATACTACTTTACCGAGTTCTCCCTCGGCTCGTATAACCGGATTTCGGACTTCCCACGCAAGCACAGACTCGCAAGGCACCGGAGATCCTTTCGCCGCGGAACTTGCGCGGCTCGTAATTCTAAACTTTTCGCGCCACTGGAGACGGCACTGGAACGCAGCAGAAACGGATAGCTTGGTTTGTGAATTACGCCGCATCGTTTTCATCCGGTAGCGCATTACGGCGTTAATCGATCGCCGTTCTTTTATAGCAAAGTGCGGAGAACGCAGGGGAGCGAAAGGAAATGGAAAGTACGGAAAAGATGGTCGGAATTCCCGTATTTTTCCGTGTCTGCACAAAAGTCCGCCGATCGATTTCGTTCCATTCCCGTGTCACCGAGTATCGTAATTCAATTTCCGATTATGCATTATAATTTTATGTATCAACGGCCAACGCACGTTCTCTCGCTTAATGATATCGCTTAATGCGTTTTACAGCCACGCTTTCCGAGGACCGTTATATGTAAATGAACCATATGGTGATAGATGGTTCGCACGTGCCATGGAAAGTATAACTTTCCGTTCGTCTGCGTGCTCGCGCTACTATTAGGGCATGAACATCATTACGATCGATCTACATTGTGCACATAATTCAATTCCAGTAGTTTGCGGGGATACTGCTCACCGCTTGCCATATGCACTTGCAGGATACATTTTAACGACATGTGACTTTAATAATTTTAACGACAGCTTCTTCTCGAATTGGCACAGCCAATTTCTCGTCGATTGACATATTCGGATAAGGTAATGGGATTTCGCGTGCTATAAGCGACAATCGAATTACAGGTGTCGCTCTATCCATCCATGTGTCTCATATCGGAGTGAATGGATCGGACAAATGAATCGGGGAGTGGCCGAGATTACCAGCAAATAATTCCTCTTCCGGCGAGCGCTTCCAGCGGGCATCGCGAGATTATTACAAAATTTAATCAAATCAGCGTCACGTTTCTCAGTCGAGACGCTCGCCTCGCGGATTCCGCAAAAACTCTTTCCTCCTCCGTCTGGAATTACTGAGTAATGAAGGCGACAATTTTCTCGGATCTTTGCCGCGGCTTAATGACTTATAAATGATCCATTAAACTAACGGTTGATCGTTATCTCCGTCCCAACTGCAACGTTCTTGCTCTCTGCTTTTTTGTCGACACCTATACGGTCCCTCGATACGGCTTCTCATTATTCCATTTTTTCGCTCGAGATAAAAGACTATGAAATAAAATTACTTCATAATAGATAATCTCGTGACGCGGCTTTCGCGACTTCATTAATTTCTCTCTACCAATTAGCTTCACGTATCGACAAGATAGACTATTAATGAGTTACATTACGCGCTGAACAAATGAGAAAACGAACATCCGCAGAAGAAGTCTGCATCGTTCACGTTCCCGAAACAAATGGCTGCAGATGTCTCAGATGCGGTTTTTCGTCAACGCCATCTGTTTTCCATTATATGCTACATTTTTTATCATGGATTCTTGGTCTCTGAAATCCTTTCATGGTAATTAACCGCACGCGGTGACTCATCGCGAAATGAAACATTGACGGCGGTTCGCGTTGCACTAATGCGCGCGAAAGTTCGCAAATACATTCCGGTCCTGCAAACGCGAGCAAAAGTATTCCTGCAATTTTTATCGCCGGTACGGTTCATTTGCTCGCTGTGTCTCGAAAATTCAAAGGCCCCGGCGTCGAATCGACCGAATAACCTCGGTGTCTAGAGGCTCTACCCGCTTCTCGTACCCTTTGGTCCACGAGGAACGATTAAACTTTTGCTAATTAATCGGAGCTGGCCTCTTGTAATTCGCTACGAGCCTAATCCGCGCCGAACCGTAAATAACTTTCGCTCTAATGACGAGAGAGGAAACCATCTCGCGATGTGAAGCTGGCTGTATCATCAGAGCCGTACTTTTTGCACGACACTCTTCACTCTTCGCAAATCTTTCATTTCCGTCATTGAACAAACGGAGAATATTGCGTCGAGTATGACAATCCGCGCTTTCTTTCTTCCCCTCCGCTCGAAAGAGAAGAATTTGTGGTGTTGACTGCTTAATGTCTGATGACGACGATGATGATGATGATCAGGCGTAATGGGATCCGTCTGACCGACATCAGAAGGATTCATTCCGGTTACGGAAATTTGCAGTCTGAATCTTAAACGATTCGTACCGTTTGTTTCAATTTTATCACCTGCGACGAGCATAATGATGCGCAAACGTGATTCGGAAGATCGATAAGAGCATCTGCTACTACACTTACTTCCGGGAAATAATTGAACGCAAATTTCATTATATGTTTCAAATAAATTTGATGAGTATCTCAAAATATGCGATATTATAACATGCGATATCATAATATGCGAAAGAAAATCTAGCGCGTTAATTGGCCAGAATGATTCTATTAATTTCACATAATTTTGTAACGGATGATTATTATAATAGCACCAAACATGGTTCACGAATGTGCGTATATCACATGAATTGCTATCAATAATTTTGATAAAATCTGTAATGAATTCTATTCTCGGTATAAAGCTAATATGAAAATTCAACGAAAAATATGTATAAACATGTCGCTATGCTTGTGTTATTATTAATTAAATATCTGTTATGTAATTATTATATAAAATATTCTCAGTTTACAATCATCTCGCAATCACGGTCCCGAATACTTGTTGCAGAATACCAAGCATCTCGGAAATGCAATTTCGCGTTATTCCAATTACGCTGTATTCAAACGTGTAAAGGAAACATTGTGTAAAAAAAGGACGAAGGGAGAAACATTTCACCGTATTTAATATTTTACCGTAGCAGTAAAGCGGTGCTCGATTATTATTTAGATAAGTCGAATCACGAGAGAGTTACAATTTCACGATGCGACGAAGCGGTCGCAAGCGATCGGGATAAATAGCTAGAAACTTCTTTCTTTGTGGCCTTTACGTTGGGCCTTATAATGGTCCCCGAAAATGATTTATGATTTTCTCGTATTTGCTTAAATTTCCAATCCTCTCCCCTTTCTCTCTCTCTCTCTCTCTCTCTCTCTCTCTCTCTCTGCAGTTGTGTTCCATTTTCTCTCGTGCGTCTGTCGTCACATTTCATCCACAGTGCAACTGCGAGATTCATCGATCCATAAATCCTCAAGTCAACGCGCAGATGCAGGCCAGGTCCCGTCTCTGAAATTCGTTGCGACCGATAGATCGCGACTAGTCGCACATGGAGACGCTATCACAAGAGGAAGAAATATTTTTCGAACATTCCTTCGTCGTTTTCGCGATGCATACATCGCGTTTGCACGAATCGTGGATACTCGCGTTTTAAAGAAGATTTAAACTGCCCAGATAATTTCAACCGCGAGTCTGCGGTAATATTAATCACATTTATATAATTACGTTATATTAATAGATTAATATATATCATACAAATGACTTTATTTTATTTTCATTCAATGTTTCTATCGATATGTGTGTATACACTCAAGTAAATCATTCTTATTTAAATTATTGAAATCATCAATCACGTGATGGATGCGAAAATTCGCGTCATTCGTATATGGATAACGCTTTAATTGCAAGCTGGCTCTCCGTCCATCTCGGCGTTTCTCTCCACATTTTTCTCATAATTTATACAAAGCCGTTTATTTCGCGCCACGCACGTAATTCTTATGGCGATTTTATCCGCCCGACGTGCTTGATGCCTAATTAATTCAGATATACAGCTTAGGAATCCTCCTAATCGCGACGCGGCGTTAAGCTGAAACACTCGTGAATGCGAATGCATTGCTGATGTTCAGGATTGGTCGATCAATGCTAAATTGAAAATACGATAAAATCGCTGGCTGTTAGTGTTTTTGTTGCGAAACTGTTTGAGTTTTGTTGCGTAAAACTGTTTGCGTTTGCTGTTTGCTTGGATAGCAGCGTCGCGTGCAAGCTCAATCGACCATTGGAAACGAAAAATACGATTTTGCGTGCAAACAGCAGACAGACACGTACATCGCCCGTTTCTATCGGATACTTGTCGATACGTCGAAATGAGGGAGAGCTTTCCTTGTCTTTTGTATCGCGTGTTTATCTGCACGTACGTATCTTTTTTTAGCGTTCTACGCGTGCCGCCCGTGGGTGCAATAAAACAATTTTATGAATCGACGAGAGTGCCACGGAAGGAGCATACGTTGAATAACGATGATAAAGTGTAAATTATAACGCTGTCTCTAACAGCGATGAACGCTTTGGTGTTTTTGCCTCGGGCAAAAATACATGGAATACATCGCGGAATAATCGCGCTATCAGCATACTGATAAATACGCAATGTTGTGCGTTACTGCATAGCGATGCCACAATGCCACTGCTGGCGATTGTAAACGAGATTAATTTTTCAATATAAAAAAATTGCGAAAAATTCATAAATAAATGATCGGCCAGTCGCGACAAGCATGAGACTTGAAATTGCGCGACAAACATGAGATTTGAGCGGAAGCACTTATATCGCAAATCAAGAGATATCTTATCACACTTACGAATGATCGAAACGATCGAATTAAGATATCTCGTTGCGTGTCTTTTTGTTGCACGCATTACCGAGTGCATTATTAATTCTGATACGATATCGAAGAGTCCTCGCATCTTCGATTTACGACGCGGATTAATCAATTCATGTGGTAAATCTTACATCATAGACATAAGAACATCAGCATTAGTTTGCGTTATCCGCGCTCCACACGGTTTCGCGTCGAATATCGATTAAGTCTCGATATCATCATCGAAGTATCTCCGGCATTTTTTCAAACAACAGCAAAATTCACTCCCAATGAACGTTTATCTTGGCGGGCATACCTCTTTGTCAGCAGCTTCATACGAGAAGAGACATTCAATGAGGAAACTTCCTGAGGCCTTTTGTTATTCGAAAGCCATTATAAATCCGCTTCTTACGGAAAGTGAGGCGTATAGATGTACCTGTTTCTTATGAAGTCTTATCTATATGAAACATTTCATTCTTTCGCTATTAGATGCCTGCGAAAGTGGAACGCAAACTTTTCTCCAATAACTCTATTTCTTTCACATTTGACGAGTGTGGCAAGATTGATCGTTAAATAATCTCCCAGGCACGTTTGTCCCGGCGGTTTCGTGTCTTTACAAAGGGAGCAGTACGATAACAACAATTTGAGAAACGAACAAAGCAAAAAACGGCAGAGCGAGTGGTTCTGTTTACGGGATAAAGTGCTATTATTAATTGCTTTTTCGTATTATACTTTTAATCTAATCAGCTCTGTTATTGAGTAACGATATACGGAAAGTATTATTATTTCTCAGACTGACAGCGCAAATGACAATTCGAGCCAATCATTTATTTTGTGTCACTGCAGTCGTATATTTATTGCTGTTTCTGATTATTTTTCCGATACGGTACATTATTGTGAATCAAAACAGCGAAAAGATGTACGGTCACACTATCGATTACATCGCATCCTATTCAGGTTACTGCAGTCAATGATTCGTTAATCCTTTCTGCGTGTCCTTTGACCTATGGAGAACACGGAGGAGGTCAATAGAGCGATGGTGTAAATTTAATATAACTCCAGTTTTATCTAAATGGCTTTGGCTATGCCGCTATCTGCAACCAAATGGCCGGATACGACACTTGATGCATTAAAGTGCGATCGAGGAACGTTCAAGTCTATTATCTCTACGTGATATAATGATTATATACGTGATTAAGGAAAATTTCCTTACGGACATTGAAAAGATAAAATGACTTTCAGGTATATAATAAAATTTTATGTACCTTTTATCGTACGTTTTCCAAAAAATTGCAACACTCTCAGTTTTATTAAACGCTTATTTGAATTTACATTATTGTTATCGAGATCTCATGCAACTAGTTTTAAAGAATCGCACTTATTATAACTTTATCATAACTTTAACGTAACGTAAGAAGACGCGAAACAAGGAGAGTGAATAGTTATTTCTCCAATAGTTCTATAATTTATGTACATAAAAATTCAAATATCAAGAAATATAAAAATTAAGAGATCTTAACCATGCAACCGAGCAAATCTACATTATCACAAGATAATCATTCATTTTTACAAAATTATAATGATGAATATCACGTATTATGAGTCATTACTTTCAGCATTTTAACGTTTCGAATAGGAGGAATTATAATAACATATTCAAGATTAAATTCGCGTTTTACCGTATGCAAGTGCCGCGAAGAACAGGAAGTGGGAACGCAGGAACAACGGCGAGAGATAAGGAGTCGATCCTGGCAGCGCTTGGGTCGCATTGAGTGGATTTATAACAGGTGCGGAATGAAGGGAGAGAAGGTGGATTCTTAAATGCGTCTACGGTCCAGGGAGCTATCTCCACTGACGATTACGTGGCCGAGAGCTGAGATTCTTTTATCCTTAAGCCGGCAACGAAGAATGCACTCGGCCTGGTTCCCACGAAGACTGATCGCGCGCTCGGAGATCGCGCGGCCGATTCCCGGTTTTTAAGTACGAAACTTCCCGCGGCGCATCCGCGCGCTTCGCGGTGCGACGATAAAAAGCAGAGCAGATCGATTTTCGGGATAAAGGAAATTATCGTCTTTCTCTTGTTCGTTGAATTTCCAGCGGAATCGTTTTCACAGTGATTGACCGGATCAGCGGGACTTTATCAGCGAAAGTTCATTGAGTCGCGTTAAAACTGGGAGAGCTCTAGACACATGCGCATGTAGATGAAACCGAATGGATATACACAACAGCCGGGCTGCATAATGGAAGAGAATATTTATCGCCGAGCGATGGAAATGACGCTGTAAATGCAAACGAATCTCATTTGCAATTGTAATTAAGATATTCCTTGAAGAGAATATCAAAATTGTCCTCAAGCCACGATGCGGATGAGCACTGAGCCTCCACGCGGTGGACGTTAACGCGGGCGATTGTTAATTCCGAACTGCAATGTGTTGTAGATCGTTATCTGTTGAGATCAAATCGACACTCGATCGCGGTATCCAGCGGATCCACCAGATTTAAGCATACGTACGTGTCAGATAAGGGATTAGCGATGGGAGGCACGTATCGCGATGAGATATGAGAGCATAACTCCGGATAATTGTTTTCGGTTGCGATGCGTTCTCATTGAGATAAAATAGAGGATGACTGGGCGAGACCCGATGTATTTGACGCGGAGTGTACGATCCTTCTTTTTACCCCGTTCTTTGAAAGGTGTTACTGTCAACTTAGGAGGAACTTTTATTAAGTCTAGGATTACCTCAAGTTGTTTTTAATCCGCTTTTTGCCCCTTTAAGCGCTTCATCCTTCGTTAAATGACCGACTCACGCAAGCAAAACTGTCAAACTCTTGTGAAGCAGAGGGATAATTTTGTAATTTAATTTTGTTTGTGTTTCATCTAGATATCATGGGTATCCGATCAATTCACATGCTTTTCGTTGCTTTTGCAAGTGCGACGCAGAGAAAATCCAGCGTGCACTCGTTATACGCGACGAGTGTACGCTGACGTCAGCGAATTATTTGTATCTCAAAACATTGCTCTGCAAAATATTATATTAACTTATCTGTGAAAAACGAGATACGAGCATGTCATATCATAAAAAATTTTTCTGTGAACGTGCGCGCATTGTCGTATTTATTTAATACATTTTATATAGAATCGTTTCATAACTTTCTCTCTCTCTCTCTCTCTCTCTCTCTCTCTCTCTCTCTCTTTTGTGTTTTATCTAGTGCAATTTTCTTATTTACACGTGAACAAATACGGGAAGGAATACAAGACTGAGTACAAGAGGCAAAGTGACATTCAACAAGGCTGTTGTGTATCTTTATCGCCTTAGTGCGCAAGAACAAACATTCTCCTTAAAACACAGAGGAGAGTTTCTATGTTCTCTCTGAGCGTATTCTCGACTAAGTGTGTATGTACACTGCGCGAGTACATACTTCTTAAAAGCCGCAAGTAATTTAGACAAGTTAAGCAATCTGCAGCTCGGTAAGCGCGACGATGGAGATAACAATCCGGAAGTAATGCATATGTATAACTGCGTTGGTAAAAATCGCTGCGCGTAAAGAAGCCTCTTACTTTCTAATAAACGCATTGACGTGTAGTAGAAGAATGTTAAAATCACAGTTTCTGATGCAGAAGAATAGAGAAAATGAAACGTCATAGCGTTATAGCGTTAATTATATTCTGCTAATTTTCTATAAAAATATATGTACATTCAAACGTTTATTTTATGTTCATTACATCATTATAACGATTCTGGAAAGACATTTTATATTTTGCGCATAAAGTTCGGTATGATAAACATTGATCAAAGCACATTTATTTATTTTATCTTTATATTATTCTCGATATATCGTATTACATATGCTTTGGATTTATTTATATAGGAAAATAACGATTCGAAAATGCTCCCTGTCGAAACAAACTTTAAAAAATTGAAGGCAACGTAAGTAAGATAACGATGCGTCATCCTGACATTAATTTTGCATTACATTGACGGATCATCGATACCAACAAGAGAAATGAAAATAAACGCGACAGCTCATTGCGTACTGTCAATATCATGCATTTGGTTCAATCGAAAAGTTTGCTTACAACAAACGTGCTCGAAGCATATCATTATTGTGTTGTAGAGAATAGATCCTCGCATCTTCAAACAGATCGCATTATAAATACAATTAATAAATGCAATTTAATTATATAATATACATATTACGTTTAAATTCAAAATCAATTAGATATCCGATATCTGTGAGCTGCAGAGCTGCTTGTATTAGAATACGCGATTTGTTTTTTCGAGAAAAAGTCAAAACGAGGCAAAAGTAAACCGATAATTTCGGACGATTTACCGAAGAATCGCCATTGGATAATCAACGACGAGGCTCGCTTTCTTTGAGCGCATACTGTATTTGTTTCATAATCAAACGCGAAAATAGACCGCTTAAGTTATCATCGCGGCGACGCGATGAACGGAATTCCTCACGTACGCGATGCCAAGCCAAGCGGTTTTCTTATCGTCGATGCTGTCCCGATGACGAGGGGGAAGTTCAAGGTTTTATGAGAAACGATGTCGCGACGCCGCCGGGCCGGCGGTCCAAGACGCAGCGAGATCACGAGCAGAAGAACGGCGTTAGAGAAAAGGGGAACGAACGAATCTGGCGATGCTCGAGAACGAGGGAAAAATCGTTGATACCCGCGGGAATTTCGTTGCCAATCGAATGGGAGAGACGCGATGCGCCTCGAGGGCGATTTATAAGAAGAAAGCCTGTGATTGAACCGCCCGTATGATCCCTGCAACCGACGAAAAAGGAGCATTCATATCATGTCATGACATAGAATGCAATGACGTGAGCGCACATAATCGGAAATTGCTCATGGCGCGCGGTAATTCTTAATTTCTGACGAGAAAGGCCATGCGCAATTAAGAGAACGGCCGTGCGTTACACGCGATCTCTGATTGAAAGCGTAATTGGAAAATAATCGCTTAATACTTGCGATCGCTGATTGAAGCACTATTAACATAGATTGATATCAATCAATTTTCACGGAGAATGCAAGAGAAGGAGAGGATGATAAAGGCAAAAAGAGAAAAAGAGAATTGATTTCCTTGATTTGTAGATATCATTAAAAGTTCAAAGCTCTTCTCTATGCGAGTACGCGTAATAGAAAGGATTATGCGTGCTGTAATATGTGAAACACTGGTCTACATGTCAAATATATTCCATTCTGATTTCGCATTGTATATACTTTGTTGTTTTCTGTTATTAGTGCAAATACAAGCGATACGAGAGATTTTTTACTCAGATACACTGTATCGGATTATAATAAATTCCATCAAAAATATTTAATTAAATACGGTGTCGTCTCATGTAACTTCGTCTGCTTCGATCTTGTTTATTTATATTTACAAAATTTTATTTACGAATCAATTTAAAACAGATATTACATTCCCTTTGTTCCCCTTACATTCATTTTATTTGCAAGTTTATTTTAATTCTCTAATTCAACGATTCTATTAATTGGATATCGTGAAGTTCTATTAATTTTAAATTCTGTGAAATTCAATTTTATTCCATTTTTTTATAAGTATGTTTACTCGCTTTTAGCATTGTCCGATAATTACCTTCTTCTTTTTATTTCAAATTATCTCTCGCTCTTGTTCGGAAGAAAGTAAGACACTTATAATAATAATTTGCCTATTAGTTAATAAACTTTCAATTTCCATTTCCAGATTACGCGTTTAATTGAACATGCCTGTTACAAATTTCAAACGTGATTACATTCATAGTGAGCGGATACAATTCGTAGATAATTAATGATAGTGATTTGTATGCATTTCGGTATGCATTTGTATGCAAATCGGCGTGACGGAAATAGGAGAATGCGATATCGAAACACTGATATTCTTAACAAATGTTTACGAATTGTAATGTTCGTGAATTGATATTTGTTGTCTTGTTGTCACCCGATTGTCTTGTAACAATATGATAGCTAGTGCATTCCCGTAAACAATTCTTTATCTTATATGCCATATTGATAAACGTGCAACAACGATTTATAGAAGTAGTGAACAAATTTAATCCGCTTTTATTCCTGCATGTCTCGTGCATGCATACGTCGTTCATTGCCATGGAATATCTTTAGTAATATCATGTATCAAAATTGTGTTTTCAATATCCTATATTTTTAGTTTGTGAATAATGTGGACAACATTGCGAACGTTTAAATTCATCGATTATCAAGGATACGCGATTCTCTTACCGAGAACTATCAATATTCGCCGCGTGCATTCGATAATAATTATTCGTTCATGTTGTACATGTTGAAATTATTCATTAAAATTAAGCATGTGAGTGTCTTTTAATACATTTTTCGATTCATATATTAAAATGTGTTACTTTCATTATGTAATTTCGCCACTCGACAATTTTATCCTTATTGTGCAGGGAGAACGTTACACAGCCGTTTGCCTTAATTAATTAACCCGAAGCTTATCAACGAATGCGCAAATTCAAAATGTGGAGTAATAAATTAACTGCTTCTTAGCCCCACTTGGAAAACTACCAATCGACCAAAACTAATTAATTATAGCGCGATGGAAATGCGAGACGCATAAATTGAGTGTCGCAGTTCCGCACTTTAATTATTGCCTCGATGCTTTAGCCTGCACTTAAAACTATCGCTACATCAATTTCGGGGACTTAACTGGCGACGGCGTTTGTAATTAAAAAGTATTGGAGGTAACTCCGACGAATTATCGATAAAGGTACCAGAAGAAAAACTGCACTCAGACAAATAAGGGATAAATGAGAACAACAGCGAGAATTCGGACGGCAATATCGAGAAAATCAAAACTTCATACTATCGCTTCTTATTAGAATCAATGCCTCATAAATCATTTCTTCTGTAACTTGAGATAAACATCTCGTTGAAACATAAAATGGAAGAAATAAGATAACATAAAATTTAATAGTTTCCTTATCGAAAAATGGATATTATGATACAATACAAAATAACAGAACATGACATAATTAATCATTTCATAGAATTTTACATATCTCAAATATACCTTTCAAATATACCTTTTTCTTAGATGTTTATAAAAAATTAATATAGCTATAAATGAATATCTTATCGATAAACAGATATTCATACATCTGATTTCGCGTAATACAACAAACGATAGCGCTTGAACAACTAAGTCAAATCATGTCAAGCATCGAATTACAAGCGTGAATTGCACGTTCGCTGATCGAGATTCTGTGCTAATCAATTCTGCGAATGCGGGAGAAAATTTCTTTCTATTTTCTTACTCGTGGAAAATGTCTAACCACGAACGCGTGGTCTGTTTTCACTAAACATGTCTGACTACGAACGCGCGTCTGTCTTTTTGTATTGAATACATCTGACCATGAATACGCGACTGTCTTTTCCCACTTTTCTGCCTATGAGCACCTTTTCGTCCGTTTTCACTAAACATGTCTGACATACATGCGTTTATTTTCTTTTCACTTCGCGTATCTGATCATGACTGCCGAGCTTGTCTTTTTCTATTGCACTTTTCTGATCATGAGCGCGCGTCCATCTTTTTTCACTATTTCCGCATTTCTGTCTATGAACGCGCTCCAGTGAAAAACGAAATGTTAAAATATAGAATGCGAAATATAGAATTATATATAAGGGAAAGCAACTTAATGACTTGGAATGCAAAACTGTTTCTGCGTATACGCAACAATGAAGAGTGTGTCGAAATTCTTTCGTTACAAATAGTTCGATGAGAAGTAATCACAAAATTGCAAGACGAATTGTATCAGGAAAATAGAATTTAGGCGCGATACAATGTACATATTTCTGTTTTATAAATCGCGAAATTGTATCTATCGAAAGTCTAATAATCTTTGCAGTGAATGTAAATTCAATAACAGATGGTATTTAGTAACAGATTTAGTAACGCAGATTTAGTAGAGCAAATATTCTTTATAATCTCGCGACTATGCGGCTCTATTTGTATATGTTGTCAGCTAAAACTCATCAAAGTATAAGATTTTTTGGTTGTGCAAGCGTTTTAATATGAAAGTACTCCAGTTCGCGAGACGAACTTTGGAGATTCATCGAAGGATTCTGCAATGACAGCTGCGCGACGAAAGTAGGAGAGTCTTCGATGCAGCGCATCAGCGGAAATTTAAATGCAAGTAGCTCGTAGAGAACGTCGGGACAAGACCGAAAGAGACGGAGAAGATGTCGAACTTGGTTGCAAGTCGAAATTGAAATGTTTCTTCTTAAATGTAAAACGTAATTCAACTTTCCGGACAGTAGATCAAAGTGATAGTCACGTCAAGCATCTAATTATAGATTATACGGAAGACGGGAGACAATGGGAAGCAGGTGTTCAGCGTGAATAATTTCGATAATAAAAGCGAATGGTATGCTCGATTGTCTTATCTCTCAAGAGCGCAGAGATCCTCGGGCGGAATAATATTCCGATAATTTGACCAATCGGCATGAAAAAAGTGCTGCACAAGACGTAACTCAATAATCGTTCCTAATAATTGGTCTCTCTCCGAAGGATTCGCGTTCTTCAAAGGTACACCCGATATCTTCGTTAAATCGCACATCGGCTGGATTAATGAAGGTGACACAATAAAAGGAAAATTAGAAATGTGAATTCGCGTTCGTGCACGCCACTTATTAAATCATATCTCCGTTACACGATTTATTTATCTCAAAGTAAAACAGAAATAGACTCTTCTTCAAGAATACGGCCGCTCTGCCGCCATACAAAAAAATAAATTAAACACGACACGAAAATATTAAAAGCGATGCAATATTGAGACTCACCGGGAGAAATTTACGAGAAGAATTAGATCGAATGCAATTAGCAGTTCGATCCGAGCCTCGACGATGAAGGACAGAGAGAAATTGCGCGAGCAAAGTGTATCTCATGCAGGTTTCAAAACATAATAAAAATAAGAACGCGATGATACGCGATGATATGCATCAAAGAGCTAAAAACATTCTCAGTGAGATCCACTTATCGTTTTCTTTCATCCCGCGGGACCTTTCTCCACGGGTGCCAGTCGGTCAACTTGTTAAAGAAAGGGGCAAAGAAACATTCCGCCATCGGGCATGCATACCTCGGGCGATCTGGGCAAATAAAACATGGCGCAGGGTTCGACAGGCTGATCTCATCGCCGAAATGACTACTTCTTCCACACCCCGCCCGACAATATCAGCCTGTTAACCCTGCCCGCACTCTGATGAGATTCCAGCCTCAGATCCAGATTCAGCTGTCTCCCTTCCGTCCTTATTCTCCCGCTGGTATTTACGTGATACGATATACGGTAACGAGACCGTGCGTTAATGTACATCCACGCGAGTAACCGCACACCGGCCGTATATTGACTGCTATCTATAAATTCTCGCGGGAGAGCACACAGAGGAAACAAGCGGAGCGATGTTTTCCTTCCACGTCTGTGCGCGGGTGTCGAGATAACGGACATCTACCGAGATATTCGATATCTGTAGCGAGTATTGCCGCGAGTCTCACCGGAATCTGCCGGAAAAGTGAGATCGTCGGATCAATCCCGCGTCGCGACTCTCCGGCGGATTTGACACGCCTGCTTGCCGTTTCGATGCAACGAAATATCGATTCTATCGCCTTCCTCCCTCGCGGTAAACCGTTTGAAATATAATCTACTTACTTGTCCATTTTGGACGCGGAATCGTTAATTCGTACGCTCGATTTATCGGTGCGCGTTCATCTGTCGCGCTCGAGGAGCGCTTTCAACTTCACAAACGATCCACTCGGAACTTGGTCATTTGGAGCACTTCCTCTTCGCTCGAGCACTACAGCTTGCGACACAAGGGATGGTCCGTTATAATTACTAGAATTTCGACGACAATGCGAGACTGACTTGCGCTTTACACAGATAACCGAGCTCTTTGAGCTCTTGTGCGGGGTTGTACATTAAACCATCCTCCTTAGTTGTCCCATAGTTATGCGCGTTTGGCTGTATATTTAATATTTAATTCAGTTTCCGCCTCGTGTTAATAAAGATGAAACGCGATATCGGCGTGAAAGTTGGGACGAGATTTAACGAGTCTTCGAATAAACGCGAGAACAAACGTGAGAAACGGTTCAAAGTAATTTCATAAATAAGCAGCTCATAAATAAACAATGATAATTTCGGGGACAAGATGGATTAAGGAAATATTAAATACATATTTCTGAAATTTCCTTCTAAGTATAACACGCGTTTTACGTAGAAAAAGAGAGTTAATGGTAAACAAGTCTGCAACGACGTTATGTACGGCGGTTCGCTGCGTCTCGCCGCAAATCTTGGAGACTTTGTTCTTCTCTATAATGTCGAGGACAGTCGGGTCAGGCAAGCAGCCAACAACTTACAGTAAGGAAAAATGGATAGTTTTGAGAAGCGGGTGGCATTTTCCGTTCCTTTTTAACGGCGTAGCTTTCTTCAATAATGTTATCCTTCTTTATCTTCAGTCGCCAAGGAGACATCTTACACACAGAAATATGTAATACTTGAGTGTTCGACTTTTATGATTTTCCTCTTGATGTAATAACGATAAGTAATATTGGAATGTAATATTTTTGCATTTAGATCTAAAATGATGTTCTCTAATCCATGTTTCAGGAAAACACGATTCCACGATGTTGCAGAGGAAAAGAACGAGTTCGTCATTTCGCCATATGCTATTAATGCGTTAATGCATAATCGGAAAGAATCAGTGATTCTCTATTCGCGTCCATGTCAATGAAGATTTGTACCATGTGGAAAATCCTCAAGCGCGTTTCGCAGGGATTTGCAAATCCGAAAGCTTCCCGAAGGAGGAGGATTACGTTCGCCCGCATCTGGTTATCAAGTTAGAACGGATTCATAGCGTTCTCTTCTCCTTTTTCTCGCCAATATTTTATTTCGCTGCCGTTTCTCAAGTTCTAATGGCTTTCGCAATTCGATCAAACTCACTATATGCGTCGTGTTCGGATAGACCTCTCGCGCACACGCACTTGCGAAAGGAGCGCATGTACATTGTCCATATATTTGCGACCCTCTCGTGGTACTTTAAGAATTCTCCGCGCAAAAGCCAGTTTTATTGGATTTGTCGCGAAGTAGCAGAACTCATGGGAACATTTTTTGACGTAGTCGCCATACGAGATTTGTGCTCCCTGATGGAGAGAACGAAGGGGAAAGCGAAAAGAGCTTTGCGCACTATTTATGTACTAATAATAACAACATGAAAAGTTTGAGTCTCTCTCTCTCTCTCTCTCTCTCTCTCTTTCTCTATGCGAGCATTTTTCATTGAAGCGAAAGCGTTCGGGAGAATTTATCTGGAAACGTTAATATTATACTCGTGTAAACGAGTTATTACCATAGAGCGATGTTCGAATAAGAGCGATTATCTGAACTCAGTAATCACGCGGCGTAACCTTGCCGGATTGAAAAATATACGTTATCGCGATTCTCGTTAGACAGAATAATGCGCGCTTCATTGCACCGCGCGGGCGATTTGCCCGGATATCGTTGGTTATCGCGATAAGCAAAGGGGACACTTAAATCACGATCAACGACTCGAAGCTACGAAAGTCTGGCGCCAGCATAGATTTTGGCCTAGACGCTATGACTCTTAACGTTACAATGTAAAAGTCACAATATCCGCATTGGTGTAAGGTACACAACATGTGTAACGTAGCACATGCAATCGCCGCATACCGTGTTAGGTGAAATATATTTCTGGCCATCAATGAAACGCGCGAGATACGAGACAAATGCGGATCATTGTCGATGGAAGATCCAGCTCGTCTTAAGCGGACGAGTACTTGAAAAACTTGTACTTCGTCGGTGAAAACGCTCAAGTGACTTGCTATAATGTGTCTTCTGTATGTTTGCATTAATGTTTATATATCATATCAGAGTTTCTTAAACGATTAAATAAATTACGTGGATTACGCGGACAATGAATAGCTGAAATATTTAGATTTCACATGCCCATAGACGTATAATACTTATTATTTAAAGAATCAGTGCTCGTTGCTTTGCAGAAATTTAAATTTAAATTCTCGCTTCTAATATAATTAAGATACAGCCTGAAGGCTGTACATCTACACGATATGAAAGAAACTCTTCTTTCCCGTGCATACATTTAATTAAACTGAAACGAATTGAATTCACATTGGAGCAAAATATACTCTGTATAAGCTGTATGAAATATATCCTGTTTTTAATTTGCAAATTTAATGCTCTCTTACATTACTCTCGTACATTACCATTTAATTTTAATTGAATTTCGTCCTAAAAACGGTTGATTATCGTGTTAGCATTATCTTTAATCTTTTTCTGTCATCCCGACTTCAGAACCGAATTGCTCTATTACACATAATTAAAATTTTAATTAAATGCATTGCGCATAGCTTGCAATCTCATTTTTGCGATTCCATAATCTCTTTATACAGCACCGCGTGCAACATATTTTTATCTCGATTAACAAACGATGTACATTTCATCGTCCGTTCATGCTGAATGCTATTCAAATCCTTGAAAGCTAGAGAGAAACGCTTTCCTTGCATCGTAAATTAAAAGACTCTCGATATGAATACGCTACTTTCGTGCAAGCTCAGTAAGCTCGATTTTCTAGTCTCTGCCAGTGTAGACAAAAAAGATTTGTCGTTCATGCTTGAATCGCGGAGGATCGATCAAGATTCAAACGACAATACAGTCCGAGACATCGTTCGATGAATCGTGGTAACTCGCCATTTACGTTATTACCCGAGTGTAATTATTAATCGAACAATGTGAAAGCTCTCTTGAATGATCTATAATCTGTCGTAAAAATAATCTTTATGAAAATTATAAAAATAATCTCGTTGAAATCGCGTGATCCGTTGACGCGCTCACTACTGCGGCATGTCTGAGATTTCCGTCTAACATCGTGCACGTTTATTCGCTTATGCTCGAATCGCGACCCGAGTGCATGCACTAACTCGGCTTTGGCGCGGACCTCGTCTGTTGCAAGCGATGCAATCGAGCGCGTGCAGCAAGATATGGATCAAGACCTGGTGTGCCGATCCCCCAGACATTCCTTATTGCAACGAGCACAACTCAGCGTTTCGCGCCTTCGTGCGCCGGACTCTTTCACCTTTTCCTGCGTTTAGCACCTTCGATACGCGCGTGCTGGGAAGAAAGCAAAAGGAGAGCCTCGATGACAAACGACAAGATCGACGACAAGCAACGGCATGCTACATACAAGGAGACGTTGCATCCGCATGAAAAATAGTCGCGTGTTCGATTAGCGTTATTCCACGTCAGAATCTGAATTATGCATCATGCTCCGCTCCGCACCGGAATATTTGATTATGCATGCACGAAAAACGAACGTTCATTGCTATTCTTTTTTCTTCACATTTGTAAATATCGCTCAGGATTATTCCCATGCGCGTTTCTCGTTCTATGGGCGGCTCAGTCGAATTCGACCGACGTTTGTTTTGTATCTTTGTATATATAACTGTTGAAACAGTTATGGACTTGGAAAACGATAGGCTCGTGAAACGATTCGATCATTTGACTCGCTTACTCGACGAGTTTATTTTCAGTCTCGTAATTCTAGCTCGTAACTCTGCAGATTCAACTCATCAATAATATCTTGTACTCATCAGTAATCTCTTGTTCTTAATTGTTCGGTTGGTCGGATGTCGTCGCACCTCTCATTCTCTTTGTGTGCGAACGCTTTTTGCTTGATTGTAATTTGCAAATCTGCGAATGTAAGCGTCACGCAGATGGAATTCTTTATTAATCCATGTAGCGCATTGCTTCGTCAGTCCATAAATAACGGCGCTTATGTTGCAATAAACATAACGCGAGGTATCGTATTTTGTTTTCCCCTATCAAATTTGACAACAAAGCTACTTTGCTTCATACGGCGTAATATTTCAAAGTATGGCACATTTCTTTCGTCGTATAAAGTATAAAATTTTGCTCTTACAATTGCTTGATTCTTCTGTCGTACGTAGAAAGAATCTTATTGTTGAACTTGTATTTCTTTTTCAAGAAACGAGAAAGCTTCAAGAAACCGATTTCTGTTCAAAATTAACTACTACACAAAGTATAAGAATGTTTTAATTAAATTTACGAAAATTCACTGAAACGGAAAATTCCCTTGTTAACTCCATGTAATCGATCTTGTAACTTATAACTAATCAAGCATATCGATTGTACGCTCTCAATTTTTGATTAATCAATTTTTGATTTCTCAATTGAATCACGTCAAAAAGCGAATTTGGTCGCGATATAATATTAAATTTCACTCAAAAATCAACATATATGAAAGCGCTCACATTATATGAATAATGTTTTCGCAATTCTTTTAATGTAATGTAAAAAATTCTTTTACAATGTAAAGAGGACACGAAATCTCCAAGTACGGCTATAATCCTCGAAAATATTGAAAGCTTTCTATACAATAACAATACAATGACGTACTTTATGTAATAAGAGAGATATAATCGGTTTCTCTAACGGTTCAAATCATTCAGCGTTTATACCGCTGAAGCTCCTTTCTCGAGATTATCGAGTTTCTAATCGTTCGATACACATTCTCTGATTCCATAAAATTCTCGATCTAGAATTAAAGATTCCTGGCGCGATAACACTGGTGCAATTGCCATCCGGTAAATAAGGCTCCTAAAAGTCTTGAAGGAATAATCGCATCGCAAGCAGTTTCCAAAGGAAGCATAAAGTGAATGATCGCGGAACGCGTCGCGCCAGAAGATAGCCGCGGAACGAGCGCGAAAACTCTCCACTCTTGCTTGTTGCTCCCGTTTATCGTTCTTGCCGTCACATCAGCTCTTATCGCAGCTCATCTCGCAACCACGATAAATACGCGAATAAAACGGGGGTTGCGGGGAGAAAGCACGCGTGTTTTACACAGGGATCATAACGGGGGCGATGGACGTTCCGCGAGAGGCGTCTTACGATCGTGCCTCAAATACGAGCTCCACTTCTGCTCGTTGCAAGAAACTGCGGTCGTCAAGAAACTGCGCACTATTCGCGCATGAACATCGCCATCGCGGTTGCACGTATAGGATCGCGCGCCACGTGCTTGAGTTGTCCGATGCAGCTAGTTTGGCGATACGAGCGGAACAATCCTATTGTTGCGGTCAATCGAGCGAGTCACTCGACGGTCGAGAAAATCAAACTTGTCGCAAGAAATGGTGCAGCTGAAAATCATCGAATGTGAGCGGATCCCACGACGACTTTGCACATCCCTTGCGTAAAATCCGCCGATAAATCTATCTTCACGATCCGTCGCTTGTCGAGCTCGGAAACATCCCGAAGAGGAACAAGGAGGATTCGCCGAATCACGCCATGATCTTCTCGATGCAATGTAATTGAAATTCCCTGAAATACGGAAATTTCTGTATCCTGTATCGACGTACCCTGTACAATACCTTCTCTGTGCGCTTCAAGGTTTCAGACACCGCGAGAGCGAGACTCCTCCATGATGAGATGATGAGGAACGGTAAGAAGTAACGGAGAGCAAACTGCTATCTTGAAAAATCGACGCTGCTCCAACGCTAACGCGGCAGGAACGTTTCGTTGAGATACTTCTATCCGCGAACGAAATCGAGGAGAAATATTAGCTTTGAAACATCCATATATATGTACGCTACTTACCACGTACGTGCTTCTTTCACACGCGTTCCATATGTATCGACCATGAGGGTCGATCAAAGGAAGTCGTAAATGCGCAAAGTGCGCGCGCCCGTTCATCATTACGCGCGTAATACTCAAAGCGCGAATTGCTTAAAGTGCCTGATCGCCGTCCATGCAAAGCATATTCGATTAATCCGAATCGATCATCGTTATCCGGCTGGAGAACGGCATGTCTTCTCTGACACTTTCCCATTTGCCTTTCCGTCGCTTCATCAAAACGGTCGATGTTAGTTACGCGTTCATTTTCCTTTTCCCTTCCGTCCATGTCGATTAGCTGCCGCGGCTTGGAAGGCAACGCGCCAGCGGAAACAGAGAATTAAATGCAATGAAATTATTGGTTTCGCGTTTTCGCGCCGAGGCCGCGGCATTCGCGACACGCGATGCTACCATACGCCAGCGAAATTGAATGCGACGGTCTCGTGTTCGTCGGAAAAATAGAGCATAGTTAGGAAACTCGTCGAAAACACGGGACATCGGAAGCGGAGCGCGCCAAGTTGCGGAAACAAATTTATCGTAAATCTATCGCGCGCATCAATGAGAGTGAAACGACTTGATCGAGCGACTCTTTGCTTCGTTCATCGCAACGACGCGAGAGAACGAATAATGTGAATAGTTGAAAGAGATATGTAAGATATGTAAGACGCTGCAATTCGTAACATTGTTCGTAGATGTTCCTCTCTGCATATATTTCTCTCCGTCTTGGAATTTCATGCTTACATTCTTTCGTTCCCTCGAAAGGTAAGATGCAAATGAAAGAAAGTTAATTAAATTTGGACGCTTTTTGTGCTTATGCTTCATTGGATCCTGTTCCAGAACGCGTACGTGTGCGCGTCGCACAAAAGTGATATTGCAAATGTTTTTCAGCTATGGAAACGCGTACGCGGCGCATTTCACAACGCGAACGGGAAAGAGAGAGAGAATGGCGAGAGATTGCAGCGTGATTTTATCGTCGCTTCATAACGCGGATTAGCTCGTAGAGTAATGCCACTTGTAGAGCGTACGTATTAGAGCAGTGTAAATCGCGCCTCACCGTTATTTCATTTCACGCTTAATGAGTAAGAACGCGTACCATCGCGTGCGACACTAATCCGCATTGCGTTTTCCGCAACGGGGAATGCATTTTCATTTCCCCGTCAATGCACAGCGGATCGCGCGATCGATTGCGCGAGAAATCGGAGAGAATTGGAAAAAAGAAAAGAAAAAAAGGGGAGAAAGAGAGAAGAAAAAAAATCAACCGCTTTCGATGGAATGGGATGCCGCGACGCTTCGCGAACGCGACGCGGGGATTTCCAGGAGGAGAAAGAAATGCAGAGATCGATGTCGAAAAGTTCGGCGAGTCTCGATCGTTTCTCTTCCGTTCACGCGAAATCGAGTGTGGCCGCTCGCGAGACGGGAGTTGCGCTCCCCAGCCGGAAGTAGCTACGTCCGTGGCGATTCAGGACGCGAGGACTTGCCGTTTGCCACCCTTTAGATTCCCAAATTCGATTATACGCGAGCGTTCGTCCGAGTAGTCGAAGAAAAAAGCGGAACGGGCGCGCGAGAATTCCGGTTCTTTATAGGAATTACTTAGCCGAGCGATAAGATCAAGTTGAGTCGCCCCTTACAGTAATTTTCGCCGAGCTTTAATAGAGAACCTGCTGCTGACTGCAGATAAGGATACCTTATCGACCTGTTCACAGAAGTCCGATGACTTCATCGACGTGGGTCGTCTCTAGTATAAGCGCGCTTCAGGATTACGCGGTTGCTTCGCTGCCGATTCGATTCTTTCAAATGCTGCGCGATCTGTACGCGATTAATCTATCTCGCTTGAGAAAAATTTTCGGAGAATCGGAAAAACCACGACGAGAAAGGGGAAAGATAAAGTAGCCTTTGTGTGCACCGCTATCTTTTCGCGTTTCAACGTCGACGTTGTAATTTCCGCAAATTTTCCGCGATGGACTTTTCAAACCCGATCTCTGAATTTCCAATGATCGCGTGTGCACGCGTACATACATACATATATGCAGCGGCATTTAAATATGGACATACGCGGAAGCATTAAATCGGCATTATACGTTTCCCCGGCGCTTTTGCGTCGGATCCAGGCGAACTTTAATCCGTCCTCTGTGAAACCCCCGATTTAATCACGGAATCTCTCTTTCCAAATTCTTTTTTTCGTTTTTTTTTCTCCCCCCCCCCTCCTCCCGCGACAACGGGCGAACGTGACGCGGAATTAAAGGTGCTTCCACGATACGTCCGCGTAATTGTCAAAATCCGTGCGCTCGTACGAGCGACAACGAGCGATGCCAACGATGCCAGCGCATCATAATTCTCGTCCGCGCGCGGGCGGACTTATAAATCTTTGATGCTGTCAACGACGGGCGACGGGGCGATTTACCTCCGTCCGTTCCACGAGAGATTTCGGGAAGTTTATTAAGCTCGCTCGCAGCCTCTTCCTGCCGTACCCAGCCTCTTCCTCCCCCCCACCCGCGCGAGAAGAAGAGAGATATTTTCTTCTACCGCCGCAACTTGTAGTCGCCGCGTAACTCGGGCGGATTTTCGGCGCGAACATGGCAATACCTTCAAAGTGCGATGTATCGCCGAGCGACCGGCATCGATAATTCTCGTATCCCTCGCGATTTGTCCTGCACGGCGTGAGAGCGCAGCGTAACCCGCGTTGCGAATCATGAACCGCATTTGGGAAACGCACGCTTTGTACATGTCTCGGATAACAATGGCGAGACGGAGGAAAGGAAGCAGCGCGCAACCGCGCGCTTTTCCCGTGTTATTCCGTAAAACTCGCCTTTTATTTGCAACGAGCCACTTGGGATTTCATGACGCTTCTCTGTCGCGCGTAAACGGTTCATATTTAGCGCACAGGATGTATGAGTTTATCGTGGTGCGATCAAGTATTACGGCGGTGTCGTGAAGTTTAAAATTCGCCGGGGAAACTTTTATCAATTCCCTGACGACGGATGCATAATCATAAAAGGCAACGCGTTATGTCGCGGACAGAACATCGACGGCATTGCGAAATTCGATGTAATCGATTAAGCCTTAATTATCGAGAGATCTACTGCCATCGAACAACGGACGATGTAACAAGACTCATTCCTACGCGATTACAGCGATATGCATTCATTCTCGTTACGAAATAACGACGCTTGCATCTATCCTGCCAGTTCTCCACTTTTTGCTAAACATATCTCGATCGCAAACGCCCGTAACTTTTCGTTCTCGGATTCCCTTTCGCCTCCAGCAGCTGGGGATTACGTTAATCCGCGTGATTCGCGACGGCGTCCATAAAATCGCGAACGACGGAACTCTTCGCTGCGGAAATCACAACCGCACGCTCGTATCGGTCAGTGATGATGTCCCTTTCGCCATATGTATTCATATATGCCCTTATTTACTGCATATAACGCCGGCCAGATGCAACCGGAATATTCTGATTCTATTCCGATTTCAAACGATGCTCGCGTAACGATCGCAGGCGTATCGGAGCATATGCACGCGAGATGCAGCTGCACGAGTGATAAAATTCATGTCCTGCCATTGATGACGATTCTTAGCGTGACATTAGGCGACTTGCGGATACGATCGAATACGATCCCGCGTTCAGATGCGGGAAACCGATATGCGTAAACCTCGAAATGCAAATGTATCGATTGGCCGCGATTATTTCCAATTTGATGACGATCTTCCTTTGGCTCGTGTAAACTCGCGCTTCTCTCTTCGCGTTATTGACGATCCGCGATTCTCGTGTGGGAAATAATACGAGATTATCGCGTATATAAAGTTTAGCTCAAGCTACACTGGAGCGAGCGTCAGTGAGACTCCGGAAATATCAAAAATTACGAAAGGTAGTTCTGGAAGGTATAATCCTAGTGCATTCGTGCTGAAAATTGTTTCTCAATTTAGAGTAAAAAATATAAGTGAAATGAAATTTTTAGAGAAATTTCGACGGTATCCGTGCTCGAATTTTTAATGGCCTGTTAACGACCCTTGGGGCACTGTATGAATCGATACATAACTGCAATATATTCTGTACGATGAATAATCGTTAACAGTCTGTCGGGCATATAACAACACCGGATTTGATTAAATTCTATTTTCTAAACTGAAAATAAATACATGCGTTTGTACAAATGTATATTTCTAGAAACAACGTTCGCTTCATCCAACAAATTGTCAAAAGTGTAGAATTATGGAATATTCAATATTCATAAATATATAACAGATAATTAAAATGGCTGCCTGTTTACCTAATAATTCACATTTTTTAGTGAATTATTCTTTCTATTTATTGCTCTATTTCTATTATTATTTTATTTTTCTATTTCTGTGTCATTATTTCAAAATTTCTCATGCAATTCGAGACTTGACAAATATATAACCGTTCCGTTGCGCTCATCAAACACGATCAATACGCTAATTTTTCGCTAATTTTTCATATATATATATAACAAGTTTCAAAATAGAAGTAACGAAATAATTTTGAGAGAGTCATCTCTCCATGTCGCTCCAATTCAATCTCCAATACGTCTACACGATGTCGAGAATCTTTCAGTTTAAGATAGAAATCTTAAGAAATAGAAAACTCGTCCGTCTCATTCAGTTCACGATCTCGCGCTCAAGCTTCAGCTTTATACGCCAGTGGGGAAACGCGAGGAACGTCAACGAGAAAGAAATTAATCATCCTGAGATCCAGTCTGCTTTCACATTACTGCAAAATGTAGCGACGCAGTGAATATTTCCCGCGCAACGACCCCGTGCTTGCATCCATATTGCGTCCATTGTTCAGAAATTTAGTGAGTTTTCGCGTATTGCATACCCGTGCATGACGTCACCTATGATGACGTTTCGATCGACACGAACACGAATCAAGAGATAGAAGAAAGAATCGATAGGAAAAGCGACTTGTTCGATTTAATTAATCACACCGCTGCCACGCATTCGGATCGCCACTGCGTTTCGTACATGCAAAGTTTCCGCAAGATGTTGCACGAGTGATAAATATTCAATTACGTTTCCAAACGCGGGAGGGATTATGGCAGCGGGAGAACGAATACATAATAATATCCGTCCGTATTTTCCTCGCGGTCTCGGAGACGCGTTCCAGACGCCGGAGGGTTCTCGTTCCACGGGGATCATTTCGCTTTCTTTCGGTCGTCTTATATCACGTGGACGCGCGCCTCTTACCCTGACGAGGCCGCGCTCGTTTTATCGCCTTCTCTTCATTCTCGCTGGCATCATAGGAAATTGCGAACAAGTTTCCCCCGAGGCGCCTGCCCCACAGAAATTCAACCAATTAGATCGGGAAACTTTCTTGCCGCCAGACTTAACCGGCAAGCAACAGCCTCGGGGCTCTGTGCCTAGCATCGCAAACGCATATATATGCGTACGTGCGTGCACGCATGTGCCCACGAATCGAGGTGAACGATATGCCAACAGAGAAGCATCCAACATACGGACGCGTCTGTCTCGCATCCAGGCGCGAACCGCCCCTGGAATACTAATGAACCGACATCCTCACGAGATCTCGAGGGGATGCGATGAGCATCGAGCGAAAATTCGAACCAACCCTTCAGCGAATGAGACTCACGTACGTTGCGCGCTGCGATTGCATGCCATGACCACAAAGCTGGCGAGAACTCTTGCTCGAATTCGCGGTGGTTTCCTCAGGATCGATCCTCTGTGCTTCGAGAGGATCGAAAAAATTGAAAGCGACCAGTGCTGAGCATTAATCCGCCAATGTCGAAGCTATTGATCTTTGAAATGACTTGACGCAACATCGCGGAATCGAATCTGGATATAATGTAATAATAATTCCGAGAGAATACGGCAAGCACTTTCCGCATGCAATTCTTTTAACAAGTAAACAGGTAATGTAGAATGTAATGGAAATATGTTTGACGAAAATGTCATCCCTTTCTTCTGCGCTAAAGTAATTTTCTCAAGGACTTTCTTCGAGGCTATTTCCTCTTGTATCCTTACGTAACATTTCTCAACTGTGTGTACACGAAGCTCATGGATCGAAGATAAAATGTATCCCTGCTGGATCATTAATCGCTCTGCTGATCTTTTTATGGATGAATATACAAGTGAACAAATGTATGTGGACAAGTCCACATGGATGACCGAGTTAATTGGTAGTCTATCGTAACGCTGTTACGCTATCGTACGCATTGTCGCTCTGTGATCGGTGACGAGAAAACTATGATTCAGGAAAATGTCGATGCAAGTGATATATATATTATGCGAAATGGCTTGCATAAAAATATTTTCGAAACGCGGAAGCCTATGCGTTACTTTGACGTATTAGAAATCTGCTACGATTCCATATAAAATGTTTCACGTGAATTATAAATGAGATGATTTTACACAGGAAGTAGTGTTGCACCAGCGTCTCTCTTTCTTTCTTTCGCTCTGATTCCCTCTTGCTTCGGATTATGTTTCGACTCGATCGATCGTTTAATAAATAATCAGGTTAAGACATCAAGCCGAATTTCGCACAGTAGAAAATTCGCGCGCTAAATGATGGAGATAGTGGCAATACGTCATAAGCAAAGCAGAACGCAAGAAATTAGATTGATGATATTTAAACTCACCGATTCTAATGACCGGTGGCAGCGACATGGCAGTGGCGATTGAAATAACGATTACGACGAACAACAGTGCCATTGTGCCCAACATGAAATCAGTCCGCACTTGAGCGCACTATGGCATCGTTCGTGCGGATTTCCGATAAGGCGAAGTATGACAGAAGCCAGAGCGGGGAATCATCAGATGCGTGAAGCTGCTCCGTTCTCACCGACACTTTAACACTAAACTGCACATCCCCGGAAACTGATCGCGCGTAGATGTGGAGTTCTTGGACGAGCATCACCTTCCGTGCAAGCGCGACCTGGAAACAGACGACAGGCTTAGAATATCAAAGTGGAGAACATTGCGAGCAAGATCAAAGCAGGAATTATATATCTTAAACGTAGCAGTAAATTGTATCAAACGAAACGCGCGAATAAGCGGAACAAGGTTTATTACAAGTAACCTGCGTAAATCTAGTTTTTCTAGATCTAGTTTACTAGATCTTCGATGAGATCTTAATCTCGATGAGATTGCTGAAAAATTCGAGACGCAGGAAAGGCACCGTTCGAGCTAAACGCCAACGAGGAAATGTCTTCTAAAATACTTAGAACATGCGCAAAGATACTTCTTTCGCATAACTGCCACAGTCGCGCGTCAATCTTGTTACAACTTGGCTTCAGTTCACCTTATCTACCCTAGACGTCGAGAAAAGGCGGGGAAAGGCGAGGAAACGCTACGGTCTGTAGAGTGAAATCACGCGGGCCTACGACTCCGTTCCCAAAGGTACATTTTCCGAGGGGGAGATGAGAAAAAAGGAATTCGGCCTTTAACCTCCCCGGTAGATACGAGCTCTGTTACGCCACCGGAGATACCCAGGAAGAAAGAGAGAGAGGGGGGAAAGAAAAGAGGATCCCTCTCGTTATTTCTGAAGCGATTTTTCGGAGGGGTATTTGACCCTACCGCGATAATGTGCTCGCGAGCTGAGACTTCATCTGGACGTGCTGTATCGCTGTTGCGCGAGAATCCCGAGTAATTCCGATCGCGCTAACGCGACAGATAAAGTTCGTACTTAAAACCGCGTTACGTAGAAAAATGTGCTTGAGAATCAGAGCGAGCTTGCCGCGCGAGGGCGGACAGCACGTCGAGAGAATTCCGTCGACCTCGACGATATCTCACGGACCAAACTACATGGAATGCTGCAGACTATCCTCGAGACGCAACAGCCATAATTCCCTTCGCGAAATAGCTGACTCGCCCAAGTTGCCCGGCGATTCTGGCTTCTTTCTCGCGCTCGTTACTTTACGCTTATTACTTTATCAATCGTCATCGATGATACGCGACCAAGATATTATCTGATATACAGTCTGCAGTTTAGAGACGTCCTTGCTGATATCGCGCGAACTAACTTTAGATACCGATCGATCGTGCGTTGACTTATCATTAACATCATCTTGATTTTAACCGAATTGTCGGGTATGATAATCATCTTTTCCGTCGCGGTACATATTTACCTTGTTGAAATATAAGCGCCATTTTATGCTCATTAGCTATTAACCACAATCGCAAATCCAATTGCATTATTATCTACCGATAGACGATGTAATGTACCGTCACATTAGCGGAACGAATGAACTGGAATAATGTGAAACGCGAGATTCCAATATCACGCGAATCCACATTACAAGCGTATTATCCCAACAGGGAGGAAGAGAGAGAGAGCTAATTGATTATCTCAAGTTATCGACATCGTTTATTGTTCGGAGTGAAGAAAATATTATAAATGCGCAAATGAATATGAAATATACATATATGAAAACATAACTATGTGCTCCGGATTCTTTTCGTACAACCGATAGTCGGTTACTGCATCATCGCGCGCAAACTCGCGATCAATTGGATCGAAAGCAGACTGATACCGCCGCAGCGAGTCTAGTCCGCGTTTTTTATGGTTTCTCGATCACGTAACAGCTATTGCTGTGATACACAACGCACGATGCATTGAAAGAATGCAGGAAATGGTCTCGCGGAAATTCGGAGGAACAGCAATCGGAAGATGCAGAAGGAAGGCCGCAAATCAGGGCCGTACGTCCCGCTTCACGATGGACGTCCAAGTTCGGTGCCGCATGCGGCTCACGCTCTCGCCATTAGAGTTAGCCGTAAACGGATTTCAGAGCTAACTGAATTTAGCTGGGGGTAACTTTGCCGCTCGCCGGGCGCGTTTGTTTACTGAGCCCGGCGCCGAGCGCGCGTAGGTTCATTACGTAGGTGTGTCCGAAACGGCTTTCCCTTCGTTCCGGCCTTCTTTCACCCCATCGCCGGACTTCTTGCGATCGCTTGTCCTCCTTTCTCGCAGCGAACTTTCAGTCATGAGGCTGAAGGCAGATTGCACCGATCGGTCATGGCTCGGTGAAAAATTTACCGTGCTCGCGACAGAAATATATCCCGAAATTATGCGCGCCCTTCCCCTTCGGGGGGAGTTTTTCCGGAACTCGCGCGGATAAAAGGGGCGTAGCAGCGAGGTGCAAGTGACACGACGCGTTTTATGATAGTGGCATTCGAGGGGAAGGGGAACCGCGGGGGGGGGGGGGAGTTGCCAGTAATTACCACTCGGGAGGCTGATGAGGAACGTTACATCGATTGAACGTTGATGCGTTCGCGATGCGAACAACGTAGCTTGATGATGAAGGAACAGAGATGCGAGGTTGAAGAAATTGACCTTTTGCTATTTAATATCGCATGGTCACGCGGAGATGCGTATGAATGCGCATGTCCTCGGTTGAATTTATCCGCATCGATGCGTTCGGAAGCTCGGTTCAGGATGCGTAACGTATGCACGGGGGGAGATATCGCGTGATACCGTATTTTGCGGGCTAACGTTTCTAGTGCGTTTTATCGTCGATAAAAACTGCAGCACGTTCTGTAGTTGTAGTTGTTTTTACGACAGCCGGAGATTAACGTGGTAATCTTTTCGGTGGCAGAGACCAGCATCTTAGATCGTAAAGGCACACCGAGAGCTACATAGTTTCAAACGGAGAAGCTGCATAGCTTCTTTTCGGCTCATCTAGCTTTACGAGTCTTTACATGTACTGCATTTTAAATGTGCGCTCGAGCAGACGCACTTCTAGGCTTTCGTCATGATCGCGATTCCAGCTTGAAAAGCTGAACAATGTCGACGCAAGAAATGCTCTCGCGTTTGTTTGTTGACAATCGAGCAAGAATTTGTATGCTCGTCGAACGATACATCTATCTTTCGAGTGTTCAATTATTAAAACGTAATTTGTACGTAATCTGCCTGTACGTGTCTTCCTGTTGTTCTTGTTCTGATTAAAAATTTCTATTGCAATATCGCGCGAGCTGACAAGCATATAAACTTCATAAGGCTAGCAAACATATAGAGTACATCGTGACGCACATTGACTGTTAAATTATTAATAACGATTATTATTAAATATTATTAAATTATTAATAACGAAACGTCACGATTTGAAATAATTTCTGTGATATATGAAAATAATTTCAAGCACGCGTTCAAGCTCGGTAAAGCAAAATAATTATCCGACTCGACCTTATTAAGCCGCCTGGCAGCACATTTCAGTTATTATAGTTACACTCTATCACGGAGGCTTCAATAAATCAATTTTATTACATAACAGTCACGCGAACGGCGAGTAGACGGCTTGATGACGCAGATTGATGCCGTATGATATAAACCGACGGAATAACCGGAAGTTGCGCGGCGAAACGACAGTAAAATCGACGGGCGTTGCGGCAGAAACGAGGAGCCGACAATCATTAGGATTTAGCAGCAGCGAGACACGCAATGTTCTTCCGTCGATTCCGACTTCCGCTTCTCTTCGTTCAATTTTTTTCTCGTCTCGAGCGACCACGCGCCGAGGCAATAAATTTCGGGAAATTACCGGCCTGATGCCAACGATTGAGGGAAAAACGCCAGCTGTGTTGTGTCAACGGATACATTCGCGTCAGGAATGAGCGCTCGCTGGACAGTCGCGCGATTAATAACGCGCCATGGCGTCAACAAGAATTTCATATAAGTCGCACGCTTCAGAAAATCTTCAGGGAAGCTGACGCGCCGCGAGCGAGGGAGATTTAACGATTTCTTAACGACAAAATCGCTGGCCGATAATACGCTCGCGTCAGCGCGTCAGATAACGCGCGGATTCACTGGGAAATATCGGAGAAATTGATCGTAAACTTAAGACTCGCGAGCCATCGAGTCCGAGACTAACTCCGAAGCTGCCACGAGACTCGCGCGTTACTCGAGCAACGGTAAATCAGACATTTTTCCCAGTTCGAATAATCTCGAAATTTTCGCACGCATTCAATCTTTAATAAAAACCCGAAACAACGATGGGCGCTTTAATTAAGAGATGCGCGTTTTTCACGTCCTTTATATCCATTATGAAAAAATTTAAAACTGTACTGTAAATTTAAGACTGTAAAATTACAGTCAGGAGAGAGAGAGAGAGAGAGAGAGAGAGAGAGAGAGAGAGAGAGAGAGAGAGAGGAACAGTTACGCCGAATGAAACAGTTACGCGAAGCGCTCGGAGACGAGAGTGCGGACTGGAAAATTATGACGAATTTCTGGCGCTGCTTTCCAGCAACGCGCCTCAAAAACGTCACGACGTTACGAAACGTTGCGGGAAGGAAATGTTTGACGAGCGCGTCTCATTTGTCTCGATTATCTCGGAACGAGACGTTAACCGAGTATCCAAGTCTAAAGAGGACACACGGAGACTTGAAGAAAGGAGCAAGAGCCGGCGGGAGTGTCTTTATTATTATTACGGTGTTACCGTGCTACACGATTTAACGCGCTACGTTTCACACGCGCGAAATCCGCTTTGCCGGCGAAAGCTCGAGAATACTCCTCGGGGAGCTCGCCACGTAAAAAGCGCGCTTAGCATAGCGCGCTCCTTTTGGGCGATAACTGGGAAAAACGCTTTAAAAATATGCGTAATCGCAATCACCCGATTCATCGATGGGTAAATTTCATAAAAGGAAATGACGAGCGTTTCTCTCTCTTGTAATTCGTCTTCGGACAAGTTGAAGCGACGAATAATCCGCAGCGACGATCGCCAGCAACTGTGCATCGCTGAAGTTTTGCTCTCGTAAGAACCGCAAAGTACGTTCGATAAGGGATGTAAGTGATCAAGAATGATCGATCATAATATCGATTCGATCGATTAAAGTGTATTAAAATATACGAATATTTCACGAAGATTTATTCGTTCACGCATTTTTAAGCACGAATGCAGCGACATTCTCGTTTGATATGTTACGCAAAGCGCTTTGGATGGTAATTATTATTCGCGTGTTCGCGTCATTTGTTTCTCGGCTGAAAAATATCAAAACTACAAGACTATTTATAATACGTATCTCATATTTGTTTCCTCTGCTTTGCCTTTCGTAGTATTATTCAATGCACGCAATTTAAAGCCGAACGTTTCATATGTAACATTTGTATAAATCGCGCATTTAGCATCTAAATAATCTGCTAGCTACCAATTAAATATAAATCGCTGTTATTAATTACGCATACTGAAGAGCTTACTGAAGTTAATGCGCATAAAGCAAGCGCCTATAAATTATGATTATATATTCGGGATATTATACAGTTATATGTAATTTGTACATATCTCATATATATGTGCGTACATATTTCACATTAATCTGATTTAAATGTATATTCATATATGTATATTCATGCATATTCATGTATTTAATATTTAATATAAAAACACATTTAAAGAAATTATTTTATTATTTTAATTAATGAAAAGATTATATTTTGAGTCAATTGGAAGTTTATGTAGTTGAAAACTAATATTGTATCGTTTGCTACTTGTTGATTTGTCTTACAACATGTCCAAACATATCCAGAATTGACTAATTATGTAGATAATATTTTTATTAAAATTATGATGCCGCATGTATGCTCTGTCTTCTCAAATCGAAAACCACACATTAATGGCATTAATCATATCATTGATATGAAATAACGGGCACAAGAGAGCGACGTTGTAAATTTTGCTGTAAAAATATATAATTTGTCATGCAAATAAATTTTCAATAAGATATTTTATTAATTTATTTTATTAATTTTATATAAGTCATAACTAACTAGCTACTAAAGCTATAACTAACTGCAGAGAAGTACGAAATTGTAATTACATAACTAAATTATTCCAAGTTTTATAGAGTGGATTAAAATCTCTCGATAGAATAAACAATTTATAAATTCTAATTAACAGATATCACGTAGAATTGTTATCGCCATTAATGAGAATATTTCTCCGATAACATGTATTTTTGTATTCTCAGAGATATCTTTTTTAAAATCGTAAACGGATTAAAATGAAGAAGTTATTTAAAAATGACAGTATTGACTTTTAATTAGAAATTTTATTATTATTTTAATTCAAATGAGCTTTATCACAAAATATTAAGGTAAATATTAACGTTATTAAAGACTTTCCTCAATATTAAAAACTAAATTACATCTTACATCTTCTTTCCATTTTGATCTCGATTAAGAGACATGAATCTATTTAAAAAGTTTGCATTAGAAACTTAATACTCGTCAAAATAACAAGTAATGAGGCTTTTCATGTAATATATTCTAATTTATATAGTTATTGCTATATTTTAAATAGACTTATTTGAACATTTCTGCACTCAAAGCGTCCCGAAAATTCATTTGAATAAATATGTGCAAATACTATGTATGTAAATATCGTTAAACGTCACTTATGTCAATAAATAAAATTTACATTTAAATATCTACATTAACGAAAAAGACAGCTTTCTAAAAATAACATGTTTATCTTTCAATTTCAAATGATTAATTATAACGTTTACAAAATTACAAAAGACAAGGCTAGAGCTAGCTGTTTGGAACAAAAGAATTGCGAATTAGGCGAAAGCGGTTTATCAGAATTGACTTTGAAATTTCATAATATTAAAAAATATTCATCTTGTAGTAAAAATCATCGAGCATGAAGGTAACTCATAGGGATTATACATTCGTGTAACGAATTCAAAGCCGAAAGAAACAATAGGCAAAGCCTCCTATTAAAATAAGAAATAAAAGGCGCAGACAATTGGCTCAAGTACGATAAAAGGACACCTCAAATGGAATCGGATTTTGTGTACCGCGTAGCAGCGCAGTCACAAGAGAAAGGAAATTGAAAGTGAGAAAGGAGGTCGGAATGAAGGGTAGTTACACTATTGTGTTCATTAATTGTCAGCCGGAATCGCATAGAATTTGCGGATATTACCACGCTTTGAATTCAATCGCAATTGTGCGCAATGTTAATGCACCTAATCGTATCAGTCCGTAATGATAATGATTATGATTAACGACATTAATGTGCATTATCCGGCATCACGTGGATCATCGATGATCTCATTAACGAGCGATTTGTAAACCTCAACGGAAAGTAAATTCCGAGAAAACGTCCAAACAAAAGTGGAATTATTTCTCTCTCGTTGTGTTAAAAGTTATTCTGTGCTTTTTACTTGATAATGTTATTCCATCGGGCAAAGTTACACAAGTAAAGCGATTTATATAATCAGTTTCCGTTACATTTGGCGTACACGGTTGAAATTTCGCCGAAACTTTTTGAGCAAGGAACAAATGAAAATACGCACCGAAAGTACGCTCGTTAATGTATCTTCCGACTTTGCTGCTTACGTAATAAATAATAAAAGATAACAACAGCCGTGTGCTTGTAAAATGTTATTAACTGAAACGAGAAATTATTACCGATCGCTGATGAAACAAAACGCTTTATCCGAAAGTATCATTAACTATTCCGTATAACTAATTGGATTGGTTGCCTTTATCGCGGATATGCTCTCAAAATATCTGCAGTATGGTATATTTATTCACACAAACGTTATATTCCGTCTATAGTCTGTTTCGAAATATTCAAACGTTTGTTAGCAAAAATAGACAGACGACATATTGATATTTTCGATACTGCATTAAAACTTTTTATCACTCTCGTTCTTTTCATCGCGCCACGCTACAGTCGTACGTATACACACGCGCATACACAGACACGTGCGCGTTCACAGAAAGGAAATAACGATGGATTTGAAAGTTGCTCATCAATAGAAATTCGTTTCATCGGTGATGCAAGCTTTCATAATTATCACGAATCGAGGCTTTTGATGTTTGCACGCGGGCATAATGAAGCTCTGAACTACCGTAACCGTTTCGTAATGAGAAGCAAAATATAAATAAATTGCGACGCGAATTTCGATGGTTGCTGTAACGCGAGACCTGATATCACCTGATATCGCATTCTCGTATCCCGATAACAATGATTAAAAACCAAATCTCCATCGACGTAAATATGACGGATTACCTTCGCATATGAAAATGAACAACAGCATCGATGATTTGTTTATTTACTTTCGAATAAAGACTAAACTCGAATAAATCCTATTTAATGCGAGGCGCATGACCTCTCCCCACGTTTCTCGCATTCTTCATAAAATTATCTAGAGATTACGTAATTTCGAGAGCGCGAGCTCGTTACTCTTCTCGGAACAAGTATACGTTCTTCAAGCAACATCCGATCGATACGATAGTCGATAGCTGTCACCCCATACGACATCTGATAACGTGAGGCAACACTCACGTTCGTATTACGTGACGTTAAAGGGTGTCGACGCACCTCACGAGACTCGTCCTGCACAACATGATTGCGATCGGCGATTCTCACGTCGGAAGTACAGGAAGCTGCCTTCCTCAGCCTTTCGAGCCGGTTCAGGACCGCCACGACGCCCTCGACATTCCGACGCGTCTCCTTTAATATCCGACTGCTATTCCGGCACTCTCCTCACAAAATGATGTCGATCCACCCTCGACCGATCGAACCTTATCGTTCTCTTCCCCCCTTGATTTCAACGGTGTTCATCCCCCGCCCGACGATGATAAAAATCACACGATGCTACCAATCGCCTCAACTGTCATTGTATTCATCATCCACGTCATTGTATTCCCTATAAACGTGGAGGTAGATCCGCCAAGAGCTCTCTGCGATGATCCGTTGTTCAGATCGGCGATCGGCGACACCGAGAGATCGATACTTCGCTGTTAGAAGCTCGCGAAACTCAGGCAATCGGATCAAAATGAGACTTCCTCAGGATCAACGGACCTTGTTCAACCATCGAAGACACATCACGATCCGCGAACTCTCAAGTTTCACACTCGTCGATCACCTTCTGAAGAACTCCGAGATCTCGCGAAACTCGTCGATCATCGATCATCGATCGTCGACCACCCGGCGCCGTGGATCCTTCGGATCCTCACCGTGGCCACTCGCGAGAGAGCCGTCGTGCACTTCCGATCGCGCGAAGGTCGACCAGTTTGCGGGAACCGCGCGCGACATCCACGCGACGACGTCGACGAAAACCTCCCCGTTTTACGACGCGCGGTCCGACGATCGCGAGAGACGCGCGGGCACTGGCTGCGCGAGAACTTACCGCCACCCCCGGCCGAGTGCGCGGACAGGCGGTTGCGGGGTAGTGGGTGGCCTTCGAGGGTGGCTCCAAAGGGGTGGTTACTGGAGCGACGAGGAGAGCGGCGAGAGGAAGAGAAGCGCCGACGTTGCACATGTGACAGAATGAAGAAGAGGAGGGAAGAGAGCGAGAGCAGAAACGAGAGGAAGAGAGAGGGAGGGAGAATGAAGAATGAGAGAGGTGAAGGGATGCAATGTGTGAGCAAGAGAAGAACACGTCGCATACACAACACAGGGAATTCTCGTTCGACATTCTACACTGTGCCAAAGACAACCCCCACGAAGGAACGTGCATCTGCGTATCTGGGTTAGCGGATTCATGCGACCCTGACCAGCCTCTCGTCTCTCTTCAGGACGCGGAAGCGCCGTCTCAGTCTCGGCTTAGATGGCGAAGAAACGAATCGCTACAAATCAATGCGAATCGCGATATGGGAAATTTTTGAGTGAACTGATTCTACGAGATCTCGAAATCGCGCAGAGTCAATCAGCAGAGACGAGGCGATCTCACTCAAATAGCGAGCGCAGCGTCACTGTTTGCTGGTCTACCGGGAAACTTTATTTTTTTTTATTTATTTATGTTCGCAGTCGCTTGCTCAAGTGGAAACTGCTGGCGCCAGACGATGGGATAGCTTCTCGTTCGCCGAGAAAGATTCTATTCCAATTCCGCGTCTGCACGTATCGTCCGCTTCTCGGACTGATCCTAAAGCGCGGAATTGGCGAGGAGAGTGATATCGAATTGATAGACCGTCGAAGGCCTCGCCTCTCCTTCAAGGCTCGCTGGTAGGAACCGGGTTGCATCTTATCTGGGTTATCGAGCTTCCTGACTGACCGCATTTGAGGCTTGAAGCGCGGAATTCGTTTCTCGCGGTTTCGCGGGACAATCGCAACCACTCTCCGCCGATAGGATCTCGCGATGTTTCAACATGCCGTGTAGGCCTGGAAAGACGAGAAGCCATGCTCGCGATGCCAAGCATTGCGGAGAAGAAACAACGATCAGAGGGAGGAAAAGAGAGCCGAAGGAGTGTCCCGCCTCCTCGCTTCGAGGGCATAAGTCAGTCCGAAGAACCGAAATTGCTTCCCGTTGCGGCGCTCGCCCGGCTTTGAAGCACGCTCCCGAATTAAGCTCGTATATCCGACGATGCTCCCGTCGTACATTTCGCGCGGAGGAATTAAAGTTTCATCCCGCGCGATTTACGCGGAGCGAGCTTCCGCGCGAGGAATCGCTTCGCGACCATGTTGCCTCAGCTGATGTACAAATTCGTAATTGCATTGCGTAAGAGATACATAAGTCTCAAACATTCATATCAGTCGTCGCCGTCGTCACCGTCGTAGTCGGCGGACGATAGCGCGGATGTGAAACGGCGTTACTGAAATTACTGAAACTTAGCGGAAAATTGCAAATGGAGCGTACAGAGGTTTAGCAGGGAGAAATGAGCGTGATAAGCGTAGCGGCGCATATCGAAATGGCTCGGAAGGTTCTGCCGCCGACCGCCATGCAAATAAAGAGCGGAAGGGAACGCCGGAAGAGCGAGCGTAGGGGCCAGCAGAGGTGAGACGCGGGAATATCTAAGTTGATTCCACGCTTTCTGGAGGAGCACAGATAGGGCAGATCCGTAAAGCGGAGTGGAGCACGGGCGTCTTATCCACATTGCTGGACAACGAGCGCGGCCTGACCGTTTCCCATGCAAAGAGGATTGAAATAAAATCCGCATTCATCAGCGATATTCCTCCTGAACAGCCCGTCATTGCCATCCGTTACCGGCACGTTGAGAACCCTCGCCCTAAATTGTCAGATTTTTCGAGAAACGGATATTCTCCGACCGTTCATTCGGATATTCATCAGCCCGTTCAGAATCGCCGAATCATTTCTCCGTATTTCACGAAGATCCGTGATCTGCGGATACGATATACGGTATACGATATATGTTATCATGCCTAGGCGCTACCAAAAGCGATATCGTTGTTACATGCGCCAGCCACTTCAGAGAACACAGAGAGTAGCGTTTCTGATCTTCGACGAAGGGAAACTGCAATTCGGTATCATTTTCGGTCTTGGTAAACGTATATTTTAAGGGTGAATAATCCTTTCGATGCGTGAACTCGTTATGAATCGCATAAATCGCGTCGGGCTCACCAGAATGAGATGCGAAAGGATAGTGATTTGCTGGTGACAGTTTATTACACAATGTACTTTTTATTTACTCGGTCGCTAGTTATATGCTAGCTTGATCGATCTTGAAAATATATCGATCGCTATTAATCGCAAACGTGGAAATCTAGCGATTCTGAGAAGCATATAATGTAGACGAAGAGGATGTAAATTGCTTCGAAGTTTTATGCGAAATCCAAAGTTATGGCTTTTCTCGTGACGTGCATGGCGCTATCAACTTTAGTAATAAGAATTATGAGACATTACAGATCGATAATACATTATGTTTTGATCTGATAATGGGCAATGTCTTCTCAAAGTGTCGAATCATCCGAGAGCTTCTCTTATTTCCTCTATCGCGATTAATTTCTCTTTCACATCGTCAAGTAACTTTTTAATATCACTTGCAGAAAATCTTTAACTCGGCAAAGTAGAATTTCAGCAACATAGATCACGCGCGGAAAGAACTGGACAGATTTATTCAAAAATTCTCCTGTTAAAAATATGATAAAATTATATTAATTATGCAGTTATCGTTAACGGATTTCATATATTTTTCTCTTCTAACTTATTTCAAATTATTATTTTATCACATTAAATACCGCGTTTTAACGCGGTTGAGAGAGAGAGAGAGAAAGAGAGAGAGAGAGAGAGAGAGAGAGAGCTCTGTTAAAAGAGAAAACAAAACGTGAGAAAAAAAGATTCTGTTTTCCGCGCGAATGAAATTGAATCGAAATGTCACGGTTCGCTGGGGGCTAATGAGCACTTTATTTCATTTATTCGTTTATCGATTAACAAAATGAAGAAAAAGCTTTTTTAACAAATTAGGATCGTCTTCTGCAGGATTTAGTCGCCGTCCCAATATCCCAGGAAAAGCGAAGAATTAATATGTCTATCCCAGCAGTCGCGTTTATCTATCTCTCTTCATTACATTACTCATTAGTCATGTCGCTTGTACATTCAACGCATAATTTCCTTCTGCGTACTTAATTATCATCAAGCTCTATCGCGCTATGCAGCGCTGCGTACACCGATGCCTCCCCTGATAATATATACTCTAATGACAATTTGGCTGAGTCCTGGGAAAACTGCTGACGAAATTTTCACTCGGCGCGCATAATATTCTCTTCTAATATCGTAATAAACTGCCGTGAGACGTTGAGAAGGAAAGGCGAGAAGAAAACGAAGCTACCTTCTTATATAACACAAATCGTTGGCGCTAATGATCGCGCGATAGGAAATTCGATCGGTAATTGATCGGTTCTATTATCATTCGTTGCTACCGAATACTCGAGAGCGACGCGATAGCGAAGGTTAATAAAGGAAAATGCTTCATTGTGATAAGTGAAAAATATGTTCTTCGTGTCTCAGCTGACACGCGAAATCCCCGTGCGTCGCTATCCGCGACGAAATATTTGCGTAACATTTTCCTTTCCAGCAAAGCGAGAGACTACCATCGATAAACACGCGTAATTTCATTTTTTTCTGTTTACCGTAGGCAGATAGGTAGCTTTTTCTGTTATGTTTTATCGCGGTTCGTGATATTAATCGCGTGAGCGATTCGTATATTATAACGTAACAACAGCTGCATGAACAATGGAAAAAATCGCGAGTATGTTCCTTTCTGGTAAGCAAATATTCGATTTTTATTTTATATCAGTAAACAAACACAGACGACATTACAATTTCATGTACGAGGAGCAAGTGAAATGTTTATACATCGTGAAGCATCGATTATCCGGAAAATTCAGGGGACGATTTAAATCGATAGATCGATAACGGTATATCAACCAGCGATATCCCGTAGAGGAAATTTGAATAAAATAAAAAGGAAATATATAAAATATCTAAAGTCTTTACCTTGATATAAACGAAGAAACTTCTTTCTGCTTCAAGTATCTTTTCGATTAAGTTCGAAACAAGATTCATTGAAAATCGAATGCGACTTGATTAAATTAAATGCATTTGGATTTTTATGTAATTGTGTATATATTATTAATTATTAATTCCATGCTTCTTGGTTCTCATCTGTGAGATGGAGAGCATTATAGCCGTTATTCACGCGTTCGGAGGACCGCTGCAGTTGTTCAAGCTTCAATTTTGGCATTTTCGATATCTAGCAGCGGATCATTTTGCATAGTTCTTTTCTTAACGATTACAGAAGCAACTTGAAGATCTCGACGACTCATCCGAATATCCAGCGATATGAATCCCAGCGCCAGAGTCGCAGCTGAAACAGGTCGCTCATCGTCTCGGCGAATCGCGAACAAAAATTGCTCTTTTTCTTTCCGCAAGAGAGGGAAAGAATCAGGAGAGGAAGAGAATGGTACGAATGCACATTCGTGCGCGCGGATACAATAGATAAATCAAGCACAGTGCGACAGCCGACATGACAGAATGTTTTTTTCCTCCCCGACCATCATCCTGTCTCGCGTTTTTTTCAAGGTACTTCACGAAACCCCTGTGATCGGAATCCGCCGCCGTTGGCGACAAATATCGCCTGCTACGCTCCCGTGTACCATTGTTGCCTTCCTCTCGGCACTTTTCTTGCGATCAGGGAATTAATCGTGATTACGCAGAATGAGGGCTCTCGCGATGAAACTATCGGTGCTCCCCGCTGCAGCTCGGAAATCGGAACTCGCGACGCTATTCGCCTCGCCCGGTGCAGTGTGATTCTCTTTTTATAAATAGAATAAATAGATTCGTCTCTTTCATAGGTGACATGATGGAACCGCTGGTAAACTGCGATTACATTTTCATCCTTCATCGTCGGATTATCTAAACTCCAACTCAGTTATCTCTCCTTTATCTCTCCTCGAGTATTTATTTCATAGATCCGAGAAGATGCATCATCTCTCAGAGTAAAAAAAAAAAAAAGAAACAAAAAAAACAAGAAACTGAGAATGTAATCACGGTATTGACATTATCAAATACGCCGTTACCGCTTTGCGTCCAGAATGGATGAAGCAATTTAAATTATAACTATTTTAATATGCGAATCTGAACAACTCTAATCTTGAAATTACGTGTGCATTGGTATACGCAATATGATTTGCTGCTATATTCGATTGCGGATATTTTCACTTGATAGAATCGTTTTATAATAAATTTCTGCAAAATGGAGTTATGGGTTGGCTGGGTGCATCACCGCGCCGGAGAAATCTGGCCAACGCGAAATTGAATTATCCCCCTCGTGACGCACTGCACGCAACTCCCATAGTGTGCACGCAGTGAATAGTTAATTACCTTTTCCTCTTTTTTTCTATCAACGTGTACGAGATTCATCGGCCTAAACGCTTCAAATGTTTTGGAATAAAATTTGAAATTAAGATAAAATACATTCACAACGCAAGAGGGAAATGTAAAGGTTGAGTGAATCAATTAATGAGTTCAATCTGATCATCATCGCGCAAGATAACACGAGTTCACCCTTCAAGAGTATCTGAAGCAGAGATTGTTCCGTATCGAAAGCACAGAAATAGAGTTTTCCTATTCACGGAAATGCTCTTCCTTACGAGGTGCTCGTTCTTCGACAATTCATGAGCGACAGATACTCATCCATTGAACTTTGAATCGAGATTGCGTGACTCCGTTTATTTGCGGCGCTGTCCGAGCACATTGTTCATGGATTGGCGCGCTCATATCGATTGTCGGCGCCTTGGATCTCCGCCAGATTGTTTGATAGTCAACGATCGGCTTTACTTTCATCCCTGACTTCTCCATTACATCCCTATTCGATTGAGTGATGTGAGTTACTGTTGTAAACGCTTACTATCGCATCGGTGGCCGCTAGCTGTTTTTAATCCATGAAATAAGATTCAATTTTAACGATAATGAAACACTAATCGTTAATAATAAATAGGCAACTTTAAATTTATTGAAGCTTTGTTGTGATTATCGTATGTGTTATGTGAATTAATATTGAAGGAAAAGTTTTATACTTCAAGTTGGCGACATTAAAGATTCTTTTGTTGCACGTTCTTTCACTTCCAATGTTTGCGGTAAAGACGATCAAAAGTAATTTTTGCTTTATCTCGTACGCATTTCCAAACGTATTACCTTCAATTTTATATCATGAGCTAAAACTAATACGCGTTCTAAACGATTAAAATTTCAAGCAATGAACATACCGTGTGGTTGTACTCGAAAGTTTCCAGCGAACTTTATAAGCTTTATATAAAGCTGAAGCCGCAGTTTAAAATCTGATACACGATGTAAACAATTTAAAAGTAGATGTCTCGGATTATAAAGAAAATTCGTTGCACGGTAACGATTATTCTTTGTGAGATCATTTATCTGGTCGCGCGCTTGAATATCAAAGTGAAAATGTCCGGAACACGACTTAGCCGCGAGTGCTCGTAACACAGTTGCGACCTGCAAGCGAACCTGAAATGAGAACCAACTAAAAGGGAAACAAGAAACCATTGCAGATCAGTTCTTTTTAATTATATTGTGTACGCTCTTCTTCCCTTTAGTTTCCTCTCAAAAACCCGAATTATACGCTCTTTTAAATGGCAAAGATGGGAATAAGCCTAATAAAAAAGATCCAATATAAAGTTCACAAAGGTGTGAAATAAATCTGCACTTGTATTCCAGAAAGGTTTTTGTCTATCTAGCAAGAAAGGACGAAAGCATTAACACTTTACTCGCGTAATATCTTTAGTAATCGTAATATCGATCAGATATTCCCAATTATTTACAGAAATTCATCATTAAGGAAATGCAAGGATTTCACAGCGGGAGTTCTCTCCTTGCTCTTTGTTGCACCATTGAAATCATTAATTAACGTAGCAGAAATCGGCGACTGGCAAGAAGGGGAGCGGGGTAAAAAATAGACATTAGGGACAAAGAGTTAAAAAGTCAATTCACGGCACAGTGACCATCTTCACAGTCTGTTTCTCTCTCTCTCTATTATCACGGTTTCGTAAAAGGCCCTTCTTCTTCGCGCCCCTCGTTTTCGCGCCTCTGTGGCGTATTTTCGCTGCTCTTCATCTTCTCTCTTTACTCCCTGACGATAGAAAAGTCCACTTATCATGCCAAAAATAAATTCGGCGGACAGTCGGACCAGAGATAAATTCGGGGGAGCGCATTGGAGCGCGAGGTGACTAACGATGACTATCGCTCACCGCGGGCTTTCTTCTAAGGGCGAACTAAGCACGAGCCGGCCTCTTCAAGCCGACGCAGATTCGCTTCTTGGGATGTCGCTTCCGAAATTAATTAAGCGGCACTTATGCAGCCAAGAAGTTTAGTCTTCTTCCGATATCTCAGCCGGTAAGTCGGTCGACAATCGCTGAGACTTGCTCGAGTATTTACCGACTCTTCCATGAGTACTCCAGAATGGCTGCAAAACAGCAACCTGGCGTAATTAGTGTTGAACACACCAATTTTACTTTCATTAAAGTAAGCTTCTCGCAGACGAAAACCTGTCGAGGAACGAAACTTAAACGGCGAGAATCCCGCGACTCGCTTCGGATGCCGCGCTTCCGAATCATCTGACGATCCTGCGATCGATTTGAGATCAAATCCTTCAGCTCTTCTTATGCTCGACATCAGCGCGCGTTTGCGACGAGAAATTCACGCGGTAAATCGGGAGGATAACTCGCGATTACAGAACGGTCCAGAGTTCTTTACGTGACTAATCTCCGCCGTGAACCGGCAAATTTTACACAGGGAAATGGTCCTTTCCCGCGGCAATCCTCCTATATGTTGTTTTTATTCCATCGCTCTCTCTCTCTCTCTCTGAAACAGCCACTCGTCGGTAGAGCTCCCAGCAACTCACTCGCTCCTGACCTCGTTCTGTCGGGAAGCCTGTCTAATTAAAGGAGGTACAAATTTAATTTATCCGTCCGATCTGCGGACTTTGCCGATGCAATTAAAACATCTCGCGCGCAACACATTTCGATCTCCTATCTCCCTCTCTGATGTGTCTCGCTTGTAATTTTTAGCCTCAGTTAACCCGTCCCCTGTCAATTCGTTATATACCAAATAGCGACGAAAATGACAGAGAATATCATGAAAAGCGAGGACGCATGATTGGTGCGTATCTTTAATTCACGTTCTCGCAACATGATTACATTCTGGTTTTACGCATCACGAGTTTCGAGAACCAAGTTTCTCAATAATTGGTGTCTACATCCGGTAGTACATCCGCTCTGCAGCGATCGTTTAAATCATCCTTGCTATTAATCGCGAAGAACAGGAAACGCGGAAGTTGAGCTTAAACAGCGGTAACACGTCACGCCGAGCAGCATAATGGGCGACCATTCGGCTCTTCCGATGCCGAGGGAGTTGTTCGGCTATGTCGGGCTTGCTATCGCTGCAAGATTACGTACGAGCCGTAACAAACGTCGGATACGATGGGAAAGCATCGTAGGTGGAAATCGACGTGCGCCTGCGCTCTTGAAGGTTCCGCGAAAGGCGAGTTGGATTTCGTCCAGCTAGCAAGTCGGCCGAGACGCACCGTTTTGAAGATCGAAGCGCGACGAGAGACGCGCGAGGAAGATGCGGGGGCAACATTGGCGGAAGCTAATTAGCTCCCCTGAAACTTGGTCGAGAATGAAGCAGATTCACCGAAGGCTTCCCGAATATTCTTGTTGCACTGTAGTTTAATTATTCGCTAATTCTGATACGATGGCATCTCGTCCGCGAAACGCCATTGTGGCGCGTTTCACGCTGCCTTGCTCTCGTCAAGTTCCCCATATGCGCGTTTTTTCGCCTTCCTTTTGCGCTTGTGGCGGTGCTCTACGGCTTTTATTCGTCTTAAGTTGCTCCATGCTGCATTAATTCGCTATTAATAATGTCCGCTCGAAAGCAGGTCGGCGAGATGCATTCAGCGCTGTGATACCGTGTCGATGCCGCGTTGAAACAGAGCAGTGAGGAAACATTGATGGAAAACGCTTTGATCTTTCCCGATCGCATTGCCTTACTTCGCTGTCTTGTGAGAGCAGGACACTGCAATCCAGAGACAATTTGTCGTTTATGCAGATCGATGCAAAAGCGCCCTACCATTTTCTCTTTGATGATCCATTGTCCTGACGCGGACAAATCGCTCGGAATTGCGCTTTCGTTGGATCAGCGGTGGTTTTTACAAGCGAACTCCATCGTCTTTCATTAATTCGCTAATTGATTATGACCGGCGGTCATGGCGCGATGATTGAAGAAAAATTTCAAATCTAATTCTCAACTTCGACTCCGCTCTTGACCACCGTCAAATAAATTTCTACCGATATAGTTTCCTGCGATTCGTTAATGCTCGTCGAACGGAAGTCGTATCGAACTATTTTAAACTCGTTGCTTTTAAACTCGGAATTTTTGCTCGGAGTTTTTGCCGTCTCATGAAACTGGTTCTACGTTGTCGCGATAAAAATCTTCCGCGACTTTTCGACACGCCCTTCGTTCGATACACCGAGTACGCGGAAATAATATCTCTACCTATTGTACATAATAGCAATTTATTATTATTATCAATATCGTTTTATTTATTATGGCTTTTATATAAAAGTTTCGTAAAAAATATATTGTAAAAATATTAATTACGATGCTACAAAGGTACATTTATTTTATTCTATTTTAACATATCATAACGACCAATGAAATTGAAATGGGAAAAAAAGAAACACCAGAGAAAGAGAGAGAGAGAGAGAAAGCAAATTATTTGTCGAACTATTTGTCGTACGTGTACGGTTATTCGCGAAATGAGACTACAATCGAGATGGAAACATATAATTTCAAATAAAATAATGAATGCGCATGATGTTACCGGAACCGGCCATAAAATTCTGTAGTTATTAATATTTAAAAACCGCGCGATTTTATCACGTTGAAACGCTTTCGATAACAAACAAAAAAATACTTTCGTCCGCTGCCCGCCACGTTTCGCCAAGCGGCAAGCACGTTTCTTTCATTTCCGATTACAAATTGCGCGGAATGTTATCTTGTAATTCGCCAGGTTATTTAATTAAACTGTCGGCGCGAAGAATAATTCTCCAGCGGGATTAATTATCTGACACGGCGGCGCGTTCTAAGACGCTGTACAACTGGCACCGCGCCACGTTCGCGGTTACGCGATCGTTCGTTAAACTTCTGATTTCCTGTCGCCGTATCGCGATTTAACGTTGCCGCTAGCCAAACATGTTTCAATTTAAATCATGCTTATCACGATCTTTTTTTTTTCTTCATCTTTGCTAGCTAACGCGTTTATCTCTCGTCGAGTATCCGCGCAGATCGGCTAGTCTCTCGCAACGCGCGTCCTAATTTCTCGATAATAATGGATGATAACAAAGTACTCGAGCGCATCCCCCTTCATTTATTTCGCGCGAATCTCTGTTCTCCTGCCTTCTGGCGAATCTCGCGATACGCGATAGCGATTTATAGTTGGCTTTCGTGAAGGCCCTACAAAGGCGAGCATAATTCGTGATAATCTCTCACGTCTTATGAATTTACGAGCGCCTCAATTCTCGGCTATCTATCGATCGATCGATTCCCAAGCGACGCGCATGGGAAATCACGGATAGATCGGTACGTTGCATCAGTACGTCGCTGGTGAATTTTCCCTGCGAAACGCACACGAAGCGGTCGATCGCGTTGAACGGACTTTAAGCTAAAAGGCAGTGAAAGTATTCCTGTGGAGCATGACGAGAGTAATAACACTCACACTAACACGTGGCCGTGTCGAGTTACCTCCGCTGGCTCGATGTGTGCCGGTCGAGCTATCGGCATATGTCGTTTCCTCCTGACCACTGTTTCTTTGTTCTTCTTGAATTAAGTTAAAAGTGCCACTTTACATAATGCTAGATACAACACGCGTATGTAACATTAATTTCCAAGCTGTTGTAAGAAGTCCATAATCACGCTTTTGATTACAGCAGATAACATTTGTAAACGAAATTTCATGAATGAACAATAATCGCTCTTCTCGCTAGTAATAAAGAGCTGATCTACGGACTTGATTTACGATTAGATCGCCGAATCTGTCTCTCGTTCGCGATTAATTCAGCAACCTTTCTCATTAACGCGTCATTGGGTCCTTGCTGAATTTCGCGGCGAAATCGCGATCTCTTCACGCCAGCCGTCGCTTCCGGTTTGCGTTTGCGAGTCCAGGAGGAGTTCGACGGAGGTCTCATCGCGCTTTCCATCAGCAGAGTCGATTCGCGCTGGCGTGGCCGATGCTTCCTGCGAGGATCGCGAGAACAGGTCGCAGAATGGGAAAAGGCGTAGACGCGAGAGAGGTCCGGTTCTATTATGGGAGACGAGAACTTAACACGCGCGCGAGCTGCATGCGCGTCTACGCGCATCTACGTGCAACGTGCCGATCGCACGTAGACGCCACGTGATCGCTCGTTCGGCACTGAAATGCACCTGAAACAGACCTGTCGCGCGAGTGCAATCGTCGACGCGCGCAACCGGCGACACGCCATCGTTGCTTATTGAGAGGAAGAAGAAGAGAAAAAGAGACTGAAATCATTTGCCGATTGCCTGACGACCGTGTCATGGATTATCATGAGCCAGCTGATCGCTGCTATTTCGGAACGATACGACGTGAATCGCTTTGAATCGCTCCTCAGGAAGCGTTGCTCCTCGCGCAACTTTGACGACGATATGATAACGCACGAGGGCATAGAGGAAGGAGAATTGCGTCGGGCTGGTTCCTAAGCGATATGAAGAGTGTAAAGCGAGACTGGAGAAAAATACGCACGATGAGGAAGGGAACGGGGAGGGAGGGTTTATAATACGCGAATTATTCGGACGGAAGGTACGATACGGAGCAGCTGTTGCTTATTGCTGCTGCTCGCGCACGCGGCGCCGGCTCGTTACGCCGTGTAGAGCGGCGCTCACCTTAAAACACGCGTGAGCAATGAGAGCAAGCGCGAGCTAACGAGCGATAGAGCTCGCAAAATGACACGAGGAAAAGGTTTTTCGGTTCTTTTGATGCGTATAACATCTATGGGAGGCAGCGCATAATTTTCGCGCGGGATTTTTTTGCAGCGCAGATTGCAACCGGATATCTGGGGAAAACAGCCCGACACTCATGCCTTTATGCATTTGTAATGAAACACGGTTACGTCATATCGTATTATGGCGACCATAATGTTGCGTGATGATCAAACGAGAAGGGCTTTTAAACGGTGCGTCGGCAGCGGAGGAAATAAGTATGGATCGCTGCCGGTAGATTCTTGACTTTCCGCTTGTCGCAAAACTGCGTTAGACGCTTTCTTCGATTTTGCGTAAGGCGCGATGAAACACACGGTTGAATAATAATGACGAGTAATAATAATGCATGAATATTTTCCACAAGGTGCGAAGGTATCATTTAACAAGCACAAGTCGCTTACTTCGAGACACGCGCTGCCACAGTCTCGCATCGTCATCGCTCTCCGGCTTCCCTCTCAGTAATATGCAAGAGACATAACATGTAAATCGATATTGCGTAAAATATGGACTTTCTAACGAGCAAAATGTCAGTTTTACACAAAACTCGAAAGCTCGACCAATGTATCCTATGATTACGTAATGCAGCGTGCCGTGACGAAATGACTGCAGTTCCTCTGCTCTCGTTTTTTGCGACAAGACCGTGTACGACCACTTTACTGCTGCGTTTAACGAGAAATTACATCAAAGAACGAGTTTATGCAGAGCCAACTCCATCAAACGAGCTTTAATCTATGGCCGATAATACGATAACGGCGCGATACCTTACATACGACACCGTCTCTCTTTGAAATAGTCGTCGCCGCTCATAAAGAGGCACGAATGAATAATTCTTGCCAGAAGCATAAAGGAAAATTCATTCCAGATTACGGATCCACTTCGTGGATTGCCGGATTTTAACAATTTAAACGGGCCTTTCTTTCTACGAACGGACTCCCTTGTCTCCGAAATTCGCCGAGTCTTTGTATCGGTCCGCGTGCGCCTGTCTTCCGCTTCCTCCACGCTCGTTCATCCCGCTCGTGCATTTCCTCCCTGCCTCCCCTTCTTCGTATCGCACAATCGTCTTTTAGAGCAGCTGAGCCCCCTTATCCCCTTACAAGCTTTCTCGCATTGTCACGACTCGCCTGCTTCCCCTTTCACACTCGTTCCACCTTCTCCTCTCTTTTCTTTGCATGCCAGTTTGCACTGATCTCATATGCACTCCATGGAAGTGCAAAAATTCGCGTCGCGATAAAATCACGCTCATCTCATCGCATTCATTATTTCCGGTTTTGGATATTTTTTAATAAGTAAAATTACCATTCAAATTGAGTCTTGGTTCCTCTCGCTCCCGAACTCGCCTCGCCAAAGTCTGGTTGCGATTTTGCTGAAATTGCCAAGGGCAGCGGGGGATGAGAATCGAAGGGAACGAGAAACGAGGAAACGAAAACACAGTAATTCGAGGTACCGACTATACATTGTTGGAAATATATATTGGATATCGGATACTGGCAATATTTTATTTTACATATTCAGGGAATGCGCGAATCACTCTCAGGGAATCACTCTCTGTCTCCCTTTCCTCTCTCTCTCTCTCTCTCTYYCTCTCTCTCTCTCTCTCTCTCTCTCTCTCCCTTCTCTCTTTCTCTTTCTTTCTTGTTTCGTTCTATGTTCTACGATTCTATGTTCATTCGATGCACAAACCGGAGAGGAATGTCAATCGTCGTGGTTGGCCATCGTATAGTATATGGCCTGGCCGAAGCAATTTCGGCGGAATTGAACTATCGTCAGCCATACCATCGCTTTCGTCATCGCGGCAACGCGCGAATAATCATCGATAACGACACGATTATGCGACAGCTTTGTCTGGCGCGATTAATGCTATGATGAATCTCCGCCGCGTGGATAAAACGATCTCCCGGGGGACTAAATTTAGAGCAAACAAGGGACAGAGAGTTGGTGCTCCCGCGGGAGAGCCTTGGCCAGATACATTTTTTTACTGTCACATTTGCATGACGAATAGAGGCGCCGCGTGTATTGAAAAAGGTCCTCGAATCCGTATTGTTTACACAGATTTATGTTCTCTTTCAATATGTATCATGGCTGATCTTTTTCATCGCATCGCAAAGTTGCTGGAAAATTTATTTTCTCTTCTGTCACGCTCCTTTCTCCTTTCTTCTTCCCAAGTTGTTCTAATCTCCGGATGGTTCAAGTTTACTGAATGACGTTGTCGCAGTCGACAACAAGTGCACTACTACCTTTAATCAATCGTAATCGATGGCGAAATGCATTGCATCGCATGATGGAATGCGCGCACCACTTTCTATTGCAGCTTTAGCATACAGACAGAAAAGTCTCTCGAGAGGATCGTATAATAATGCACGATCGTACGCAATGTTCCTTGATATTGAAATACCGTAAAACTTTATGCGCCTCTTTTACACATTCCCTATGAGAGAATCGTCACGGAGCCCCTCACCATGAAAATACTCGTCGCAATTTTTGATGCTATAACGCAAACCGCAACAACACATTATCCAATTCACATAAATGTTTCGTCTCTTTGACAAAGTCTCCCACTGCTTGTCTGTATAAAGAAAATAGCTGATGGTATTCATTTGATTTCTTTTCGTGGTATTTATTTTAATCATAACTCTGTCGAATTTGTAAGAAGAGACATTTTACGTACAGATCTTGCATCCTGATAATTTATGATTACGCAACGTAATCACGTCGTGCATTTTTTTATCTCTCCTTCCTAAGTTTCATCCCTCTTTTTATCAATTTATTTTAGCTCCACAATGAGGGTTATCGTTGAAAGTTTTATAGCCATGCAAATCCCCGAATCACTTTGCAATGGAATTGCTTCGTGTATTCACAGACGGAGATCTGTTTATGTATTATAGCGCAAATTATTATAACACTTTTACATTTTATGAATGAAAAAGCGAAAGAAGGAAGACCAATAAAAGACAACAAGAAACTGAATAATAATCCGTACTTGAAGGTTTTTTGCCTCGTGAAATACTTTTAAACCGAGAGATAAGTGACGTATAGCAGAATTACTGGAAAATTAAGCATTTTGTACTTTTGATTTTTGATTTAATATGTGTTGAAATTAACTCTGTGAGTGAGTGAAGCAAAGCACGGATTCACCGGACCCATGAATCAAGCATGATAGTCGCAGTTTGCTGTACGAGCTGAGGCAGTTTCGCTTGACTCAGGACGAACGTCTTGAGATGTTGTTACTGCAAGCAAGCTGGAGAAGCAAGCCGCCGTTTACATTGGTGCGAGACATCAGCATGGACCAGCACGAAAATTTCACGGATCACCGATATGATCCATCCATCTCGAGTCCTCTGCTAACATGGCAAACGAACGTCTTTAGTCCCCGGGACGCTTCGCACGGCATTCAAAGCTTTCACTTTGACGCGATATCCGCTTCCTCTCGCGAGTTTCTTGAATATTTTATGATCCCTAACTTGGGAGCCGTAACTCCATTTGATTTTGAATCCTTGACATTCTTCTTCTCCCTCTTCTTCAAAATTAACATAAAGCAATGACACGACTAATGAGAAAAGAAATTTTTTACGAAAACGCGAAATAAATAAATAAATATTGTCATCATAAATCTAGCTCATAATTACTTTATATATATTAAAAATAATTAAAATATATATTATGTTAATTCTCTCTCTCGTCTTTCGTTCTCCTTATATACATATTTCTTAAGCAACGAATTAATTATATCGAATCACTTATTGGTCAAATGACAAGATATGAAAAAAGAAAAAGAAGACAGATATTAACCTTCCGCTGCCGCGCACTTGTAACGAAACACGATCGCTGGACAGAGAGCGTCAAACCGACATACAAAATGCGAAATCTCTATTTTCGTACCCTGATCGCATCGGTTGCGTGATGAATCGGCCGATGCAGAGATACACGAGATTTTAGGAAACCAATCAACAAGTATATAAATATCGTAATGGAGTTGATGACGATGTGAGTGACGACGAAACTGCACAAAGTAGAATTGTAATTCACGGAAATGGCAAACTCGTGGATCCCTCCAGCAGCCGACCCGCCCGCGCGTTCGTCAGAGTAATTTAGTTAAGCAATAAGAAACTTCCCGAAACTGATTTCAGGATTAGAGACTTCATAAAGGCAGTTTTGCTGCTCGCGGCTTTCAAAATGAATTCCCGACACGAGATTAACGTACATTTTCCACTTTGTCGCTGAGGATCTCATGGATCAAGGGGCATCTAAATAATTTCGTGCAAAGGAGCTCAGACTTTGTCAGTAGTCTTGGGCTAACGAGGAAAGGTAGTAATATTTTTTAAGAGGTTTATCCAACACTGTGAACGACATGCGAAAAATGCATGATATTCTGATATTGTGTGCTTGTTGTAAAGGAGAAAGAAGCGACAAGCATTTCAATCTCGAAGCTCGAAGCTCTTTCATTCTCATTAAAGACAAATGATTTGCGGATATTAATTACGCCGCGTATAACGCAACTTGAAATATTGTCTCTTTCTTTCTCCCCACATATAAAATAAATTTATCTTTACGTTCAATCTTGCCAATGAAATATTTTTGTTGCTTCGTGGACTCATCAGACAACGTAATCATGTGTCTGTTATTCGATATAAATCACGATGTCGACATTATGACAATATCAATTCTATGAAATCCGAATAAACGAATTCTTCCTCATGCTTCAATGGCAAATTTTACTCGTGTTACTTCTCTAATTTGCTTCTGCAGATTTTGATCTGTGCTAATTAATCCGGAACGTCGGAGAATTCCGTCGGGAGAAAATTTCTGAAAGATTCGGCGATTCCATTCCAACCGCTTTTCCTTCTGCTGTCACGTTTGCGGCCAGATATCTCGATATGCCGGAATCAAAAGCGATTGTCGAACGGCCTTGTCGTGGATTTCCTTGGAATCCGCGTTGCGCGGCGTGAAATCGCGTTGGCGCAACATTAGCTTTTATTCCGGCACACGCTTGTTCGAACTTACAATTATATTCCATATCTCCCTCCTTATCGGCCTTTCAAATCGATTTACCCGATATAGGTATGGCTAATGAACGGTAATTGCAAAATGCAACGCATTCCACAGTCTCGTACCTAACCGCGCGTGTATTACAGCACGCGTGCGCTCGCGCGCTAACGCAGCAATAATCGCGAGCTAAATCAATTGCAAAGTTGTCGCGCCTCGCAGCTGGCGTGACATAAATAAAATAAATGCGCGAAGCAACGATCGCGGGACGTAAGCGCGTGAATTCGTAATTTCGTAATGTCGCGCGCGCTTTTCCGCCGATTAATCGGCTTATCAGCCAGCAATATAAAGCGCATCGGATACGAATTAATCCGCATCTGTTCCGCAGTAGTCGCAAATTGCCGTACGACAAATACCATCGAATGACCGAAAGATGCCGCCGGTGATTAATGAAGTGTGTAATTGACTCAAGTTCAGAGCAAGATCCGCTCAAGTGGTCTGAGATTAAACGTCCGCCAAAATCCGTCCGCGGAACTTTAATAATCTCGAGCGCTCGGTGAAACTTGAGATTCACCTCGACACTTGAACGCGCGATGTCCGAACGGTTTATCAATTTCTAACGAGATCCTTCCAGCGAGATCGAAGTGCGATCTTAACAGTCACGTTCACAAACTCTTCCCTTCGAGTCGGGTAATCGTTTGCTTGACGTTTTACGACGCTTGCTCGTCATTATTGTGCGCTAATTCCACCCCAATAAGACGTTTAAGGGAAATCCGCGTGTTCCCGATCGGTTTACTTTTTTTTCCTCGCTTGCGTCTCTCTCGCCCTTTCACTACATCGACATCAATTTTAATGCACTGGCGGTGCTCCCGCAAAAGCGATGATCATTGATGTCGCGGAGTTCACCCTCGAGTATCTACGCTTAATCGTCCGTATCCGCGAATGGAAGCAAAGCAGCGTTAAACGAGCATCAGCGAGCGATTAAACGTATAATCGCGCCGATAATAACGAGACATTGACTTGAAGCGATCGATTTGAACTTCGGTCGGAACCATTGAACTTCTCGATCTTAACCGTGCTTTCTCTCGATCGGCGATAATCATCGTTTACGATATCGGCGATCAACGCGATAAGCGCTAACTTTGTAAACGTGTCAAAAAGTGAGACAAAAAGCGGGAATACGATTACGTTTTTTCGAAGGTAATCGGTCGCGTTGCAGAAGCAATAGCCGATAACCGAGCAAGAATTCTCCTCACAAGAGAAGATCATGTTCGTGTACGAACTTTCTTCTCTTGTCGAGAGAATTAAGCCGAAATTCACGGTTTCATCTTGATATCGCCGCAATGCGCGAATTTCTCATTTCTCTTCCTGCCGTTCAATCGCGTCGAGTCGAGGAAGGTACAAGCGTTTCCGGGCATTTTTGCACGCCGGTACGTAAACCGGCCGGTCAGATTTCGACGCTCAAGACGCGGAAATGAAGCGGCGCCAGCGCGATGCGGGATTGTCGTCTATGAAAATCCTTCGAGCATCCGGGGAATTTTCCGCGGGTATTCGAATGCTCCGGATGTTCACGGACGGAAGAATGCCTCCAGCTGAGGAACAGTTATCCGAGTTACGTAGAATGCGCATATGACCGTGCGACGTGCTTATTGCGTGCGCTGATAGTTTGCGATTAACGCAAAGCGCAGATAATCAATAAATGACGATCGAAGAAAAAAGAGCAAAGCGCGAAAAGCGGAATCGCCGCGACAATTCGCGATTCTCGCGAACGATGATCGAGCAATCCCGTCTCGCGTATCGGAAGTGATAAGTTTCGTCGCCAAAGCTTCATCGCGACAGAAACGTCTCGAGTAAAATGCGTACCGTCGATTGGATGTTTCAGCCTTTCCGTCTTCCGTCATCGCGCTGAAAGCATCTCGGCGAAAACGACAAACATAATAAGAAGCCTCGTGTAGCATCCAAGAAATTCTGCGGAAGGGCTCTCGTTGCTCTCGCTCATTGCGACAGTAAACATGCGTATGTGCTCTGCATAACGAGCTATAAAGAAGGCATTCCGACGCGAATCTGCGCTCAATAAGCTCGCTTGCTCGTTCTCCACTTTTCTCGATCCGGCATGAATAGTCATTCCGATTTCTTGATCCTTGAAAGTAGCGTCAGAAAGGAGAGTGCAATATAGCGGCAAATAATTAAGTATACTAATATTTCTCGATAATAAAGGTATATGAAGGACAGTAAAAGGTATATGAAGGACTGAATAATCAAGTGACAAAAAGTGAATAATAAATAACAGAGGTAAGCATCTGCGATTTCCCATTTCGCGCGATTTTCTATCGAATGTCTTAATCGATAGAATGAAGATAACGCTATCTCGAGTGAAGCCAGAGGGGAGATCGATCTTGGTATTAATTGCAAAGATTCATAGCAATTCCGAATCCATGAGAAATACCACAGGCATCTTACCGTTTAAAGAAAATACTGACGGTATTTGTGCGTTACGCGAATCGACGCTCGCGACTTATCGACGAGTGCCGCTCCGTTTATCTGTCTTTTCCGTTTTCCTTCGGCAATGTCGGCCGTCCCGATACGCCTCGCGCGTAATTAAATTTATCTCATTGGCGCTTTCCCCGGAGCTCCATGAAAAATGATAACATAATAACCACGCCGGCCTGATAACGTAATAATAAGCAGCGCAGTGCTTACGCAACCAATTCTCGCCTACGTGCCGCGCCAATCGCGTTTCTCCGCCGTTTCGCCATCGCGCTCCACTTATAAAAGTCAATGAGATCCGTTCTCCCTCCCTCCCTCCCTCCCTCCCTCCCTCCCCCGGCTCCCACCGCCCCCTTGCCGCCCGAGATCTCGTTCGTCTCTTCGTATAATTGATATCGTACCGCGCGTATGCGCGAAATGCCGGAAGCGCCGCGAGGTGCGCACGCGAGAGACCAGGTGAAATCCATCCTCTGTAACGTCACATTTGTTTTCCCTTCAATCAACGTTAGGTATACGACACTAATATCGCTTTCACTATCATCGGGCGCAGGAACCGCCGCGAAAAACGAGAAGACGGCGGCGAATCTAGCAGCCGTCCGCAGCGCCGGTGAATTTCAACGTGCGCGTGAAAACGAACGACGTGGAAAGGAAACGAAAAAATGCACGGATCTCTTTCCGCCTCGTGTGTACGTACTCATTAAATTGCCGCAATGATACGCGGCGCACGGATTTAAACGCGCGCGTAAGACGTGTTTACTCGTGTATTAGTTGCGCGTGTCCGAGCACATCGTTTCCTGACCGCGCTTCCCGAGAAACGTGCCGACTCGTGCTCGTATAATTTACATCATTAGTTGCATCAAGTATTAAATTTAAGTTGAATTGAATCAAAAAGTTAAGTATTAAATCCAATCCTCCCGTCCTCCCGCCGAGGATGCCGGATTAAACACGGCGCGGAACCGGAAGCGGCGTTCACCGCATCGCTTCATCGAATTTTCGATTTTAGCTGCTTTTTCCTTCGATTACTTTATTTAATTACTTTGTGAAAACTTATGCCATGGGTGTGTCCTGCTTGTAAATTGCTCCACACACGCATCCTCATATTCGTACATGCCATGATCTTTCGCACCGCGATGATGAGAGATAAGAATAATAAAAATAAGCGTAATGGATCTAGCTGCAAATTAAATAACTCGCCACACAGGTCAGGAACATAACCGGCTTCTCGTAATCCCCTGCTTCCTGCTTTTAATTATTCTGCTCATGCACGACCATCAGTTAATTGAATCGTCATTGCGGCGTCTTCTCGCTTGATCGCGACAATTATGTCAACACGCAAGCATAGAAATTCGCAGCAAATTATTCTCCTCTGTTACGCGTTACGCGAGTTTACGGTCGCTCGCGTAGACGGACATTGCGCAATCGATTTCTCGCGTTATCGCGCAAAGTTCAGCGCGGCGCGAGATTCCGCGCTTTTCTCTCCCTCATCGGGGAAGAATAAGCGGAACCCTTACGTAAGCCTATTGTCGATCGATGCCGGTTGATCCCTTCAGAACCGTGATAAATATCTGCGGACGGCGTTCGGGCGCGAAGCGCGTGCGTTTTCGCTTCTGGCATTATTTCTTTTAATCGAGTTATCTCTCTCGTAAATGACGGCGAATCGCGCGGCGAAACGAGCAGGGGAAGATTAATCGCTCGTTCGCACGAAACAGCACGCACACGCAGTATTATCGCGGATCTCTCTCTCTCTCTCTCTTCGGTCGCGGCGAACGTTGGTGCGTTGCGTAACTCACGATTCCTCGATTTCCCTCGAATCCTGACTTGTTCGTGCATCTCGGCGAGATCATTCGGAGATCACACGAATTTTTCACATTTCCCTAAACGGGATTAAAAGATCGGGAGATCTGGAATTTTCATTCTTCTGCTTCGTCCCTTTTCTTTTTTCAGAGTTCCCACGACAATCCATGATCAGCGTTCGATATAACGACTCTTGCGAACGGCACGCGCTGTTTCAGGATGAAAATATTCAACGGCGAGCTAAAAGACTCGACTCTCGCCGATCGCGCATCTGGAATTGCATTACGCAACCGCGAATCGCATGCACCGTTGCCCGCGCAAGGTCCCGCAACCGGACTCTCTCGAAGAGCGGTTAATCGAGCGTGGATGAGACGGAAAGGAAATTACCGGCCACCCACCCCGATCGCGGAGGATGGCGGTAAAAAGAGACCGGCTCCGCGTGGGAGAACCCGCTTCGCCGTCTTTGTTGCGCACTCCCGCGCGCACCGCATTTCTGCCGGAAATCCACTCGCGTGGATTTCCACTCTCCACTTCTCTCAATCCCTCTATGCCCTTCTACCTTTCCCTTCGCCCTGTAAAATTTCCACTCTCTCTCTCGGTTGCTCTTTTTCTTAGACAATCTCCCTGACTCGCTCTTCGTCTCCCCCGTCGAAACGAAGCCGACGAAAATTAACGAGGCGGAAATTCTAATTCAATGGCAAGGCTGCCGGCTGGCCATCGCGAGCTGGGATCACGCCTTTCTTTCTTTCACGCCTCCTGTGGCTTCTCACCCTCGGCTCATCCAATGTTTTTGTTACACGCTTCTTCCGTAAAGCCGAAGGGATCTTCCTTCGGCCCTCCTTCGATCGGTTGAGATACAAGACGGGATGAGAAAGGGCTTCGGACCCTCGCGTCGACGATTAAAACGGTAACGACTGCCTCGTCACGATAATGACGCACGAAAGGAGGGGTGAGCGATGATGAGTGCCTGTGGTATCCTTTTTCTCCGTTTATGAACGGCCAAAAATCCATTCGTGAATACAAATCCATGCGTGGATGCAACATTGCGGTCGCGAATAATTTTTGCTTTACTTTTATGAATTATTAATTTAAGTCAAAGTTGCAATGTCGATACTCATAACGTTCAATGCTTACGGATACGCTCGGACGTGAAGCTGGCGTGAAATGCCGCGCTCACATGGCGAGATTAATCTCTCCTCGCAAGAAAGAGAGAGAGAGAGAGAGAGAGAGAGAGAGAGAGAGAGAGAGAAAAGATAGGATCGCGCGTGTAATTAACGACGTGACATTCAAATCATTCTGCGAGGAGAAATTTCTTGTTGTTTTCTACAACAAACAGCTTGCCAGAGGGTTGATCGAGAAAGGCTAACGCCGTGATAAGGCCGCGGCCGCGATATTTTCTCGCGCGTGCCGGAAGTGCGCGAATAGCCGATACGAGGCCTGTACCGTTACTGAATTGAACGCGATTTCTAGAATGCACGGATAGGAATGGGGGGGCGGGAGAAAGGTGGAGAGAGAGAAAGATTGACGGGAGCAGGGGGGGGGGGGAGGATTGTTATACCCGCATCGCTAAAGGGCATTTCTGGTGTATACTTTTCCAAGCGCATTTTTCGGAGTTTCAGTTTCGAATATCCTTCGTTCTTTCGATGAGCTACAAAGCGCTCATCGCGTTGTCCGTCCAACGAACGCGCGCATACCAAAGCTACCTCCGATCGCTTTGTCAACCATCGTAAAACGATTGCGCATCCACACGCGAGAACGCTACCGATATTATCTTATGGCACGCGCGATATTTGTCGCAATTAAATTGATTAAGCGATTTATCGGGGCCACCGTATACGAACGCGATGTAAATGGCCGCGCCGGCGTAATATTTTACCTGCATGGATTATCTCCGGAGTAGTATAAATTTGCATTTATTGCCACCTTTCCCAAATATGTATAAACTACGGTTGCCCTGTAACTTATTAAGCGCGCGCCGTAAGGGATTACACATAAATTCTCGTCCGGTTAGCGCGTAACGCTCCATTCGCGGATAATCTTTGCAGCGAAGCACAAAACGCGCGACATGCCAGCCGAGCGGCTGGGAACAATGGAGTAAACGAGAGCGCTCCATTTGTTTAATTAATAATTCCCTCTCGCGCGCACGCGTGCGCGTGAGTTAATCAATCACAATGAGTCGATAAATATAGGAAACTTCAATGGACGACAGCTGCGACTTTATCGCGGCGCGCGTGTGAGTAATTAAATGCCCGGTGTTTACGACACGCACGATTGGGCTAATAATGTAGCTGGCGGGTTGTGAAAATCGACGCGCTGTAATCGGATTAACTTTTCCGCAGACGTGAAAAGCCGTGGACATGCAAGTAGCTCGCCCGATTCAGCTGTCCGTCTGCGTTTGACACGTGACAGCCGCGCGTCGACCAGATCCTATCCAACATTATCACGCGACGATCGCAATGGTCGACGAGATGAGAGATCGCTGATTTAGAACGAAGGAGGAAAAGAGAAGTCTTGTGATCGATGAAGCCTTCGGCAAAGGGCCGAGATGCCGGGCGCGCCATCGGCTGCCGAGCGTTCTCCAGTCGCGGCGATCCGCGAACTCGGTTCGCGAGCAAACGCAATTTTCATGAATCTGAATTACTCCAGATATCCGAGTCTATATGAACCGAAAGTGTTAATCGAGTGCGATTCTGATAAGCTGATTGCGAATATATGGAAGTAGATCGCAGCAGGAAGGATGGAAGAAGATCATCGGCGCGGATAGAAAACGAGATGAGGATGAACCGTGTTTGTTTGAAAATTTTGTTTACCGGATTACTAACCGGAAGCGCCTTGTTTTCCGTGGCGATGTGAGTTCTCGGTGTACCGAGCGCGTTTCACGCAGGAAAGCGATACGGAATTCTCGGATATCGCGAAAGAGAGAGAGAGAGAGAGAGAGAGAGAGAGAGAGAGAGAGAGAGAGAGAGAGAGAGAGAGAGAGATATCAAAATCGAGCGCGGATATTTATCCGCAAATTTCTTCCTCAAAGATGAAAACGCGCGATCAGATAAACAAAATGCTCGATCGTTCGGCATGCACGATACTTATGCATCGATCGCATGTCGACCAAAACGATTGTTGAAAACGCGCCTCCCGATTTGTCTTATCATCAGAGTTGTAATGAAATCTCGCGGTTTCGCACGCAATTCTCGCACGCACCGTTCGCGAATTCGATCCCGCCGACTCGCCGTAATAACGAAGTTATTGAACTTTGATTTCCACTTTAGCATTCAGGCCGATTTCACTCGCGGTCGACACAAACCGACAAACCTTTATGTAATGTGCGCTGTTACGAGCACGCCACATAAACGCCACAGATGCTTTATTTATCGCGCGATTCCATCCGGCGGTTGAGGATCGATTCTATCAAAGTCGCGACTCGAGGTCGATTCAAAGCGAAGATTGTAAACGTTGTCGGAGATTATGAAATCTATATAATCCTGAAACCGATCAGATTCCAACGTCGCATGCGAGCACGCCGCTGGAAGGAAACCTTGCATGCATGGCTCATTCCAAGCGCGCATTGAGAGATCCTTTGAGGTTCTTCAGGGAAGAAACTTATCTTTGCTAAGGAAACGAACAGCGAAGAGACTATTCCACGCGTTTATCGCGGTGCTTATACCGCGGACGTTTGCGTTTCGCGGAAGATATAATCTCCACTGGATTTCGAAGTTCATCCGACAATCTTGCGCGCGAGCGAGCGATTATTCCGCGGGGAAAGCCAGGAAGTCGGCCTGCCACGGATGTATTAGAGAGAAACCGGCGTGCGTATACACGGCGTCCATATAATAACGTCTTTTATTTTCGTACAAATACAGGTACAAATTGCATCCGACCCCGATCGACGTTGCGACCGAGCGCGCAAATTCCGCGGTCGACTTCCGCCGACCGGCCCACCAGCGGTGTGCATGTGTGTGTGTGTATGTGTGTGTGTGTGTGTTGTTACCGCGAGTGAAGTAATTGCGGAGATTTTCTCGTAACAAACCATGCGTGCAGCCGTGTAACGGCGACTTTCTGCATGCGATTTACCCGCGCACGGATCTCCAATTTTCCGAACTCATCCCGCCACGCGTTTCGATTATTAATGCTTGTCGTGTACTCTAATATTATCGCATACGCGTAAAGCAATTAGCCCGGTTCACAATGTACGAATATTTAGTTAATTCGTGCGTGCGCCGCTTGTTTTACGTCGATCGTGACGTTAAACGTTAACGGCCAATTATGTAACTTGCGTCGAATCGTGGCTGCGTTCCGCAATGGACACGCACGCGTTTACGCGCAGCCAAAGTTTCTGAGACGCGAAGGAAGCTTTCAGAGAGCAAAGTGTTTTCGGAATTAAGAGAGTTTATACAGATCCAGCCGGAGATACGATATCCGGATCCATCAAAATGATCGATCCATCGCGCATCCTGCTTTTCCCATTATATAAAGTTTGCACATGAATAATCGGCGAATAACTATGCTCGCTTTATTCGACCGCGTTGCAACGATAATATTGTATAAATCGTGTTTATATGCGCGTAGTTGAGTATCGCGGGAAACGCCTCAAACTCGAAAACGAATGGGAAACCTTCCCATAATCGTGTCCTGTACCTGCATTTCATCGTCCAGTTAGCCGCACAATCGTGCCATCGCGCTCCTCAAAATTCTGCTGGACGGAGAAAGTCGAATGCCCGGCGAAGTGCGTTTCCGAAATGTGAAACGCAAAGCGTTTTATTCATGAAATCCTTTTACGCGAGACCTCGCAGCTCTGCAAGTCCGATTCCACGGCGCGGTTTGCACGATTGGATTTCGCCGGTCGCAAAATTCGAAATGCTCATGACAGCGAACGTTTCGTGGAGGCAATTCGTGGCTAACGACAATGATCCTTCCGGATCGATTGTAATAAATAATCTGGTTACGTCGGCAGTATTCATTTGAGATTTACCGTAATATGATTCCATTTCCCAGCTGGGCACGATTTAATGAAAATTTCTAAAATTATGAATTATGATCTCTGAGATCCATTCTGCCGAAATATCTTTTAGATCTCGACGATAATTACGTCTTCTCGATTATTTCTTCATTGCGGATATAACTATTGCGCAATGCAATATAATTGTGATCCAGTAGAGCGTTTCCCAACAAGAGGCAAAATCTTATGCGGTTAATATTGTCATTTAATGGTCAAGGTGAACGATCGTCTCGGAGAGCGTTCGCTCGCGTTGCAGGTTCGGAGCGAAAAACCTGGCAGAAAATCGCGTAACGAAGCTTCTTACGGCACATCGGGATCTTTCCGTGGCCTTCTATTACAATCAAACCTTTACTTTCATTCTTACGGTATTCATTTGAAATTAGAGAGAGAAAGAAAAAGAGTGGTGAAGAGAAGAAGAGAGAAAGAAAGAGAGGGAAATAGAGAGCGTGCACGCAGAAAAACGGATTGATAAATCTCTCTCTCTCTCTCTCTCTCTCTCTCTCTCTCTCTCTYTCTCTCTCTCTCTCTCTCTCTCTCTCTCTCTCTCTCGATACATGAATGTTTCCGTTGCAGTTTTCCGTTTCGTTCGATCGGCGGACAACGCGGTTGCTATTCGCGCGACGTTTTCGTTGTTTTTCTTCAAAAACTCGAATTACCTTTTTCTCCAACACGCCGACCTCTCGCGGCCAACAAGCAGGACAATCCAGTCGAGACCAGCTCGCCAGACTTAGGCGTGGTTCTTGCGTAATATAAAAAGCGAGCTGGTAACTAGCTGCATGCACGTACAGGATACATGTGTTGCACCGCATGGAGATACGCGAACCTGATGGCGTCTCCGTGAGGTTTGCAGCGCCTGATGCCAGCAGAAAAATCCATGATCACCCGCAATCACGTCCACAGGCTCTGAGGATGTAGAAAGCCACGCGTGAATTAGCGAACAGCCTTCGATATATTAATAGCGAATCTGCATAATCGTCGCTGTCGCTGTCGCTGTCGCTGTCGCGAGAGTTGCCTGCAGGCCTTCGTATTCCGTTGGCGATGAAGTGACGCAAGAAAGGGCGTCTGTTGCAAACCGAGACGATCGAAATTAGGGAAGCGGAGCTCGCTTAATGATGATTGGATTAATTAACCGATTTGCTTTGCATCGCAACCGAATGGCAATAACGCGTACGAATGGCGGACAAAATCGCACGATCCCGCCCTTACTTGCCGCACGCGCGAGTGATCGACCTATTTCTCCAAATAGAGAGATGCGAAAGCCGATCGACTCGCTCACTCGTCTGTAAATGTTCCAATTTACCACGCGGCTAATGAAACAATAATTCATGCAATGATCGAATTTACATGATCCTCAGGTCAGCCTCGCTCTCATGAAGCGATGTCGCTACCTGCTGCGCCATCAGATTCCTGTTTTCATTCAGCGTTATAATTTTAGGATAGCAAAGCTCAGCGAATTATGAGAAGGTATCCCGGTCGTGTCGGCGACCGTTGTAAGTACATTTTATGCATCTATAAAGCTATCATACAAGGCCGCAGAGTCGTATATCAATTTCTACTAACGCCGGATACGACGCTGTTGGGATCCGAATAATCCTTCCGATCTCCCAATGCCTCCGTTAAGCAGAACGGATTATGCACTTGGAACAATCTCGATATGAAAGTCCTTCCTATCTCGATAACTGATCAGTCGATCAGTGTCCTTGGTAAGTGAAACCCAATGCAAAATCATAAAAAATCATATAAAGATCGTGTCAAAAGACATGAATCAAACCGGATTTTTAATTCGCTCCTAATGCCGACCATTCGTTATCCGAAATATTGTTGCTAAGGCCGATGTTATCCCTGAAATGGAATATTAAGCGAATTAAACACGAGTTTAGTTACATATCATTTCGATGTAAATCCCATTCTGTTTGCGTGCACGAAGAATTATGTTCGTTTGATGTAACGAGTTGCCAGAGTGCGACAAGCAAAGAACAGATTCCATTGCTCGATTTCCATTCCACTGCAGCAGCTAGACTAGTCCACAATCGCTATTCGGCTGACGACAAGTAACAAAAACAAGAGCGCGACAATTAAATTGTATCAAAGAGTTCATGAAATCGATACCGCTAAAATAGAAACGCTCTTCTACTCTTCTCGCGCGGATATCTCTAGATATTGCCGCGGGACTCGCGATACTCTCGCGAGAAAATGAATACATAAGCGGTCGCGTTAATAAAATCCCAATTTTCGCGTTAATAAAATCCCAATTAAACGCAGGAGCGAATGATCGTCGCCGGCTTCTTCCTGCAATTACAGTTGCCAAAGACTCATTCCGGGACAGAGGCATCCCGATCTTCCTCGATGCAATCCAGCGCGCTAAAAAGGAAGAAAAGCTCACCAGAGACGACGGAGAGCGCGGTAACGGCCGCGTGGCGAGCGTAATTAGAGCGTTTAACGTTATCATTTTGAATTCCGCGAACGGATGAAGCGCACGGCTACTTGCGTCTCTTCCACTTATAGGGACGGGACTTGTGTAACGCGCCGTCGAGCAAATTTACTGCGCTCGTTACACGCGCCGGCTGTTCTACAAAGCAAGCCGGCGGCTCTTGCCGCGATTCTCTCGCGTATGAGCCGTTCGATTGCCGCTGCACGATCGATCGTCGATACGTCGTTGCGGTTCGATGACCAAAAGCGTGCAGCAGGATCTTCATACTGTATCGATCGAGATCAGAGAGGATTCCTGTCGAGATTCCTGATGTGGAATCTCCATGCCGCGAGCGCGAATTAGGAATAAGGGTGAAATAAAACGAGCAAAGCACATGTAGGGAAGGTATAACAAAAGATAATAAAATTGCAATCAGCGAATCAATTGATTGATTGAATCAATTGAGATGTAAACTTTGATTTTATTTTAGCAGTCGATCAGCAGCAATCATTTTGAGGAATTAAGTCTCACTAGTGTCGATCGCTCTTCAACGCTCCTCTAGATCGATCTGAGTATATCAATCACAGGCATCGGTTACCGTAGAAACTACTTAACATAAGCATCACGTTACTGCGTCGTGATTCGATCTGGAACTGGAAAAACTTGCGTCAGGATCTTATATCGCGGTTTATCATTTTCATGCAACTCACGCAAGCGCGCCTCATTTCCATCGATCGTAATCCGCCGTTGTTTTGCAAGAATTTGCAATACGCACGCCGGATTTCCCGTCATCCAAGCATCGTGTATTGCTGATCCCTCGGATTTTCAAATTCTCCCGCGATAACGGGATCCAGTCGCAATCGGGGATCAAAGATACGATCGACATCCCTTCGGCATCCGAAGAATTGTCTTCCTCGGCTTTTTGCTCTACTCGCGTTTCGAATCGAAATCAGTGTCAGCCGGATCTAATTATACGTACATCCCGCTAAGGATTATTTTCATTAGGAACGACAGAGCGACAGCAACAACTCCTGGGTCGCACCGGGGCAGAAATAGATGAATCCTCGCCATCGCGGCGAGATGTAATCTCGTAGGAAACCGCCGGTGTTAATTCCAAGAGTCATTCGAGGAACACGTTAGGTACCCTCTCTGTCGTGGGACAGGATGTGCTTCCAAACTCTCCATCCCTCATTGGAACAAGGTTGGCCCGCTCCTTGACAAACTGTCAGATCTTCCCATGCAATTACTCTCTCAGCTCGCGTTATTAGTTTCTTTCGTATGGCTTAGTTCATATCATTCCCGGCGATTATAACAAATGAGCTCGACGAACCGAGCATTTCGGCGAAATGCTCCTTCTCCAGCAATGAATTCTTTTCTCCTCGCGATGCCTATTGTTGCATACCGCGAGCGGTAAAAGTTGCATAAGAATCATGGGAAGCTTGCACTGCTTACAATGACGAGCAAAGAAATGCGTACGTATATGTGCATACGTCTATAAAACATAGACGCGATAATCTACATGCATGTTCCGCGTCAAAGATTGTTGGCCGTCGAGGAGCTGCATTTCCGGCAGACACGTGACATAAAGATCCGGGAGGATTGATGAGCGCAGTTTCCACGTTCACCAGCGACTTCGGTAGCGCGCGTTTCGCCGATTCTTCCTTGCACTTACAGCCGCTTACAATTAGCACGCACGCTCGCGTTCGCACGCGAATACAAAAATCCGCGGCAATTAATCCGGACAAGATGCGCACGCGCGATATCGGGACGTATTCGTTGAATACATCATCGTCTCCCCGCTGCGCCGGAGAAAGCGAATTTTCGAAGCGCAGCCGAAAGTGACGCAAAGGAATCGCGCACGGATGCATGAAGCTTTTGCCGCGCGCGACGGCACTTTCGACTTTTTCGAGTGCGTTATGCAATCTCGCACGGTTTTCGACCATTATTCCGATTTAATTGGGCCATGCGCAGCCTGAGTCGTATCCATCCGCTCTTGCATCTCTGGAGACGATTCCTCCCGTGAATGTTCCTTCCCGTGTTCGATTTTACATTCTGCATAGGGAATAAATGTGCGCATGATGGCGTAACGAGAACCACGTCTCGTTTGTCTCGATTACAAAACCCTTAAACTTTTGTTTACCCCTCATCCTAATATCTGCTTAATGATCACTTGCTCGTGGTCGTTATTTCCGGACGATGATTTCCAACAACGCACATTATGCACCGCATTGAGCAAATCATACGTTCCGGTGAAACCGCGAAATTGCTCCAACTCGAACTCCGATGCTAACTTTCTCGAAACACTATTTTGCGAAATTCACTTGCTCGAGAGTCAATCGCGCACATTAATTAATTGCAGTTTCACATGAGTCCCCATGAAATTAATAAGAGTGCGTCTTCATTTCATGGAATCGTATCCTTATTTGTTCTTTTATCGATGTGAGATAAGTGCGGCTCTATGAATCATTAAATCATAAAATATACATTTATCCGTCACGTTATCGCAAATTACATTCTAAGACAATGTAGCTAGTAATATCCCTAGATACTTTGTAACGATCACGATTGCTTATCGATTTCGTTATAGAAATTATCACTCGTGCTTCACGATCATCTCGAAAAACGATATAAAGAATATTAGAAATAATCTAGTCATAGAGATGACTTGTTAATATTTTACTGGTGATGAAGTTAACGATTCCATTGGCAGAGCACTTTTTTGCTTCGCAGAGAAGCATTCGCTTTAGTCGGCCGCGAATAAAGGAACAATTCTTGCGCAAAGTGAGTAAGGACATAAATTTCGAGTGCACTTGGAAGTATTACAGCGCTCAGTTCATTGCCAAACAACTGCGGATACGAAGATTCTAAGGATTTCCAAGGAGCCAAGATGTCAAGATGCCGCGCTGTAAAGCCAAGACTCGGTCATAAATCTTTGGTATCAAAAAATGAATAATGTAAGTATCCGAGAATAAGCCTGTGAATATTCAAAGATCGCGAGCCTGCGTGAGCCTCTGTGAAACAAGACTTCTAAAAGCCCGTAAAAGGAAAAAAGAAAAAAGAAAGAAAGAAAGAAAGAAAGAAAGAAAGAATAGCAAATTTCGAAAATTCGCCCATTTTGCTTGATGCACGTGAGATTTCTCGTGTTTATTATACCGTGCACTTTAGACGCATGCACATTTAGACGTTCGGTTGCGTACATTTTTTTTTGTTTGCGGGATCTCATTTCGATCTGAATACTGAGTACCGAAACGCTGCTTCCCGTACGCGTTTCTTAATATCAGCAGCGTGCGGTGATGATTTTCAGCAAACAGGTCTCAGGTTTCAGTTAAATACTTCATATGAACGCTTGACCTACATGCTTTCCATGATCTCGTGAACGCTTCCGTAATCGCTTCTCGGTGGAGCTTCGCTCACCGCAGTCTAACGCGCAGACTCATGCGATATTTATAGCGCAACGAGCCATCCGTCAATGCAGCTTCCGGTCGTACGCGAATGGCGATTCTCGCGTTACTGACATCGCCAGTTTATGATAACGCCTTCGGTCTGGATTCTAGAGCATGAACTTATCGGGAGCGAGGCGGCAAGCGCGCTATCATTGCGCAAGCAACGGCTCACAATGCCTTCGGATCGGATAAAAAGCGGTGAGCGAGCGAGCGAGCGAGCCAGCATGTTCCACCGATCAAATTATCGAGGAGACCGCCGATTCGTTGCCGATGCAGATACGCGATACGGAGTGTCGCAAGTTCATCGCGAGGAAACGACGAAAATCCTCGCGTTCGCTGCATCCTGTCGAGATCGGGATTACTAGCTCGCCGCGAACGTTTCAGACCCTGCAATTTCGATTTCGATTTTCTCGGCACGGATTGTAAACATCGGTGTTTCTGTTACATGATTATCGTAATCTCGAAAAATCGCAGCAACAAGCAAAAGCGAGATTAGATCCACGGTATCCTCGTCGATTAATTATGTTCGACATTGTATTTAATAACGAATGAATTATTTCCAGAAGCAAAGAAACAGGCGAAGGATTCAATCGGGGATGTTTCTTCTCGATCTTCGATCCGAGCATCATGATCCCTAAACTTCTGAAGCGATTCTCACAGATCGCAGAGAGCTGCAGCGACTACAAGGAAACACACAAGATTAACCTTGATAAAATACTGATCGAGGAAAAAATAAGAGAAAGATAGGGAGAGCGATCTCGGAAGTTAATGAATAGCGCACTCTCAAAGAGAGTTTCCCTACTGCTTACGGCAAACTCTCTTCTTATCACTCTCTCAGATTTAACTCGGAAGTTACTTTCCTTTCAGCACGCGATGCTAGTTCCACGTATCCCATCGCTTAAGCAGATCGCATCTGAGAATCTTCACGTAGAGAAAAAATACAATGAGAGAAGCATCGAGAGGCGCTTGTACTCGCTTGAATTCGCATCGCGTCGAGAGACGAGTTACGAGGAGGAATACATTTCGAGACCTCAGCCACGAGCCAATATCGCTCAGCTGCCTCTTCCGTTGAGGAAATTCGTTTATCAGAAGGAAACCAATCACGCTTTCGGAGGATCAATATGATACGCGGATGAATCTCTCGATTCGAAGCCGTTTCGATCCTCAAAACGTGTCGTGCGCGCAATTAAGAACTCTGCGCATTGGCGAGCAGAGTCCGCATCGGCGCAAAGCAGAGATATCGAAGCGGAATCGCCAGCATCGAATCGCGAGCGAGTTATATCGAGGATATTGATCCATCGACGAGCCGCTCCGTTGTTTGGCCGACGATCGCGGCCGCAACTGCAGCGGCGCGCGATTGCAATCGCAGGAATCACAAAAGGAAGACGGCACTCGGTCGTTCTTTTCTTCCTTTTTAACGTACGGACGAAAGTGCACGGGAATCGGGGGAAGATCCAACTGCGCGGTATCTTCGTACCGATATTGCGAGGCGACGTTCGCCTTAATGACTCGCGGCGGCGCCGACATCACTTCCGATCGTGTTACAATAAAAAGAATCCGGGATCCGTCGTCGCACGGAATGCGACGCGTTGTTATCATCGTTTTCCTTCTTTCCTCTTCTTTTTTTTCTTCTTCTTCCTCGATGAGGAATATATCGGTGAAACGACGGAACGGAATGGACAATTTCCGGCAGTCTTTATGGGCCGTTAAGACGTAAAGGATGGTTGCGCGCTGGAAGCAATGCCGGAATTTTGTCAAGCTAACGGAAAATGAAGGATGCTGCGCTTGACGATAATGCTGTTCTTCCGCGAATGTATGCATTATCGTACGCGCTAATGCGTACATTATGTCGTCATTATCAGGAAGAGGAAAAGAAGGACGAAACGAATCGCCAAGAATTCACGCGCGATATCGCGAGTACTTAAAGTTCCCGAGAGACAGAAGCTTGTTGATTAAACACGATTATCGAAAGTCCTTGACGCATATTGCCGGGAATGTAACCGTAACGTTATTCGAGCGATCACCGAGAGAATATGCGCGATGACTAGTATGGGAAACGTTAAGGTATAAAATGTTAAAAGCGCGGAGAATTGAATCACGTGGCAATTACCGATTCCGAAAGTTTCGCGCGTTTAAGGAATGTAGAATCGCAGATAAGGCGGCGAGTTACTCCCGCGATTGCACTTTTCACAAAGTCGACGACAATTCGAACGCGACGCATCAAAAGTTTCAGCAAAGTTTCGCGGTAGTTCAGAGCATCGCAGGGGGCTATATCAGCAAAACGAACCGAGACAGAAGCCGGCAGGACGTGTATCCTCGTGAACGTCTTTCTGTTCTCTTGCGTTCGGAGCAACGGCGTTTTTGCCTAGAATTTTATAGCTCGTAATCGCGCGGACGTTAGGACCGCGCAGTCAGAATAGTCATTACAGGCGAGGAATTCATGTTTTACGTATTGCTGCACTGTCTGCCGGATGCTGTTCTCTTTCGTTGCTCGACGTCGCGGTATGAAGCCTAATACGGCCGGATCCTGCTAACTCGCGCTCGAGTTTCTTCTCGAAACGAGATTAATGCTCGAGCGTCAACGCATCCGTATAAAAGCAGCGGCTAATATTCCGCCGAAACATCCGTAGCTCGGATAATGTTTACGCGAAACCTCCTTCCTGATAATATCGCGGTAGTACGAGACGCGTCGTTCCGTTAACGAGGAATCTCCAATTGTTCCAATTATGTCTGCGAATTGTATATCTTACAATGCTCGTCTCTTAGCGAACGCAAATCAGTGAAATCGCGGTCGATGTAATGCGTCATCCGTTCATCCGAGACGTGCATCATCTAACGCCGGATGCGCCAGGCTCATGCAAAAGGCGATTTTAGTGACGCAACAATGGCCGGTAAGACCGCGGGATTAGTCGCGCTACCAACCACGATCGGCGTTTCCTTTAGCGGCGGCCACGGCAGGAAAATCAGATATGAACGTGGAATCTTAAGCGATCGTAAACGGCAAGCGAGAGTGGACGCGATTCCCGGTACGCGGTACGCCCGCGGCGTGCTCGATCTACAAATAGTAATATGCGTAGGTACCCGCGCTGGAATTCCTGTTGGCTCACTTTTACCACGCCGAGGAAAGCTCATTCTTCCCCCGCGAACGTTACGCAATGCGAGAGCGAGTCTCGTGTTCCCTCCTTTTTTCGATCTTTTCGAAAAACGGGAAAGATTCTATGCGTACATTTACGGTGAATCTGGATCCTTTCTGAGAATTCTTGAACGATTTGCGATCCTGAGACGATTATCTCATCGATCTCTCCTTGCGGACCATCCGGATTTATGACCGATCAGCCGAAGGTCAGAGCGAGTTGCAATTAGATTATTCACCGTAAAGTAATTTTTATACCGATCATACACACACACACACACACACCCATTCACAAGGGCGTTCGTCAAGTGCACCGAGTGCTCTCGGAATTTATCAGTTTCCACTGTGTTTCACCGCCGTGTCGTCTGGGGAAACGGCTTCCGCCTGACCTTATCTCTGACACGGGGCAGATAAAAATGTCTCGAGACGTCCGAGGGATGAGACTCGGGCTGTTAACCCCGGCGCTCCGATATCGGTGACGGTTCGGCCGGCGCAGCAAAGAGAAAGTAGCTCTATAAAGCAATTCGCATGACGGACGGAGGGAGGAGAGACGAGAGAAGCGGCGGGAGGGGAGGGGAGAAGGTGCCAGGAGCAACGGGAGAGTAATCAACGTCGAGCTTGCAGGTAGAGCGTGTCCTCGCGCCATTCGCGAGATGTCAATCATGAAATTGCGCCAAGACCGAGATCATCCTCTCTCATGGAAAGCGAGAGAGAGAGAGAGAGAGAGAGAGAGGGGTCGCTGTCGGTTTCCGAGAAAGAAGTATGGCAACGATACGTGGCGGTTTCGCCGCTTATAACGCGCGAAGACCGCGCGGGATAGTCGTCGATACGAGAAACGTCATTCCCACGATTCACCAAACTGCAAGCGCTATTACAGAAAAGCAGCGAGAAGCAACCCCAATGAGAGAATTCGCGGGATTCGAGGAAAGGAGAAGCGTCACACCCTTCTGATGCTCCCGAATCGGCAGGGGGTTCAGGAGATCACCGCGTGTGCGGGTAAAACGATGAGGAGAGAAGGCGCTCCACTTCTGTTCCTCCCTCGTTGCGGTCCGCGCGACCAATAGACCCTCCTCGGCTATCCGGCACGCTGATATATATACCGCCATCCGCACGCAACGCGCTGCATGTACATGCAACGTGCACCTATCAGCACGTAGACGACGACTAGCCTAGCCTGGCCAATGCGCGCCGACCGGCGCGGAATGCAGTTATTATTCAACGTTTACGCTTGCCTGCTCGCGAAGCAAGTCGCCCCGAAGTCATTAATATGCGGGCAGGTATGTGAGAGAATTGTGGCGCGTATCCGCGCGAGCGCCGCGCAGACCGCTAACTGATTTGATAAAATAAAAAGCGAGCGCAACGAGCGGATCAGAGGCGAGAAAAATCGGATACGGTGCGTGCGTGTCGCGCGCCACGCGATTCGCATTTGTATCGACCGCGATCTCGGCGTGATCTCGACGTGTACGCAATGTATGCTGATGTCGTTTGCTTCTTTAACGTCTTCCGTGAAAAGGAAACGATCGCAAACGCGAGTAGAGTCGCTCGAATGCGGATGGAAATCGATGTCGCGAGGCGAGATAATCGCGACGCGGGACAATTTTAACGCGATATCGCCGAATTGTAGCTGCGCGCGGAAGTAACGGTACATTATGCAAGATTCACGTAGCTTGCGTGATTTATAGCACAATGTACATTGCGCGCGTGCTGCAGCTAGACCGCGGCCGCTCTTAATGAAGAAATTTTTGAGAAAGTGGAAGTCGTGGCCAATCAGGGGCGCATAGCGGCATAGACATTATTCAACACCATAGCCGCTGTGTGTCGGAGCATGTCGACGTCAGCTGGAGCACCGGTCATAAATGGAAAATTAACGAAGACAGCCGACATTGCCGACATTCCCGATCTATCGTGATCCTAACGTGTACACCTTTACCGTTCTCGAATGCTGGAGGAATTTATTTCACGCGCGCAAAATTTTTTAACGAGCCGAAGACTTGGGAGGGCGTTTCAAACGAGGGCGTTTCAATACTTTGGCTTCAACTCGGCTAGAAACCGGAATTGTATAACGAGCTTAATCCACGAGAAAGTCTCTCTTGGCACTTCTGTTTATCGCGCGTAATCCAGGACGTGCGTAATGCAATCTCGTATCCACGTGCGTCGATCTCCCTCGCCCGCATTGTCCATTGTAAGCCTGATCCGTGATTTTTTTCTCTCGAAGATCGAAGAAATTCGGAGATACCAATCATTTCCGATATACTGCTATCTAGAAATGGGACAGTTCCTGATCCTCGGATCGCGTGATCCAAGCGCCGGATCACGGAAGAGACCACCGTGATGAAGAGATCCCCTTAACGATCAGTCATGATTGAACACGCATCAGATGAACATTAACTCTCGCCGCCGTTACAATCGGCTGCAACGACGTGATACCGTTCATTCGATGTCAGGCGCTCTGCTTGCGATCTCATGTTAGCATCGAGCATCGTCCGGAAATGCAGATCGCAGACTTTTGATCGTGACGCGTTCGTTAATTATAAGCAGTGCGATTGAACAATTCACAATTGAGATCACGTCGTTACTCGGGAATCACGCTGAGCACGTGACCGAAATTCTTTTAATCGATTTTTCATTCAGCATCACGCCTGGCGGCGGGAAGTCGCGATGAAGTCGTACCTGAAAGCATTAGCGATCGCACGTATCTCTATTTATATTTCCATTCTCATAGAAGAATTTTATGAAACGAAAATTTGCCGAAAATTTGGAAACTCCATGTTCAGCGATGTAATGGTACAGGATGCATTTCTTGCGCGTTTAAATGTTCTCTCGCTTCATGATGAGACTCTTGAACGCGTCGCTATCAGCTGCTGATCAGTCCGAGTGATGCAGGCGAAATGGAGCGATTATACCCGTTCGAATTTTATCTCGCACCCGCAACGCATGCTCGTCACGTCAGCGAGATTACACGCGGCGCCAACAGCGATGGATTTCCTGTTCTCTCGCAATTAATCAGGCTGACAAGCCTGAGCGAGCCACGACGAAACGGTCAAAACGGCCAGTTCCCTAACGCGATTAAGTAATGAGAGTAAGCGCGAGAGCGAGCTCCGAAAACCTCCTTGCCTCCGGCACGAACGCTCTCGTTCCTACGGCGTAATTACGAGTTGGCTAATTAGCCACTGAATCGCTGCTGAATCACTTGCATTTTACGATGGCCACGATCGCCAGCTCGGCTCGACGAACGGCTGAGAGAAGCGCACCGATCGTTCATCTTCCTCCGCTTCCGACGTCCTCGTACTTTCCGCATATCAATGGCTGTCGTTTGCCGGGAAATCGGAATTTATAATACGTTGAAGGATAGATGCATAGGTGCGCGATCGCTTTTGTTTGAATTATCGGAAAACCATATGCGAATTCGTAACCGGCGCCGCGGTTGTTGCTAGACAATTTCAGACAGGAAATTCTCCCAAAAGAATTCTAACGCGCGCATTGATGCTACGATACTGAACGCAGTTTTTTATATTTTTTATTATTATATATATTTTATAATATTTTATATATATAATTTAATATTTTATATTTATTTTATATATATTTTATGATATTTTATATTATATATTTTTTTATTTTATTATTTCGTACCAATATCGTTTTTTATATAATGTTTTATATAATTTTCACATGACTTTTTAATATTCCTTGTTACATAAAATAATTATGTATCGTTCGAAGAAAATCACGCGATTACATTGTTCGGAGGAAAATCGATGGCGCGTATCGAAACCGATTCCGTATGCTGCCAAATATTTCTTCGCATTCGTGCGTGCACACCCGTTGACTCCACTGATTAGTAATGAAGTAATCTTCGCTAAGTACTTCGTATCAAACGCAGATGGATCGGAAAAAATCGCCACGTTGTACTCGTTGTTCCAGTCGAACGAATACGGCAACTGGGCTTTCCGGCTCTTGGAAGGAACCGCTTCGATTAGACTTTTAGATATCGGATTTACGGATATCGGGAAATCGCGCAGGAATCCCGGATAGCGCGTGCGGAGGCGCGAATGACGGATGCCTGGAATGTGAGACGAACGACGTGATTTCGCGAAGCACGAGTGAGATCGTTGTAACAGAAACTTGCAGAATCCATCGCGCAGAACAGACGATGCTTACGTCACAGACGATTGAAACGATATCGACAGAGCAAGAAATATGCGAGCGCATAATTCCTACGTGTATATCATTATTATTATTATTACGTTTCGTAATGCAAAGCTGGTTAGACCTGACCGCGTGGTATTGCATTTCAGAACGTCGTCTTGCACAATGCGCGTGGCTCAGTGAGGATGCAGGAATGAAAAATTGGTTATTTTGAAAGAAGTATTATCGATAAGGCTGTTTGAACGACGACGGAATGATAATCGGCTGATGTAAACGCGGCAGTGGATTTCGCGACAGACCATTCTCGCAAGACAAACAGGAACTTTTCGTTTTAGTTCAACGCTGGAAAAGTTACTGACGCAAGATCGACCGTAATGTACGTTACGCTCATTTGATATGCGTGCTCAAAGGACAATTACAAGTAAAACTACTTTTAGATTACGAACTTTTGCTGCGATCATGAATCATTAATGTTGATCGACAAGAGCCATGAAGTATTATTTATTGTACATGAAATTGCGAGTCGCTATTTCATCATCGGCTGTTGTTCAGCTATCCTTTGTAAACATTATAAGACGTTTGATATCGCGAATCTGACAAGCCAGCGTTATATAGAACTAAAATTTTATTATTACAAGTCTTTGTCTTCTAATCGATTTTACCTTCTCATCAAAAATATTTTCGATTGTAACACGATAATCAACATGAACGCTTTCAATTAAAGGTAAAGCCAACGAAAACAATGTGGACGTTGTCTCCCTGTTAGCAGAATTTATCATGCATTAAGCCTGTTGTAGATCGCGTTAAAAGATTAACTGTGGCATTAATCTCGACGCTAAAGACGTCGGACAACAACTGGGCCGAGAGAGTAACGACTGTCGGGTCAGGTACAAATCGTTGGTGGTTCCAGCGGGAGAAACACTTAGTCCAGAAGAGAACGAGACAAGGACTCCCACGGCGAAGCCGACCACGGTGCAGCGTCTAATGCAATTATATGCGTATATGTGCGTGACCGCGTGCGGCTGGTAGAATTTACTGAAATTACGTCCCGGTCACCTTGCATTCGTTTTTGCGACTACGACCATTCTCTTCAGCTTCGTACTTTCTACGCTGATTTTCTTTTTTCTTTCCTTCCCTATCTCCCTCTTTGCGAGGCGTCGGTGTGCGTGCCAGCCCAATTTCCGTCCGTTCCGTTGCCGATAATTGCAGGAAAAAAGGCTCAACGGTTAACGGGGCCTGCGGCGCAATCGGGAATCGTAAACGCGGGAGATGAAAAAAGAAAGCGTCATTCAGGCGGATCGTTTCGTCACCTTGTGCGAAAGCGCACCCCACCGATATAGTTCGTTAAAGGATTAAATTATCGGCCGGTGTCACCCCAGGGTGTCCTCGTCGCCGGCAAATTTAGCCGAAGCGCGCAATGAGCTCCATTGTAATCGGTGTTCTCGGTGTAACGACAGACTCGATCGATGCTCCGATGGCTCTGCTGTGCTGCCGTGTCCCTGTCTCGTGAGAACGATAATGAAACAATACGAGATGAGATAACGGGTACAGTTTTAATTTTCAGCTCTCCCCCTACCCGCGAGAGAAGATCATTTGATTTATGTATGGCAATTTCGCGTGCTGCAGAACGGGATGGCGCGGAAGAAAGGCATGCATGAACCTTTTCTATCGCGGCTTAAGCGGCACTAGCTGCTGCCGGTAATGAAATCAATATATTTCTATCATCTTCAAGAGTAATCACGAGCGTCGTTCTTAATATCCCTCGCATTGTCCCCTTCCTATAATACGCGCGTCATGCTTAATTCTTATGAATAACTCTCGACGGAGAATAATGCTGTTCGAATATAATGAGCGACGATAATCGATAATCGCGGAGTAATCCCTCTTTCATTATTCGAATCTGAAGGATATAAACGAAAGAGATTCGCATAGACGTGATTACAATCTCTGCTTGTAGCTTCCGAGGTTTTACAAATGCAAGCTTTATGAATCTTTTGCAGGATAATCCTATTAAAGAATTATTGCTCTGCAATATGCTTCATTCCCGTTAACATTTGCGTTGTACAAAATAATGAAACAAAGCATAATCATAATCAGAATTGTCACTACTTCGACAAGAAGCGTTTCATGACGAAACGCTGTGCTATGGGAAATGAATCGCTATGGAGAAATTAATCAGAAGAGAATCACATCACAATTCTTCGAGTACGTGAGCATCAGGATGCGAAACCTTTGTTGCAATCGCGAATTAAAGTCACTGCGATCACTGCGACGCGGGGACATCTCTCTTCCGATATTATCGATCTCTCGCACTTCTTACTCGTAAGGAATTCCTAATTATCGCTCGTTTGCGGATGCGACCGCCCGCCACTATCGCTCAACATTTGATTCCGGTGCGCGAGCGATCGATCGATCGGTACCGGCGATATGCGAGTACGACAGCCGGCGTCGATTTCGCGCGGAGGAAACGATCGGCGGATCGAATCGATGGATCGTAGCGCGCGACTAATAGACACATTCCGATCGTCGTAAAAATGCACAACGAAAGCGGCCAGAATGCACTGTGTCTGTCCAATCGCCGACACTCGCACGGTGCGAGTCGGCACGCTCGTAGCGCGCGTTCACGACCGAGAGCGGTCGGCCGAACACGGAAATGATGGGCAGTTCTCTGTGCTGAAACGGCGATAGCCCGCGCTATCCCGCTCCACCTATTGCATAAGACCACTTTCCTAGCTTTACGGCCGCTGCAGCGAACTGTGCTCGCCGGAGAGGCGAGCGAGCAGAGGCGCGTGTCGCCCGCGCCGATCCTCTCGATTTTCCTTCCCACGTGGCGAGGCGACTCCGTCAACCCGAATTCCGATACGGTGCTTCCCCCGTGACGAGTAGAGGATCATCCGCCCCTCCCTCACTCCGCGCGAATAAGATGTTCACGAATCTGTTGGAGATTTCTTTTTCCTTCTTCCTTCTTGCCGCCACCGTCGCCGCCGCCGCGAAATCGTCCGTCTCTCTCTCTCTCTTCCCCCCTCCCCCTATCTCTCTCTCTCTCTCTCTCTCTTTCTCTCTCTCTTTGAGAAACGTGCCGAAACATTGCGAGGACGCGCGATTGCGATTTTACAAGCGTAACGCAACAATTCCACCTATCGCAACAATAGCAGCGGCATTGCCTCCCTTACGGTTCGCGCATTACGTAAGCTGATAGCACGTAGTTCGAAAATCATCTCTCCCGGGGGGAGAGGGAGGGATTAATCGTATTGACGAGGTTCACGAGCGCGCGGGTTGATTTTTTTCAGCGTCATCGTACTTCCTCGTGAGCCTCCTTGGAAGGCTTTCAGCGATGATGGAAAACGCGATGATGATGATGATATCCGCGATACGTGACTAGAAGCGTAACAATGTCGGGTTCGCTAGAATCGAGCTGTATAAGGCCTATGCTTGAAACTTAAACACGGCTTACCGAGCACCGCTCGCGACGTCAAAGCGCGCGGACGATCGCTGTCGGCCGAGATGAAACTGAATTTGCACTTAAACTTTGAGCCGAGATGCCTTCAGGGGCACGCAGCGAAGAAGAAGAACGTGGCTTCTCCTGCAGCTCCGCTGCCGGAAAATATGCATTTTTCGGTATATAATTTCCTATGAACGAACACCATCGTCAATCATTATTGCGATCGGAGATGTTCGATCTTGCGTTACGGTATTTGCCGAGGATGCATGTACGAGTATAGTTTCAATTGCAACGTGTACCTTGAGCGGAGTAAAAGAATGACGAAGCACGAAACACGAGAAGCGAAAAGCGAATGGAAGCAATCGAAGTTTCAATCAAGTCTTAAGTCAATTAAACTTGATGCATTAAAGTGTGCACCACATGCACTCTGGAACGCTACGGTTAACCGTTTCGCTATATTGTTCCATTATTACGCATTTATGTTACACAAATTGATATGAACCGCGCGATTACTCGCGTCACGTAAATCCGCTCTCTGTTAACGATATCTGGCGCGAATAAGATGTGCGCGTAGAAAGGCTGTTTATTTCTCACGATCTCGGATTCTGAACGAGCGGCAAGACCTTTCGCAAAATGTTCAAGCTACAAAAAGACGGATACGCGAGTCGTGTGCGTTAGCATGAGTTTGGCTCGAATAATATCCGGTGTCCGTCTTCCAATTACGCGAAGTAAAAGAGTGCATGTCGATGATGCCTAGCCACAAATCGCAGTCATAATTATGCAAGTATATAGCTGATCGATGCATCAAGCGGCACGGGTCTACTTGACCTCAATGCCGCGTTAAGTAGCGTAATAAAAGCACCGTTCTGCCGCGGCTCTCTTCTTATTTCACAGCTTGTTGCGAAAGCGTTTTGCAAATCGGTTCGTTACCGGGGGCGACCTGGTGCAAAATGTGCGCGCGCGTGCAGCAATACATGGCTCGCATCGCAGACAGAATCGGCTTGATATTGCGCGCAACGGTCGCAAATTTAAGCCTAACGCGGAAATTGGATCGATCGTAATTCCCGATGATTATGCGCTTGTAATTGAAATCAATTAACAAAGCAATCGTCGGCAAATGACGGGATTCTGTTTTGGCCATTTTGGCTCGTCGCGAGCAACAACGATGATACACTGGCTGTCATACGTGCGTGAACTCGCGACCCTGACTTTTGGGCGCGTGACCTCGCGAAGAACAAACATCCTCAGAGAGAAATACAAGTTCGAAGACAAGATCTATTTTCCATTTTTTTCTTTACCCTTGAAGTTGAAGAGCGGAATGCAAGAGTCAGGCTCGTCTATGATAAGGCGCGCGAATGTGATCCGCAGAATTGGCGAACGCGAAGGCACGAACGAACGCTGATTGCTTTGCAAGCGTACCGGATCGTTATCGGCGAACGATCTTGTTCTCGATCGATGCGTTACTTACTGGCCGCCATCACATAGGAAGTTCTTCCTTGGATCCCGAGCGGCAGGCGCGTTGTTTCATGCATAAAATTTCTCTAGTTTCATGTCTTCGTGTTACGTAAAAATTGGAGCAAAAATGTGCGGCGTCGGAATCGCGGCGTCGTTTTGCAAATTCGATGTCGCGGAGGCTTCGCGCAATGCCCGCGTAAGTCGTCACCCTAGGCGAGAGGTATTCTTCGTGAAAATTGAACTGGCAGGGATATATTGAGATGGAATAGGTAAGCCTGCGCAGGGCGAACGCATCGCACAAGATATTGCAACTCTCGATTTGAATAAATAAATATGTAATGTAGTAGATAAGGACGCGCGCGCATATGGCGCTTAGGAGAGATAATGCGTGTTGTAATGATATATATCTCATGCATCTCAAAATACCTAAGATTTGCCGCGCGCAAGTGAATGAGATAATTAAGAGAGAGAGAGCAAGGAAAGTCGTAATTTTCCGCATAAAGCTCTGTATCTATATTTCTTGGAATTAAATGTGCAAAACACAGTTGATTCGAGATAAAGAATAAAGCGACAATGAACGACAGAATGAAAGTGGACATAAAGAATTAGGGAAAAAAGAATAATAGATGAAACAAAGAGAGAGAGAGAGAGAGAGAGAGAGAGAGAGAGAGAGAGAGAGAGGGACAAGCGCATATTAAAGGACAGTATTGCAACATTGTTCTACGAGCCAGTGTCGCGCGAGGAAAGAAATAATGTCACCTTCAAACAGATCACAACTTTTTACTATCATTTTCCCAAGTAAGTTTGATATGCGAGTTGCAGCGGGTTTATTTCTTCGATATATTTACAGTGGTTCATTACATAATACCGCGGTATTAATAATTACGGTCCCAGCAATTCGCGATCCCGATAAGTCACCATCGCTGAATGATCCTTGATTTGTCCGCTCGTTTCGTATACGCGCGCACTTTCGATTGCGCGCTACGAAAGTCGAGCGTTATTTAAATAAATAAATTTCATCGAAATGAAGTAATTCCAATATCGAGCTAATTCTATACTGCGCGCGTTCCCATTGAAACGGAATAAATCGCGGCACCCCCATCCCGATTCGATTCACGGCTGTATCGGATCCGCTGGTTGCCACGGAAGTAGCTTTATCACCGAAACGTATTCCTGAATATCGACCATGGTCGGGGTGAATCAATCGATACTCTATCGATTCGTGAAAATCGCCCGATAATGCAGAATGGGCGCGACTAACTGGATTCGGCCGCGATTCCGGAGGTAAAAAAACGTGAAAATCGAGATCGTCCAGGCGCGATTATCAAGTCGAACCGCAGGAATATCGCGAGACTGTGGACAACGGATTAACAATTGCATCGCAGTAATATTCAACTGAATTACAAATCGAAGCGATCCGATGGCGGATAATCGCGAAAAGAAGAGCTCACGAGAATTCCGCACTAAATCCGCAATAAAATTCGATTCGTCGGCCAACACTCGTACGTTCGCTCGGCGAGGCGACTTGTCCGAAGCTGAGACCGAAAAGAACCAACTGCAACGGTCATGCGTTGAATTTATGCGTTCGTAACTGGATTGTCAGGAGAGCGAGGAAAGACACAGGCCGGCTTTCGCAATAGGCCGACATTTTTCGCGGGCGCCAAATAATATAATCGCTTTCACTTCGCAAGCCGGAAAAGTCACAGCTTGCAACGATAGCCGGAGCATCACGCTAGAATCGGCATTACTTAATTGTTCGCAATTACGGGCGTTTCCATTTTAACGCGTCGCACTTGAATAACCGTGAAATATTCGCTGCTCGTCGCGGCCGTTACGTACATTCCGAGCTATGAAAAGTCTGCGTTAAAAAAGGAAAGTACACTGGAAACACGCGCTAAACGCGCACGTACGTGCGATAATGCTCAAAGAAATCTGATTTTTATGGATTACCTGCCCCTCAATTACATTTAACCGTAAACGTACTTACGTTACAGTTTGTAACGCGCGTTACGTTATGCGCGTCAAGATGCACGTCAATTATCTAAGATATTCTGCACATTTTCTGCTTTTGTACACGATTATGTACTTCGTATCGATTTTTAGGCGTACTAATGATGATTTAGGCGTGTAATGATGATTAAAAACTAGCATTTAAAATCAATCGATTATTTAATCAATTAATTCTGCAAACTCTTTAAAGCAACTGTTGCAAGCTGACTGGGAAATAATCGAGATTACAGGATCATCAAATATCGATTCTAGACTAACAGCGATTGTAATTCAAATCGTTCGCGATGACGGACAATCTTCCCGACCATCTTTCGATCTTGCTTCCAGCATAATTCGTCATAACGACTGGGATTAGCAGCTTGAAGTAATAAGTAACGAGCGATGGCAGCGGCGATAGCTGGCAATCTATTTAGAAAAGAATTCAGGTCCCTTAAGATCATTTAACGACCTGTAATTCCAACTCTTTAGAACGCTTCAGCGCCAAACCTGAAACCAGCGTCGATGTGAGCGTCTCGTTTCCCGACGTAACGAATGTGCCATAATCAGGACCATGCTTAATCATTCTTGAATCTGTCTTCCTTTTATCAGATTTATCGAGATTTCTTTTATGGTGATCACCAAATATGAACCCCGAAATGATCGAAGCACAAATCACAATTTCTATGAGCAGCGATAACTCTCTCGTTTTAACGCGAATATTACGAATTCTCTTACGCAAATATTTTGCGATTAAGTAAATACGAGAAATTAAAATTTACTCGCCGGCGATGGTAAAGTATGCACTGTTGAAGTAAGCGCAGGATGCGGCGCTCTGATCAATCGAGGATCCCTCGCTTGACCCCGAGGGGTCAAGACGTCGTTTTCGTGACTCTTCATCAAGTCGCTTGCTTACGTTTCCTCAGAGAAAGTTTCATTAGAGAAGTTACGAGAAAACAATAATGCCTAATCGGCATGGTCCAGTTAACGTAGAGTGTAACTATGTGCGTGTAATACGACGTAATGAATTGCAAGAAGAGAATACATGGAGATCCCTTGATCCCTTCAATCATCCTGATTCGAGTTCTCTCGGAATATATCTCCTCGTAAGAATCGCAACACGTATAGCAATATGCTTCGCTGAACAGCTCTCTGGAAAGACAAGCTACGAGCCATCGCGAAGCCTTCCCAAACTCCAGTGACAATGAAGAAAAGACCCACATCCATCCAAAGTCCTACCGAGTTAATTCCGCTGTTGCGGGATGATAAAGTCGTATCGCCAAAGGGCCGGTCATCAGCCAAAATGATCGTCAGCCGCAGTTGCGCTACAGCCGCTGTTCTTTGCGCTGCACCTGCGCCGTCTACCGTAACTGGAAAGACTCCAGCGCTGCAACGTTGTCGGGGCACCGTGCCGCCTTTGCCGTGCACCGCTCGTGCACCACGCCTGCAAGAAAGAGAGTTAGATATATCGTAGGTGACCAAGTAACCCGGGTGGTGCCCGGCTGCACTTGGTGCGGCCGGTCGCGTGGAAATCGAGCGTGTAGGCCACGCGTAGCTCGGGGCGGGAAGGGGAGTAGGCCGTTAGACGTGGACATTAGCCGCCGCGAATGCAACCCACAACACCGCGAACCTCCGTCCCCCCGTGAGGAGGGAGGGAGGGAGGGRGGGRGGGAGGGAGGGGGAGGGAGGGGATACCCCCCTGCTGCGCCCCCGTGATCGGGCTGCTACCGCGGACCACGGCGGCGACGGCCGCGCGGATTATGGTTTTTCTGGGGGGAGGGTGGTGGAGCGCCTTGCTTGCTTTCGAAAGGATGGTGATTGTGGAGCGTGTCCAGAGTAGAGTTAGGCGTATATAAGGCCCGCCGGCCCGGCCCAAGTCAGTCATTCACCGGACTACCAGCCCAACACCACACACACCAAACATGAAGGCCTTTGTGAGTATTCCACAACGGGGTTGGTGAGCTGGATCCGCGAACGGTGTTTAACTCAGGGTTCGCTACCGTCCGGTACCCTTTCGGCTTTGCCGTCGCGCCCTTCGTACTTGGATCTTATTGCCGTGAGACCTCGCTGCTTGCGGTAGAGATTCTAGCGAACGACTCTTTTTCTCTCTGTTGGTTGGACCTACGGAACACTCGTTTATTCCAAATTCACGCGGTTCTCTCGAGATATTATTGAGACTACCGCGTGGTCTCCCGTGGATACTTACCTTTATTCGCCGGGACAGTCATTCTCGAAACATCTCGGAACTCGTTAAATTATCACTCGAGTCCTTAACGATGTCATTCAGCAATGTTTTGTAATCCTTGTTGTAACTGTCGCTCGCAAACCTTCTTGATTGGAAACCAAGAGACAGAATCAATGCGAGATGACATTTAAAGTTGGCCGTAAAGATAAACGATAAACGCGACCGCCTCGCAAACTAGAAAGTTCTCGTTTACATCGCTAACATGGGTCTATTAGCACCTAACATCCTTCGTTACACCGTTGCATTTTCTCGCTTCTCTCTCGCCGCGACAAACGCGATGAGATGTCACGTGATTCAATGTCACGGTTGGGATATTCTCGCCGACCTGTTTTTCCGCGGCACAGACAGACGGACGTGCAAATAGACGAACCGACAGCTTTCATTCATAAAACAAAAAGATCTCGCCGTATCGCTCTCGGCGGAAACCGGTTGCAGGAGCAGAATCATCGTTGTTAATGAGTGAACGGGACCAGTTCTATCCCAAACGCATCATCATTCACGAATCGATCGCGAGTGCATGCATTTTATCGCGTCAGATCCTTTCGCGTTCGCGAATCCTTTCAATCCGTCGACCTATTATCTCGACTCTTGCTCGATCTTGGAAACGCGCGTTTTTGTATTCATACGCGATCTTCCGAAGAGTCGCGATATCGACAATACTTTCCATGATGATATCTCCGTTGCTGCGATAGGCCGTGTCACAACGTCTTCAGAAATGTCGCGCGGTCGACGGAAATAGTAAACGAACGAGCGAGCTCGGCGCATGATCGCGCGGGCGATTTTGAAATCGGCACAATCGATCCTTTTCCGATCGCGAGGTCGCGGGAACGCTCGGTCGACCACGTCACACGAGTGCGGCCGCGGGATAGCTGTTGGTTCGTTTGTTCATTCCGCGGATGTGAAAGTTTCGCCAAGTCGTTAGATATGCATAATTCCACAGTGCCATTTAACTTAGCAACGCTCTCAAACCGGGCGTGACACGCGCGCGTCGATCTAATGCCGCTTGCACACGATCGCGAAATATCGCTTACATGTACGGTATATCTCGACCGATATATCTCGACAGTCGAGTGAGGGTCTACGCCCGCACGCCGAGGCACACTTCCCCTTTCTAAATGCTATTTCCTGAATTACGAGTCGCGGGCATTACGCGTGTTTAAACAGAATCTCGCGGGCTGTGACGTAATCCGCGTGTTGATTCCATCGATAGGTTCAACGTGTCTTCGAATATCTCGGAATGCGCCTCGGAATTCTCAAATTCGCATCCCCATCGGATGGCGGGTATCCCAATTAATGCGCATTGAAAAATCGATCCCACGAACGTGTCGGATTCGCTTTCGGGAATTCTCGCGGATTCTCGCGCAACCGATTAATTATGAATCTCGTGCAATGTACCGCGTTGCAGCGCGCTCGGCGGTGCGCGTTAACTCGCTCGCGCGGATTTTATGCAATCGCGACCACTTTTTCTACGGCGATACGACGTTGCGCGTTCACTCGCGCGGCCTATTAGCGGATTTTCTTTACCTAATACGGTCATTAGGCGTGGTGACCAGGATAATCGATACGAACGGAAGGGAAGGGATGGGAGGGATCGTGGCGTTATCAAGTTGATTACGAAACGTTACGGGGAATAAATGTTACGGATAATCTCGGATTCCAGCGCGTTCGGGACGCTCTCTCATTACGCTTTCGTCGTAATAATCACGCAGTAACTCCGATAAGATTTCCAGAGATCATCCCCGGTATGTAGAAACCTATGCCGCTGCGATAGCGTCATTTCCGTCGTTTTGGAGTCCGCGCTTGCCGGCCGACGTTCACGGAAATCGAAAGTGAAAGCCGCGGTTATATCGCTCGCGAAGCCCGCGATAGTCCCGTGGCCCGTAATTGGCGTCGAGCCAATGGAAATCTAGATCCGTAACGGCGATAGAGAGGCCCCCCTTACGACGTGGCGGCGTAAACTTCCGTAAACCAAGCCGCGAGCTAACTCTTGGATTACTTACTCGTTGTGCCATTCGCGTGGCTGTTCGCCGATTATCCGATATGGCTGACATCCCGTCTCTCTTTCAGATTGTGTTCGCCTGCTTAGCGGTAGCGACGGCTCGCGCCGGAATCGCTGGAGGATATGGTGGTGGCTATGGCGGTGGCTATGGCGGTGGTTATGGCGGCCACGGTCTTGCCATCACCGGACGCGGACTGGGACATGGTGCCGGTCTGAGTGGTGGACTCGCCGCTGGTGCTGGAACCGCTGCCTCCCTCCAGGGTGGTGCCTCTAGCTTGGGATCTGGTGGTCTTGGTGCCAGCTATGCTGCTGGTGCGGCGGCAGCGGCTGGAGCGGCTGGTGTTCAGCAGATCGTCTCTGGTGGTGCGTAGCCTGCCAATCTCTGAGATCAAAGTCTTGAACATCGGTGACCGATACTCAACATTCGCTCGCTCTTCCCGCAGGAGTCATTGGTGGCAGGTCTGACATCGGACCCGCTGAGGGACCCAAGGCCAACGTTGGACCCCAGACTGGACCATCTGACCTCGTAGGACCTCAGGAGGGCGCCAAGTCCGTTGGTGGACCTCGTACTGGACCGTCCAGCCTTGTAGGACCCGCTGCTGGCCCATCCACCCTCGTTGGACCGTCTCAGGGAACCGCTACCCTCGTTGGACCTTCCCAGGCTACCGCTAACCTGGTTGGACCCAGCTACGGAGGTGTTGCCTTCTATGCCGGAGCTGGTGGTATCAATGGTGATGATGGAAGCTCTGGAGCTGCTGCTAACGCTGCGCCCGGTGGTGGACTCGGCGGAGGTAGTCCCGATTCGATAGATTATACCTACACATATCCTAAAACATAAATTGTAGCATAAGTCAACCTTAATTCGAGTTTATTAATGATATCTTCTTTCTTAAAGCTGGTTTTGGAGGTGGTTTCGGAGGTGGTTTCGGAGCTGGTGGTGCTGGTGCCATTGCTGTTATCGGTGGTGGTGGTGCTGGAATCGGCGGTGCCCTCGGTGGCGGTGATGCCGGAGTTGCTGTGATCAACGGACCATCTGGCGCCATCCACGCCGGACTCGGCGCTCATGGAGCCGTCATCCCTGCGCCCATTGCCAAGTGGTAGACGTTTTAAGACCCCAGCGATCTCGGCTCGGCGACGGCGGCAAACCCACCACAGTCACTTACCGGTCTCGAACGATCCTCAAACGCGCTCAACGTCTTCTTCTCAGAGCTTCGTCCAGTCTTGGAACATGGCCGGTGCACGTCCAACGCTAGTGATATATAATTGGTAGACGCTCGGAACACACACACGCACACACATCACGGATGACATCGTCGGGGACGACACCGAGATCCGAGCGTTCGTGATCCGCGGTTTCGCGTCGTTTCCATCCCGTTCACGGCTCGTCACAACCGGGCCACAAATTTAGTCAATTTCCGTTCATCGAGATCAACGATAAGGGAAAATCGAGTCGGGCCGCGATTAACGCGGTCTCGGTCCACGCAAACATCCGCTCCTCGACGGATCTCCGGTAATCGGCAACCATCCAACGAGCACATTCCGAGTCGCAACCGCATGCCAGCACAGGCCATCCGTGCACACGCTGCATCGTCATGGACCTGACGAGTGGACGAGCTTTGGCACTTCGTCGCCGGATCAACTGGATCTGTTCTGTTTTCTGAACACCTACCGTTGCTCCGGGTGAAACCTTCTTCTCTTACGTCTTCCACCATCAGTAAGGCCGCCGCTCTTCACGCATATATACTATTTCTCTCTTTTTTCTACGGGTCGGTCGCGCCAACAAGCGCGTCCGCTCCCGCAACGTTGTTATACTTACCGCCGCACCCCAAGCATACATATTATTATTACATAACTCGTCCCCATATGCGCATATATGTTCTTCTTATATATATATGTATACATACTATTATCTATTACTCCCGCGCATATATATATATATGAACACACTGCCACACGCGCGCACACATACACACACCACTATATATATCGCTATATGTGTACCCGTATATATATATATATATATATACATATATATATATACACACAATTGCACATATATTATATAATCGTGTTATATGTTAGTGAAAAGGAGAGACCGGTAGATTATGGTAGGTCAGCCTTTCTCGTGAGTGAATCAATGTAAATAGATGGCGCGCCGCCGCCGGCCCCCGACCCCGCCCGCCCTCGTCATACCCTTTCTTTGCGATCACGACTAGCACCCCACCACCACCATAGATAGATACCACATATTTATAGCGTTTATACATTTATACAATACTTTATATAAAATAAAGCATCAGTATTTAAAACTCATTTTCTTGTCTCTTTTCGAGTGTATTCCCCGCTATGTACCTTCTATTTAATCATATCTAACTCTTTCTCCTTCTCTTTCTCTTTGTTTCAATAAGTTTCAACAAGTTTTCTCATATTTCAGAATACGAATCGACAAACGACAATGAAATGATACTTCCATCCAAACGAAGATGTGTGTTAAAACATATTACAATTCCTATTAAATTAAAAATTATACAACATATATATATATATATATATATATATATATATAATAAATAAATCAGTCAATGGACGTCGATTGATGACCAAGGAAATATTTTTTTCGTTTAAAAACGTTCTTATTCCAAAACGATTTTTATGGAATCAGGCAGCTTTTTCCCGTACCTTGTAGTTCTCTGTTCTCTTCATTTGCAGTTTTGCTATAAACGTGTCATATCCTACTTTTTACGGTACACCATAACCGTTTATTTAAGCCGCTAATTAAATTTGCGAGTGTTCATCCGGGGACGTTTAACCAGCGATCTGCCGATCGTATTCAAAAGTAAAACTAGACTCGCGGCCGAACATGATACTCCCGAATTTCCTTTTAATTGGTTTTTTTCGTTTCGTTTCCGATATTTCAAAAACGAATGATTTTTATTTTGTGTAAATAAGCATTGACCGGCCAACAAAGTGTATTCTATAGCAGCAAATTTATGCGCATCTAGAGTTTTCGCATTGCAATTTTGAGACGTTGCGCTTTTTGTGGAAAATATATATCGAAAAATTATCCATTGGTGAATATAACTATATCTGAGTGATAAAGCTTTAACGGCACGTCTTAAATTTGCAAAGAAAAAAGAATAACACGCATCATGTTAATGTAAGTTTATGTAAAATGTTTTTACATAAAATTTAGCGTATGTAGTAATATTTTATTATTATAATAAAATTCGATACTTTAGAGCCAATTTATTCTGCGCACCTTAATAAACTTTCTGTTCTGTTAAGTAAGAAAAAACACGGCCTATAATTCTTTAGGCATTACTGTCGAATATTATTAAAAGCAAAATGCACTTGGTGTATCCGTCGTCAAAATCACTTGCTACATTAACTTTTAAGCGAATTTGCGCCAATTCTGTAAAGAAACAATGAAAGGTTCAGAAATTCACGTTTCTATAATGAAACATTAAACTGCAAATGGACTGCCTGTTGCACTAAGCCGCTTTAATAAAGATATTTGTTTTGCTAATATTGAATAAGAACAGACATAATCTCGGATCTTTAACGTATTTAAGTTTTTAGCATGATACTTAAGTGCTTAATAGATAATAAGAGCAAAAGCTTCACGCTATATACCGTTAAATGAAAATTAAGTTAAATTATTTTCCCAGTTTTATTATATATCTGAATGTATCCTTATCGTTATCTTCTTTTGTAAATGCATATATGGCAAAAATTAAATTTAATTACGTCGCATGTTAATCGCATGTAATTGACATTGGTTTCGTGATATCGAAACTTCCACATGAAATTGTCCATGCTTTAATGACACTTTTTTTATATTTTTCAAATAAAATGATTTTTATTTGAAAGCGAATTATCATATTCTTTCATATCATTACTGAGAAAGAAAGAAACGCGTTTGTTAGATTATAAAATCCTGCACGCGTACGCACACACGCAGAATGTAACGTATATTGCATACTTAACTTCTTTGAAATCTAAAGAACTGTTGCTGATCAGTCATGGATTATTTGCTTTGACATAAGCGAGCGCTAACAATGCTCATTAAAGCGGAGTTGATCACAAAAGGAATGCGTACCGGTTTTACTTCATCGAGAACGGATAATTCTCGTTAAAGCACGGAAAGCAATCCCTCTTGAGAGAGGCGTATGTAGTAATTACAAAGCGGGTAATCGAATAACGACTTGTTCTTGCACGTAAGAGGATCGTCACTTTTTATCGCCGGTAAGTATCGCAAATCGAACTGAGCATCCTGTCGCGCTTTGCATATCGAAAAACAAAGTAACCGCGCTTTATCGGATTTGCCGCAAATTCTCCGTTGAGCATCCATGAAAGGATCTTTTCCGAGCACGGTGGACGAACGTTTTTACGTTTCCCCGTAGCGGATCACGCAAATAAAATAAAGAACCGTGGATGCGTGTTAAGCTCCAGAATCGAATGGAGCTTCCCCAACGATGGGAGCACTGACTGGTGATGTGGCAGCGAACGTAAAATGCGAACGCGTCAAGACGCTTGCGTTCCTTTCTTTCCTCCAACCTTCTTCTACTCCGCTCTTTTCCACTTTCTCGCGAGACAGAAGTAGCACCTTCCCTTCAAATCCCTCGGCGGCTGGCCTTTTCCCTTTGAAAAGGCTGATATTTTCTTCAAGTGGAAGAATTCGATCTCTTAAATGTATATTCCACATAAAATCTGGTGAGAAAGTACAGATGACCTTAAACGATAATAAAGTTCCTACTTTCCGCGGTGCTGTGCCCAAAAAACAGTACCAACTGATCGCCGCGACAGATAAAAAGGGATGAAATTAATAATAATGCGTAGTAACTTTTGACTGTAAATATAATTTTCAACTTTTCCAAGTTTTATTTTAGCTCTTTAGATCTTCAATCTTGGCGATGTAAATCCGCTGTAATAAATTTGTAGCAACATTTTCTGAAAAGTAGAAATCACATTGTGTAAGACACACTTTTACATTTACATCACATATTTACATGACAAAACATTCTCTTGCTTCGCGGGACACTTTTCTTAAAGATTTATCATTCCCTTTTCGCGGCAATTCGGATACAGTTTCTGAGCGTAAAGCGTTGTGAATTATTAATGAATATCACTCAACCATCCCGACAAAGGAACAAGTAGAGAAATGGATAATACTGATATGGACGTATAAATCAACAAGAGAGATAAAAATACCGATATCACAGCGTCGTGAAATTTGTTTTTAAAAATGGATTCAAGGGCAGACTTTGATCCATGACGACAGATATAAAACGCAAAGAGACTTGAATACCTGTGCGTAAAACGGCTTCCTGAAATAGTCATGAAATAAACAGCGCAGCCTATATAGATCGTTCCATAATTTTTTACGCTTCAGCGGAAATACGGGAGAGAAGGGAAACGTGAGCAATATTGAAGAAAATCACAAGTTGTGTCATAGAAAACGTTCCTTTCGTAACGATCAGGGGAATAATTAGTAGAGATGGCAACCTATCTCGAACTATCGGAGAGGCGCGGTCCTTTCACTCCCGGAGATGTGCGATTACCACGTTTCCCAGAAGAATTTATTTGCGAAGCATTATTGCAAGCTTCCTTAAGCAAGCTATATTTTTGCGGTCAAGGTTATCATTTGTCTCTTCAAGATCTCGCAACGTACATGATTTATGGACGCATGTTATTAGCAAAATACGATGGAAATTACGAATTGCGGTGGATGTTGTAATTTTTGTTAAAGAATAAATTAATCTTTAATAAAATTATCGTGTTCTCTAGAAGTCTCAGCGCTTTACTCGGCTACTTTGAGTAAAATAATAAAATTTCCGCAATTATTACAAAGTGTAACAATTTAAAGAAAAACGTGCTTTGGCTATATTTTACGCTGTCCATACTCTCACACGGAGCATCGGAGCCTACTAGATCGCACGATCCCATAAACATCGACGCGATGCAATGTATTCGTTCCTACAGACAATGATCGCAAATGTCAGTCTCACCATTAGCATTGATCACGTTCAATCCCGGCAGGGCAACTGCACCACCTTCGATCGCTTCGCATAGGTACGAATTTTCAGAACGTGATGCCGCGGATAGAGTCATACGGCGACGCAAATGTTTCACTTTGTGAAACATTTACAAACGCGCTTCAGCGCAACTAAAGCACAAAAGATCACGATTAAAGGTTGAATTTCCGCGCTCTCTGTCTTAATCCGGCAATCAAAACGCCTTTTTAGCTTATCAAAGCGTGTATCTACCCGTGACGACCTTTGAGGATACATTCGTGCACGATTTTAGTAGACGATCGCGATGTCTCAAGTCGATGTCTGCTTCAAGAAGAAGAGATCGGATCTTGACATGATCATTAATTCGATGATTTAACTTCACATAAACACACGCAAACACGATATGAGAACATTCACGGCTATCTTGCAAAAATAAACGTATATAAAAACATGTAAAATATTTTGATGTGAAATTTAATTTGATTTGTCGTAACGTTTCCTAGTATACGTAAATGAAAAAGTACCATCCAAAAATACATTAAACATTAAATACATACAAATACATTTGGAAAAGGGAAACAACTTTTCGTTATATGCCAAGTGAAATGATAAAGTTAGAAAAATGATAAGGGAACAAAATTGAAAAGGAAATTTGTTTACATGTACATCCAAAAATTTATAAATAAATCTACAGAAGCTGTCGTGATAATTTCTCGTTCGACCAATAAACAATGATATTCACGTGGAATCGGAATAATCAAGATCGCCTCCCATCGCATTAGTTAAAGGTCGAATACCGGTCGGGATGGCAGCTTGAACGATTACATATCGCATCTAAAAGCGCATTAAACCCTGAGAACATGGCTCTTTCCCAGCCGACGCGTTCTCCACACACGCCGCGCCGACTCACCTTGCGCATCGCACGTAAATTGCAACCTAGAACTTTGTCGATTTGCCGCGAACGCGGCACTCATTGCACTCCGAACCGTTTCCACAACAATTTGGAAAAAGCAATTCAGGATGCGCGATAACGCGCGAGCCATGAGAAAGAGAGGCTGGCGAGAATCGTGACGAGCGGAGTTACGAGAGGGATACGTTTAGACAGAGGATTCCCGTTCGTGGCGACCTCATGAGAAGACTTCACCTCGAGTGTAAATGATTAAACTTCTTTGGTACGCGGAACGTACCGAAATCACAGGTTGCATAAAATTTTTCGAGTCTTCGAATCGTGAACGGGGAGGAACGAGGCGCGATGCTGCGGGAGCTGTACTTAACGATTGCAAGATCGTGACCTATAGCCTCATAAATATGTACGCACTCTCATAACGAGCGCAGTTTACAGATTAGCATGCGTAATCGGATGTCCGTTGCCCGAAATACTCCGAAATACATAATTACAGGTATAACACTGCTGAATATTTAGGACGATTATATATGCATGCACGGCATATACGTATGCACGATCGATCCTCTACATCGAGGCATGTTTGTGTATCTTTGTATTTGTATATTGTATCTGTGTCTCTGTATTTGTAAGTAATTTCAGCGACGATTAATGTCTGCGCGCGAACATTTCTATCCCAAATCCATCACGAAAAGCACATTAACGAGTTTCCAAGGCACCCTCTGTTACGGTAATGCTCGGGTTAAGGCACGGTTGCCCTTCTCCTCAAATGACTCAACCGACCGATTGACCTATTCTACTACGTGGTCACGCAATTGGAATCTGAAATCCAAGTAGCGGATTCTTCGAAGTTTATTACTTTGCATTTGATGAAAATTACTCGTTTTCCTCGGCCGGGGCTAATTTGTGTTGCAGAAGATGTGATGTAAGGCGTAGCCTTTGTTCTTTACTGTTGCGATTATGCAACGCACGCGAATCCTAGAGAATCGGAGGAAACGTAGCGCCGTCTTATTATCGGTATCACGTGCTTTTGATTAAGCAATGTTATAATAACCATTTGATTCAAAGTTTATTTTTCATGATTGGAAAAGCTGTTGGAAAAATCGAAAGAAAAGTTGCTCTCATTAGATCGTCCTTTGCGAACATTCTGTCGCGAACGAAGGCTCTGACGGAAAGCTCACTTCTCCGAAACCATGACGAGACGAAAGCTCCGAGCAATTTGCTTGCTCAAAATTGATGCATGATACCTGATACCTTCTGAGAACCAACTTTCATCGCCATTTACTTTCCGTATAGGGATGGAAATCGGCAGATGGTGAACTTTACGGCGCAAGAGATCTTCATTTTTCGCAAATCCCACCGCCGAGTGAACTCATTTTAAGTTTCTCCGAGGATTTCTCAGGTCTGTGGCAGTCATTCAATGCGTCGGCGATGCTAAGAATAGGTGTGTCAAACGCCAATCTTACACAATCTCACGGAATTCTAAGGAATCATGATTTGAAAGGATAAACAGAACTACACGTGACGATCGCATGTATATAGTGATGAAATATATATATATATATATATATATATATATATATATATGAGAATTCCCCAATATTGAATATTCATTTCGAGCTTTGAGTGTACTTATTTGCGAAAAATTTAAAGGAATTCATGCGATCTTGGCAAAGAAAAAGATGTAAGCAGAAAATAAAACAAATCAAAATAGAGAAACAGTCTGATCATAACACGGTATTTAATACAAGAGAGTGCACACTATCCAAATATCGACGCGTCTATTGCCAGATAATGAAAATAATGCACAAAAGTCAAAACGCGCAATATTCACGATCACGCTTGCTAAGCGATTCTAGAACGTGGATTGGACAAAAGTGGTTTCTGAAAGCGTGAAATTTCTGCGCCAGAAGTTCCTAGCCGAAAGTTATACAAGGGGTTCATATCTAAAGAAGGGTGGGCGTACCGGATGGTGACCTTCTTACACAATGAACGAGAGACCGACATCGGATATGATTTGAAGGGATCAAGCGGGGGCGCGGTCGGAGATCCTAGAAGACGTATATAAAGTCCGCCGAAGTCGACCGTAGGCACATTCAAGCAATCGCCAGTCGGCACGATGAAGACCCTCGTAAGTATCCGTCTTGACGATCGGAAGTGCGCCTTTCTTTCTTTTGTTGGCCGCGCAATCAGCGCGGCGAACAGCGTCGCTGTTCTTTCAGCGAGCTGACGGAGTGAGATTAAGTGACAAACGCGGGTTGCGCAAAGTAGCGCATAATCGGCGCATGTTTTATCGGAGTATCGGGCGATTCGAATTCGCGAAACTTTGGCGATTCATCGCTCGATCGTATCGGCGATCTCATGTTTTCTTCCATACAAAATCGAATTTCTCTCTGCGCGCCGTTCAAACGTATATAGATACGTAATAAAACCGTTCAGTGCAACCAAATATATCGAAACAAGAACGTCTGAATTATTGCTACACTCACCTGAAATTGAGATCTTTTATCTTCAGTTCATCTCGTTCGCCCTATGCGCCATTGTTACCGCGGCACCTCGTGAAAGACGAGAAGCCATCTGGGCCGGTCAAGGGTTCTATGGAGGTCACGGAGCTTACGGGGGTCACGGAGCTTACGGTGGTCAGGCTGGTTACGGTGGCCATGGAGCTTACGGTGGTATAGGCTACGGAGGTGGACACGGAACGGCTATTGCTGGACCATTGCTGGGAGCAACGAGCGTCGTGGGTCCTCACGTAGGTGCCACCGCCGTTTCCGCTCCATCGATAGGCCCGGCTCGATTATCTGGATCGATGGCTGGTCCCGTTCATGTGTCAGGCGCCGTTGCTGGTCCAGCTGTCGTGACAGCGTCGGTCGCTGGTCCAGCACACGTGGATGGCTACGGTGGTCCGTACGACGGCGGTTACGCTGGAGGTGGCGGTTACGCTGGAGGTGGCGGTTATGGTGTGAGTGGCGGTAAGGAAAAACAAATCGCTGAATCATTCTTCGAACACAAGATGCACGTATTCTCTCAGTTTGCAAAGGAGAGATTCTAGCTTAGAAGTAAGCAGCAGTTCTGAAATAAACGGAGAGCGAGATAAAAAATTTATTGGGCGGTAAAACGGACTCATTGGACGATTATGGGTGTTTTTAAGGCTCGTTTCTTTTTATTTTATAGGAAGTTACGGTTACGCGGCTGCTCCCGCTTACGGTTACGCAGGATACGCCGGCGGCGGCCATGGCGGAGGACAGGGAGTGGTTGTAGCCGGACCAGCCACCCACGGCGCGGTTCTGACTGGACCTCATTCCGGAACCGCGGCTGTTTCTGGACCGCATGCTGGCTCAGTGGTGATTGCTGGTCCCTCCGGAAAGATCACGACTCACGGAAGCGGTTACGGTGCCGGCATCCATGCCGGACTCGGCCACGGCCACGGTCATTGGTAACGCACGCATAGTGATCCGCGAAAAGAAAAGCTGTCCCTCCTGAGTTACCGCCGAGCTAAAAGTAATTCTCAACCCCTGAGATCTCTCGTTTCTTTCTGTCTTTCTTACTTATAAAAGAGATCGAAGGGGTATTGTAGATATATATAAGTTGCTGCGTTCGACACGACGACGCTCGTCGCGCTTGATATTCTCGGTTCATGACGCGCGCATTGACACTTCGATTCTTTGTACGAATGGAATAAATTCGTCCTTCCTTGAAAGAAGCTGCTATTAACGTGAAATAGATGTACTTATTTATAAAGTTTCGTTTAGGTGCGTCGCATCGATCTTGATGTCTCATGTTTATCGCCCTTTTACCTTCTTAACTCTCGCGCAATCTAAACGCGAGTATTCGTGAACTTCGTGGACAGAAATGTACAAGTTTAAGGAACATCGCAAAGTTGCGCGGAAATCTCGTATACTAAATCAGACCGATTATCTCGCGCAAATGATCGCAAGAGCTAATTAAGGCTTGCCTAAGATCCATTCGACTCTTACCGACGAGATTATTCATCACGAACTCGACGTTGATTCACAATGGAGAACAATTCAATGCAATCATATTCGGAAGGAATAAAGACTTGAATAATTGTTTGCAAACTTGAGCAAGTCCTTACCGTTTAAATTTCACGGATGAGAGTATAATAGAAAAACTGATCGATCATATTCATGTAATCAATTATGCATGAGACACCTCGTTGTTCGATGAAATTATAAAATATGGGTTATAAATTTGCGGAGGGAACTAAGACCTCGTATGTAAATCGCAATATTAATTTTTACTTCTCTCATTTGCATTAATTCTAATTTCATTGGTTCCAATGATAACAATAAATACAATTTACATGAATAACTGAAACCCATGGGATCTTATTTCCTCGTCAAAGTTGCTACTTCTGCCACTTTCGTTTTAACCTGAAAAAAATCTTGAGCTTCCCTCAATTCGTTTCGCTTCGCTCTTCGCTTCGCTCTTCGCTTCGCTCTTCGCTTCGCTCTTTGCTTCATTTACGCTTTGTAGTTCCTCGACACTCACAATTCCTCCGCGCGGAATAACAGCGTAGAGCGCGAAAGAAATAATGGTGTATGTAAAAACCCGAGTGTGTATTCGTACCTCATTGTGTACTTGGTTGCGAGAGCTTCCCGCTCTACATTGCCGGTCGTTCGACGAGATTGATCGTCGATCTTTATCGGCGGCACTCCATTTGCGACGCTCGATAACAGATTATTCGCGGTGCCCCATCGAGTATACTCATTAAGCGCGTGGTGCCCCGCGATCGGGCAAACTGACACGGATCCAGTGAGGAGCGCGTGCCTTGCAACGCGTAATGGTCGCCGTGTTAAAGGGTAAGGTCATCAGGAGCGTGACTCGCCGCGGACACGATCCGCGCCGCTCTCGCGAGCTTGAGCGTGACAAGTCTAAGGTCGCAGGGAAAGCCAGACGGAGGAAAATCGTCTGCGAAATCTCGACGTAAATTCGGGGCTGTGCGACGCGAATGTAATGTAAATCTAAATCCAATGTAAATGCAAATGCGAATCTCCGCCCTCGAAGATCAGCAACTCCAGTTATACGTCTAATGGCGAGAGGAAAACCAGACATATCGTGCGTTCGAGTAACGTGTGCTTAGGTATTATGTATCATCGCGTAGCGTAACGTTGCATCTTTAATGGATACAACTCTAATATTGTAACTTTCTACGATGCACGTACCAGTTTAATATGATACTCCTGCCGATCGAAAGTGTTATGTGGCGAAATAAAGTATACAATTCCGACTCGATGCATCTACGGCTTTTTGCGAGGCCCGATAACGAATTATGAACAAAAATCGAATATCAAGGAGATATCCGACATATAAATTTCAGCATCGGCGCGTCTAGCGAGCAATTTATACAGGATTTGCGCAAAGCCGAGTATAAAACGCGATTTACGATACCCATTACGCGAGTGTGTAATTTATCGCGCGATTTACCATCACTGGACCGTCACGCGGACGTTTAATCTCGGATTTGCGCGTGTCCATCTTTGTCCTCGTTCCTTCTCTCCCTCTCACCCTCTTTCGACGAATATAACACCGTCGAAGAATAATATGTCTCAGGGTGCTTCGTTTGCCGGACAAGCGATCGGAGGAGCGCAGCCGTGATCCGAATATTGAACGGCGCTTAGAGCCTGGTCTTACCCTTATGGGAAAATCGTGGCATCTCGGCTCGGTTAATGGCGACGTAATCCCGGCGCGTTTCATCATCGCGCCGCGATGGCTCCATTGTGAGAATGCACCGAACCCCGCACAAATTCCTAAAGGTCACCTACTTGTGATCGGTCGCCCACGCGGAATCGCGCAGCGGCTGGTAAGAGACGCAACAGGCCGCGCGCACCAACAGTCGCGGGTGACCAGGTTGCTGGAAGGAACCCGCGATGCGCGCGGCCTAATTGTGTAAATGCGAGCCGCGTTAATTGCTAATGCCGAGGACGAGTGGGCGATAATCGATCACGAATTAACGGCCATCCATTATAATTACGCAGGCGGTAAGTTGACGCGCAATCGCAAACCGTGGGAAGATACCGTTCCAGTTTGCAGTTGCGAGCTTGTGCGGCTCGCGGTATTATGCGGTAGAACATTATCGGAGAATCGTGAAAACAGCGTTTTATTAAGTCTCCATAGAGTTATCGCGCGGCACTATAGTGGCAGAAAGGTGGATCACCGTAAATTCCGGCACGATTTTCGAAACGCGCGTCGCACGCGTCACAAATGAAGAGATATTCAAATAAATATAACGTTTTTAGATGAGTGATAATGCACGATGTATTATTTCTCTATTTGAGATTTCATAGACGTTTACATTTTGTCTGATTATGTTTCACAAATTGCAGACATTCGTGTAAATTGAATACGTTGATATTAATTACGCCTGTCGATTCTAATCTATGACTAACAAGTAATATAATTTATTGTAAAATTATTATACTTATAAATTTGAGATAAGACGATGTAATTATATGTGACTATATCTACATTTTATTTAAATATAATTAATGAGGTAGATAGGTTTTAATCTATATTTTTAAAAAATCATCGACTCTTTTGTATCTTTACGTTACATTAGTTACATTAATTTAATCTCTGCAAGAAAAGCTCTTAGACTCTGATTTCGAAATTAATTCCTTTAAAAATTTAATTTACGAAGTCAAATCTCATCGATAAATCGTAAGTGGATTGCATAACATTCCATTAATACCGATTTGCGTAAATCTATCGATTATTATAAACATTAAGTCACCTCAGAGTGACTTTGTTATTCGCTACGGTTTACGTACCTAATATTAAGATCTTAAACGTGAAATATAATAGTATGAGAACACGATCTTCCGACATTTCATAATAATCTCAAGCGTGGCGATAATGCGTGACTCGTTGTGCAATTTTAAAACTTTGTTCGCAGGAGTTCGCGCCCGATATCCGTTATTAAATATCAAATCCGATGCCGTTGTACACGCCAAATTGGAAACTATCGAGCGAAGTAAGCAAACGGGAGTTCGCGCAATTTGCGCGTAGTTAGATAGGTCGTCATATGTATCGACGTGTACGCCGAGCAACCCTGACAGAATGTCATTGCGTCTGAGCTTTTTGCGAGACGCATTTATAAAGCGACGTGTCTTTTATGTGTATGTGTATGTGTATGAATTCGACTTTGTTACTGCCATAAATCACGAGTCTTGTCGCGGGTCAAACTTACGAGCGAGACCGATCGTCGTTGGCTACCGGATAGCCGGTGGCATTCCTGAAGAGATCGATCTGAGGAGAAGACGTGAAGCAAGAAGGTCGGATTGTTTTCTCTCGGAAAACTCATTCCCTAACACCGTTTCTCTCTCTTTTTCTTTCTCTCCCAGTCTCTCCTCTCTCTCTCTATTTCTCTCGCACTCTCTTTCTTTCTCGTTCCTCTTCCGCGTTATACAAAGCTATCATGTGAAAATGGCGCGAGGCGTGATCGATAATGAGGCGAATAGGATGTGTAAAGTATCGTTAATCATCGGCCCGCAGATCGATCGCGAGATCGATCGATAGATCCTCTGATGGCCATGAGAGTTTCGGAGATCCGCGTGGATCCGCGAGCGGCGCGCTTCTTTCTGAATGCCTATGGGGAATGAAAAAGAATATATTAACTTCTGGAGAGAGAAGAGGACACGGGATGAATCATATTCCTTAATTAATGCGCTTGTTGATCAATCGAGAGACTATTAAATGTTCACGCCATTTCTTATTTTAATTGAATTGAACCGCAGAGAGAATCTGAAAATCGGATCTCCGCTCGGTAAAGTATACTGATCATTAATTTAAAAGAAAAAAGTAAATAGCTATCCAAATTAAATTTGTCACTTTTGCACTTTTTCATAACAGACATCGCAATCGTGTAAACCACCAGAAGCGGTTGGCAGTACGCGGCAGGTATTTTACTAAGAAATCCCAATCGCATAATCAAAACATGAAAATTAAGAAAAGACGTTACATATCTATGTATCGTATCATGTAATCGTGTAATTCTTGACAATCTCTATCGTAATTGCAAAGGCGATTTCCATCAACTGCAATTCCTTCTTCCATTAAATTAAAGCAGTGAGTCATATATATTTGAACATTCAGCAAGATCTCGCGGAAATGCGAGAATCTTAATCTCGCAAAGATTAACAATCGCGAGCGAGCAAATCAACCATCTACCGCTCCGTTAACAGTTTTCACATAAGCACAACTCACGTCAATCGCAGATATGCTGCATGTAAGTGGAAATTCCATCGCTGGAACGGGCCAAGGGCCGAGATCGATCCTCGACATCAGATTGTCTCTCTTCTCCCCGATTTCATTGAAGACCAACGACCGATCGGCCGTCGACGGCAACGAGGAGCGCCGCGATTCAGAGCGGCGACTCGCCATCAGCCATCACGATGGTAGATACATTGTCGTGCAAGCTGATGCTAAGTGAGCTTTTATAGACGTGACAGAACGCGGCATCGTGGGACGGCGAAACTTGTAGCAACATGAGGCGGGGCGCCGGAGAGAAAAAAAAGATCGAAAATGCACGAGATGGCGAACGGGCGGCAGCCTCGAGTCTCGAATTGGAAACGGCAGCCGCGCCCAGCCAAGCGAGGGGTAGCGAACGATCAGAGGAGCCGATTTTATCGCCTCCGCGACGCGTTGTTTATCGACCTTCCGATTGCGCGGCGATTGTGCTCCAGCCGGAGATCGGCAGGGAGGGATCTCCGAATGGCGGTGTAAATCAGAGGTGCAATATACCGCGGGAAGTATTTACGGACAGAAGGCCGCGTGCTCGAAGGTTGCGCGAGTAAATTGAAGAAAGGTGATGCGCGTAACGGCGCTAAGATAACGGCTATTAATATCGCTGGGATGATAGCACGGAGAGTTATCGACGTTATCGCGATCGAATCATTTAATACGAGCTCCGCGCGCGAGAGAGGACCGCCGATGCCATGGGATCAAGGGAACGATGCATCGAGCGGACGAATAATTTGATCGTGCTATCGATCAATCCGAGCCCCGCGCATACGCGTTGAAGATCTCCGCGGCGTACGATAGCCATCGTATTTTGCAATACTTGGGAAAGCAGGACTCTCTTGACAGTGCACGGATGATCGATGATGCGCGAAGCTAAATTTACAGCGATACCAGCGATCACCTTGATGAAAACATGTAACATTGTAGCCGACAGCTTGGCAGAACCATTAGCCGAGTGCTAGTAATCGATTAATACTTCTGTTGTGCGTGCTCGTAAGCGATTTTGATAATCCCTTTACGTCATGTTTCAGCCTTTGTAATCGTAGAGCGAATGATAGCGGCGTACATGTACGCCGCCAAAAATCTAACTGGCCGATCGTGTTTCGCTGTTATGCTTTGATAACTAAGTAGAGAATCGCGTGGAATTGCTGGCATGAACATGATGATTAGTTTACGAATTATTTCAGGAAATAATGGAAAATAATGCAATTCAGGCGAAAGGTGCGGAGATACGATAAACATATTGTGAACAGGATGGACACATTTGTACCACTAAATGAAAATCTCGCATCGTTCGATGAAATCTGGCATTATCTCGCTGCAAATTACTCGCAGTCGAAATTCCGTTTGTCTAAAGGAAAGATTTCTCAAAATGCGAGAAACTGTCGCTGATCCGAGTCAAAAAATGCACGAAATGCAGGCATTTCGAGAAGCTTGGCAAGCCAAGATGAAGGAAAGAAACGCTCGGATTGATAAGCGCGTCTGCTATTTTTCGTACGTTGGGACATATCGGAGGCGGCTCGTTTGAATCCATTCAATAGGCGGGCCCGTGCCATGGAAAAAGTAACGAGAAGATTTCCGCAACGTTCGATCAATAGGCCACCTTTGCGTTCACGGCTGTGCGTGACGGCCGATAATGGGATCGCAAACAATTCCTGACACCAGCGTTCGCGATCTGTGTTGCGAACTTGCCGATATCGTGGTGCGCGCCCGCACGCGTACGCACTCACACCCGTATCCAACAACAATAGAACCTTCATTCCTGACGACAATCTGCCAAGTCCGGATGACGCGTGGGCAATACAATCTGTGCCTCGCCTAAACGGATGCACAATGCGGTGCAATCGTTCTAATGTCGACAAGCACGTGCCTGCAGGCCGAGGGAAAGCAGGAAGAGGACAAACTGATATGCAACGGGATCATCTTTATTCTCAAGGTCGGCGATGACTCGCGATAAGTTACCGTGATCTTATTCTCTTCACGATAGCTATTGCGAAGCGCAAAATGACATTAGCGATCGCACGATGTTGCAATCTCTAAGCGCTTTCGCTCTTAAAAATCTGATACTAATTGATAAGAAATTTCTGATAGTCATTCTCTTCTGGGACACAAGGGACACATGGTCCAATGTTAATCATGCCTCCAGTCGCGCAACGTATGTGCGAACTGTGCTAAAGACAAATATTATGCCAAGGTATCGATCCGATCTGTTATTGTGATTGCTAGCAATTGCATGAGGCAACAATCACAGCGCACAAGTCCACAGACGGATGCGTTTGAAATGGAGCAGCACGACCCTCGAGCTCACCATGGCAAGACCCGGATGGCGAGGTGAGGTATGCTCCGTTGTCGTTGACACGATGACTGACTTGATGCTGATAAGTCGACGAAACGTCATCGCGCAGCGTGCCCAACCCGCAAAGAATGTTCGGCGTGTCCTGTGCCCCGCCCTTGGGGGTTGGCGGGAGCAAACGACTATCGGGCCCGTTCGGGGAGACAATGTTGCTATAAAAGCACGCTGGACACTGGTCGGTAGCAGCCACATCCACCTTAACCATCGACGCAAAACCTCCTAGGAATCCCTACAGCAATCATCGTCTCTGCATCTTTCATCAACATGAGCATCCTGATTCTCCTCGCAGCAGCTCTGTCAATGGCGACCGCAGCGCCAGCAGGCTATCTGGGCCACGGCGCCGCGCTGGCCGGGCCCATTCTGGGACCCGCGATCCTCGCTGGACCCGCCAACGGACCATCCGCGCTCGCCGGCCCAGTTGTCGGGCCAGCGCGCATATCCGGTGCCGTCGACGGCGGCGCCGTTGTCACTGGCGCCGTTGCTGGACCCTCGCTCGTTTCCGGCAGTGTTCCTGGACACGCGGCAGTGGCTGGTCCGGCTCTCGGCTATGCCGCACCAGGTTTGGGATGGCCAGCTTATGGTAAGTCATGAAGAAATTATGCTAATCATGGCAACCGTCATTTGAAAGCCTCAAATATCAAATATAGCCATTTAAAATGGCTTGTAGAAACAATTTTACTCTGAGAATAAGAAAAGTCGTGAAGTATCGGTACTTGAGGATTTTAATACTCGTGGATTAATACAGCGAGCAGTTTTGTTACAACGAACACACTATGTATAAATTCGTGAATTTTATTCTTTTGTGATTAAAAGTCTGTTGCTGTTTATTAAAATATATCTAATGTGTGCTATTAAAATATATCTAATAATATCTCATGATTCTTGTAGGCGCGTTGGGAGCAGTGCTCGCTGGTCCTGCTGTAGGTCCGGCAGCTCTCGCCGGACCCATTGCAGCCCCGGCTTTAATCGCTGGCCCATCCGGTAGCATCGCTGCTGGCCATGGTGGACTGGGAGGTGTCATCCGTGGATATGCGCATGGACCCTGGTAACTTCATCCACTTCATTCGGCAATGCAAAATAAGGACCTCCGCACAACTGATCTCTCGTGCATTCACACTTCGACCGCATCACAGCAGCCTTCGTCATTCGGGGCCACCGTATCTCTTATATCTTATACGTGTACATAACAAAAAGTTTCGTATATACAGTGTTATACGTAATAATAATAAATGCATGTACTCTTCTGGAACAAAAGCCCATTTTATTTTCCTTTTTACTCGCTTCTATTAACTGGATTACAGAGTTAGATAGATACGTATTTTATATAATAAAATCTAAAATCTTTTATATAATAAAATGTATCTAATATAAGAGAAAATATCTTTGAAACAATTAACAAAAATCGATACCCTTAAACCTCTCATGCACATTTTTACTCTAAGCAATTACTGGATTCTCATTAAAGTTATATTCCCATCACAATCGATATCTCAAGTCATATCTTGAAAGCATTATTTCTCAACACAAGAGCTAAAGGCCGAAAGGAATGAAAAAATCGTATCTTCAAAAATCGCTTTGTGCGAGATATGCATCGTTGAATGATACTCGAGAGCGATCGGGATCTATTGTTCTAGAGTAGTGTCTCCTTAGAAGCTAATCACTAATTGACATGACCGGTCAGCGGCCCCTATTTTGCGGTCTATTGTGACGCCATTAACGACGAGGCCTCCGTGGCGTGGCTATATCCGTCCACCTTCTCCGGTAATTATAGGAAATTGCCCAGACCAGCCGTACCAATCAGCCACGTATTCTCCGCGCAACGGCAACGGGCGTCAGCGCGCGAGTCCCGATCATACCGCTTTCCCTTTTCGCAACGCATCCCAGCGTATTCGCGTTACAGTGTTCAGCCCGCATACGTAGCCGATCCTTTAATCTTCGTTCGTAATCACGGTCACGAATGCAAGATGCCGCGTCATAATGGAAACGCCCGCCCGCGTGTCTCCATCCGACTCTCGTTGAAGAAAATTACTGCGCGCATTACACTCTCAAAAATGCCCTCTCTGCTCTTAGGGATACATATATGTAATCTCGTGTAATGTAGAAGTGACTATTGTGAATTTTTATATGAACCCATATAAACAGATCGAGTACAGATTAGATATAGAAATACAGATCGGAATGTTTGTAGATGCTAAAATGCAGCAGAATAGAAATGATGACAGAATAGAATGCTGTAATAATATGCATCATTGATATGCTGTAATGAGCAATACTGAATTTTCTGTTTTTGTTATCTTGAATGCGACATATACATATATATAAACTATACAGGGATAATTGATCTTTATCTCGTTATTAAAAGTTATTAATAACTCAAAGGAAAGATATAAAATAAGTTGAGCCTAGTGATACACGTTAAATAAATATTGCGTGAAACGTCGGCGTTAAATTTCGGCATGTCCTACTGACTTATTCATGACTGTCTGCGATCTGTTTTAAAATAGAAGAATGATGCGAGCAGTATTTATGTACTGCCTATATAAAATTTTTACGGTCTTCGATAAACACATAAGCCAAATTTATATGATTATTGTGATAATGATTTATGAAAAACGAGATAAATATTCAATGTGCTGTGCATTTACTAAAAATAAATATTATGAAGCAAACTGAAAGAAATAAAAATTATTTCCATATTGAAATATGGAAATATGGCTCGCGTGAAATTATTTAAGTTTTATTAAAGCATTTAAATGTTTCAATAAAATTGGATTTTAAAATATAATTATATAATCTTTTGTTTTTTCATTATTTTACTTACTTGCAATTTGATTTTTCTAACTATAAATATGCTTGAATAATTTCTGGACAATAACAAAGACTAACAGCATTTTCACGATATGTCATAGTCTCATTTTTACATGATCGCTTATTATCGTACATTCTCAACGATTCTTCGCAGTATCAAAAGCTGCACCGTTAGTTTTTCATTATCACAGTCTATATAGAATCGAGCTTCACGAGAATTAAACAGCAGTCCAATGTCGGCGAATTGAATCTTTCATCAAATGGCACAATCATGAAATGCCTGGCGAGCTTATTACGTACTGATCAATGTCATTAATCTGCTTCAAGATTATATCAATCTGTGATAAAGTCTTAATGAATTGGCAAGCAATGGTTAAACATTTCAATGTACCTCGCCTCTTTTGTGCAGATTTCCATCGTCACTGTAGCGGTGATTGTTTTAGTCGATCTGAAACGTTAACGTCGTTCTGCGCATAATAACGCAATGGTCCTGGGTGCCTTAGGAGACAGCACCGCTATTGCAGGACCTGTTGCACCTGCGGCTACTGTGGTTGTACCTCTCGCCTCACTCGGGCTTGTCGGACCCGTCTCGGGTTCTGTGGCTGTGATCTGCGGGGCCAATTGCTGACCATACAGCTGTAATTGGGCCCGCTGCTAGCGATATAGATGTAATCAGGGCGTTCAGCAACGATTGTTATATCACGATAGTTGGTCCAACTGCTGGATCAGCGGTAATTGTTGACGTAGGTTGAAATATTTTCTAATATTTTCGGGCAATCGAGAAGCATTGATTTAAATCTGAGAAATAATCAAAAGATGTATATATGAATTCTCATATATTTATGGGTATAAAAAAAATAGTTTCTATTTAATCAAAAATATTAGATTTAATTAAATAAATTCACAATTATAAAACATTGTTGCAGCCTCAAGCTGCATGTGTGTCTGAACATGAAATAGTGACAGTTGCGCCAGTAACTGCTAATGGAATTGTGGTCAAATCCATCTAAAAATAAAATAGGCAAAATGAAGTGACGAAAGCGCTATTAAAAAATACAAATGTTGCAATCTCTCGTCAAGAAAAATTCTTTTCTTGTCGATTATATGCTCTAAACTACTGCTACTCAATAAACACAAATATCTAATTATTACTTATTTTTTAACTCTATAATATTCTTATAATTGAGATTATATGCATGAAGTTATTCGTGCTCATAGGACGGCAGTGATTTGTAAAAGTTGTAATTGCAACTAAATTTGTTATGCATGTTTCTTTCCAATTTATATACTTATATGAGTATAATATAATAAACGGTACGAGATATGTTTCATATGTTTTTATCTCACGTTTTACACTCTTTCCATTATTAATGTATATTTTAACTCTTATATTTCCTCCATTCAGAAATGATTAAAGATTAGTTGTAAATAAAATTTATAATGGAAAAGATTGCCTGTGAGAAAATCGGCGGAATTGCAGCTGGCAATCCGCTGAGGGTCAAAGAAAAGAGGATTAAAAAAGTCATCGTGGAAATGTCAATGAAGTTGCCGGTAAGGGCAGACAAACTTTATCGTTCTTCATCAACCGACTAGCTGAAGGGGGATTTGTTATGTTGAAAGTATCTACCGCCGCGTGTCTGATGAGAAAAGTTTAATCTGCTGGACTATAATGCACTTTTGTGTTTCACAAATATCGTACTCGCAAAATATGAATCGAGCGGCAGCGAGCTGTTTTTGAATGATGTTGCGGGTCACCTCAGCACATGGACGACGCGATCACTCTAGAAATATTATGTCGACGTCAAAAAATATTATATCGAAATATATATATATATTTCGATGTAATATTTATATATATATATATATATCGGTTTTTTATAAATCCCAATTCCAGCGTGTTTGATCGAAGAGCTATCACCGAGAGCATAACACACGGTGCAACGGCGCGCATGACTTTGTGCACGCGAATTGTCAACTCCACGTTGTATCGGTGCCTTTGATGGCGTACGCGCAAGCACATGATATTTTTCGTTACAGATGCTTTCCACAAAAAGAGGACTACACATAGAAGGGCAATGTCGTTCGCGAGTTGTCCATGCACGGCACGTTCGCAACGAACCGAGTTATGCAAATTCGCATACGCACAAGCCTGTATCCGTTCTCATCGGCAGCGGGAGCGGAGATAGAAGGGTGGGAGGGGAAGGTTGCATCGTTGATATTGTTCTCAAATCAGTCGATGTGCTGACGTGGAACACGAGGAAGTACGTGGGACACGAGCACGCAGCGGCTCGAGTATCCCGGCGATCATACCTCTGATTCGATACAGTTATGGCTAAATGGTGATACGACCCGATCGGGAATACATTGATTTACCACGCGTTCAGCAATACATCTGAATTACTCGCATGATTTTACTCGGACAATGCGTCATACTGATACCTGCCTTTATACGTTTAACCCTTTGAACCCGCGCAATGTCGCAGTGGAACTGTCTATTGAATTCGTCATTGTTTCGATAGCTTTCCACACATAGACCAAACTACACGCCTGGATATAGCGTGCTGTCGATTGATACGCATCGATCGACAATCGATGTAACTCACGTCACGGATTTGTTGGAACATTAGACGTAAAATTGAATCACGAATGAGTGATGTAACGTACGAATGATTATTTCCTGCGGGATTCTAAGAATCATTACGATGAAGAGATAAATCTGAGGCATATAAAGTAAAGTATTATCAAGAATATATAATTTATCTTTCAAAGTATTAAATCAAGAAAGTCGTTACTTTAAGTCGGTTTAAAATTATGATAAATAACTTATATTATACTAGTGAAATAATTGCACGCAACAGTCTATGTATTAAGCGATCGATGTTGCATTTCTATGATATGTGCTCTAATTGTGACCATGATTTAAATATCTGTGGGCAGAACAATCATCGGATCCATAAATAAGAGAAGCAGTGCAATGGTGCCAGTATTATGTTTCAATCAACTGTTATATACAATGTACTCGCGGTCGCCAACGCGAGGCATACATTATAGTAGCGTTCATTCTTGTTGAAAGAATAACACAGAGAAATCTGCGTATCTCCATTTCGTTTTTTCGCCAGCGACGATCATTGACGATCAACTGCGTAGAGAAAAGCACATAGAATCATAAAAATATTGGGTTGTAATTTGCATAATGAAAAGTACTGCTGGAGATTTGGAAGATTTGCTAAATTGAGATGAGATTTGCTGGGTACGAAAATGATAATAATATTTGGAGAGGAGGGAAAGCGGGTAGCTTTATAATTAATTTTTTCGTTCCAAACAATGTATGCGTGCTCGGAAAGTATATCTAAGGATATACAGATAAAAATTTCCTTCTTCTGCCTCCAGGCAAGATGTTTTTTACAACCTAAATTCTTTATTTGTACAATTTAGGTTCTTCATTTATATAATTCAAGAATATATTGTAATATGAATTGTGTTATTCTAGGAAATTCGAATTAGTTTGATAAATTTCATGACAAACTTTGGAGAATAGAAAAGCAAACATGTATTGCACTCCGCGTGTTAGCATCGATTTATTAACGATGCACTCTACAATTCATACACATTTTCTTACAAGTGTGCCGCAACGAAACGGTTGTTACTGAATAGAGATTTCGGGCATTCGATATTCCTCCTCAACTATTAATTTGATCGCGTCAAGAGAGTATGCTAATAACAGAAATTACCGGAGAACTAAAATTACGCTCGGCGTATTAGCGACGTCGCTGCTTCGCTAGCCATTTCTACTAGCAATGATAATTTTCCATCGCGAATTATCTCGTCCCTCGAAATTTCACGTTAGCCATCAAGAAACTGTCGTCCGGAGCAAGCGGTACGAGCAAATGAATGGTGAAAGTACGATATTCGCTTAACTCGCAGCAAGTAGTTACAAAGCCGTATGTGTAGCAGTTGGAATACGCAATCAAGGACGGTGAGACAAGCGACACGATTCGCTGGCATTGGTGATCATTAATTGTTTTCTTTATCTCTTGCTGTCAATTAGATTTATATCATAATGTTTGAGCATGCGCGACTGTCGTGACACTTTTTTTTGAATATCTAGCACATCGATATCGATTTCGTGATCATTTCTATGCACGAAAAGGCAGAAATTTATTACAATGCATAGTCAGTTTATCGTATCCGCGAGTTGAGCGTTAAATCAAGTTTATAATATATAAATCAAGTTATAAGTATGTAATGAGATCAGTGCGGCCATGAAGTCAGATAAGAAAATAAAGTAACTTTTGAAGCTGATTGTATTCCATATAAATAGCATAATTAGAGTGTCGGTTATGCAGAAGGCAAAACATAATACAAGCGTGCAAGCAACATAAATCTTTCAGCGGAAACGGTAGTATTCTCGATGTTCTGCCTGCACTAGGTAAATGCACATAGACTAGTTAGTTCCTTTCGAGCTTTATTCGAACGATACTGCATCTGTTTGTTCGTCTCGAGTTTGAACTTCTTCCAAGCTGTTTTCGCTGCAAGTGAAAACAATATGCCAGTCGGCATATTGACGATTTTTCTCTGCTCCATCATGGAGGTTTATTTCCAGTTCACCAGCGTGTACGAAGGGGCATCAAGGATTAGAAACAATTTAAGCAGATAGAGAACACATTCGCTGTTATAATAAATATACGCGTGAATCGTTAACCACCGAGGAGATAATATTAACTGTTGGACATTAAAATGAGAGGATATTAAAATCTGAAGCATCTCGTTATCTTTCTTTTACTTCAATTTAATCGATCAATGCAAGTATATCGAGAACATTATGCGTGCACGCATTATGTCGCGTATCGCATTAATTAAGACATTATCGATCTCTCTCTCTCTCTCTCTCTCTCTCTCTCTCTCTCTCTCTCTCTCTCTCTCTCTCTCTCTCTCTCTCTCTCTATTTATGTTTGTGCGAATACATAATCGCGCGAGTTTAGTTCTTCATGGCTACCATAGGACCTTGAATTGCATCGGACAGAGCACCATCATTGCCGATCGTTCCCATTTCTGGGGCACTTCTGGAGAGACGCGGTGCAATGGCGCTCTCAATAGCGCCTGGAACTGCAGACGCTGCCGCCGCGCTCGACGCTGCTGCGGATCCTGTGTCCTGACCGGCAGCTGGAACAATGTTTGGAACGGGCTTCGCGCCGAAATCTGGCAGTATGCTCCCATCGATGAAACGATGCAAGGTTTTGAATCTCGGTTGGATATTCATGTTTTGCAGACCGGTACGCAAATCATCGACGTAGCTCCTGAAACCGCCGAGGGCATGCGCTGCTGCGGAGGCTGCTGATGAGGCAGCGTGGCTCAATTGACCGTCAGGTCTTTGCAAGGGGTCTGTTACGAGGTTTATAAAATTGGATACATTTCCCTCTTCCAATTTCCCTACTACTGCTTGTATCATCTGTAAAGCATCAGTAAAAATTCTGTAAAGTATCATACGATATTGTATGCGCGATATTGTATCAGCAAATATTTCAATAAAAATATGCAAAACGTATATTATATAATATTATTATGGTTATTACATAATATATAATGTTAACAGCTATAATGATAAATTAATATATTTTTAATTACGTTTCATATTCTTTCTCATTAAACAGTTTGATGATAAATATTATGAGAGATGATTTTACGCGATGATTTTGCGTTTGAATCGATTAATCTAATTAAAATATACATGTATAATTTAATTGCCGTATAATAAATTTTTTTATGCTTTATATCAGTATTAGATATATATCAAACATACATTTGCAGAAACGATCGCCAGGAAGACCACAAAAAGAATGTTCCTTTGAGCCATGATGTTCCTCGTAATAATATTTTTCGTGATTGCGAAATACAGAAAACGTAGTAACGTTTGCAGCGTTAATTGTTGCGAATGATTTTTCTGTACCAAGAGTTCTTTTTTATATGCGACGAAGGGATCGCAGATTTCTTTGTAACATTTATCATCTCCAAATTATCAAAGTAATTTATATAACGTTCGTTCTCTTTTCCTTACGCTGTCTTTTGTTCTACCATGTTTTTGATACCCTTAAACATTGATATGTCTCGTCTCAATAATTGTTTTTAACTTTCTGTCACGATTCCGATTGCCATGTGGGTGTGACAACGTAAGCAGAAATGCTTATAGCGATTCCAATCGAATTCGCGCGCGCAACGATCTCACGTTTCGACGTGTCCTTGAGCTGGAATGATCGCGTAAACGAAATTCGATTCGGTAAAATCCGGATAAGTTGACAGATAAGAACTCGAAGCTATTTCAAGCAGACTTGCAAGTTTAATTTTAACGAGGACAGTCGTTGCATTCGTTTCTATCACATTGAAAGACATATGGAAGAGGGACATTACGAATTGCTTAGCTAGAAATATTTAATAGGCGATTAGATCGTCTATTAAAATGCGAGAGAAGCGACTTTTCGAAATCGCTTCTTCAGTTTTGAAAATTAGAGAGCGATAGTGCACGAGTTCCGACAAAATTCCGCGGTTGCGTAGTATTCACGGGCGCTCGGCTGTTGTAAATTTTAATTGAGACAAAATTGATTATCCGCGGTGCTGCGAGCGTGCAGTACAGTTCACTGCGCATAAAGGGACATTCTGTTCTCGCCGTTAAAGCCCTAAACAGAAAATAACGAGAAATATCACGCGCGCGCGCGCACTCATAATAGCCATACGCAGTCTTCCGTCGTGCAATTATGGAACTAATTATCGCTTCGTGACGAAACCTCTGCATTACTTTAACAGCAATTGCTAATTATAGAAAAATAGAGAACGTTGAACGTTCAATGCGTGCGAAATCGTAAAGGTTTAATTATTGAGATATCGCAATGTCGCGAGATAAAACGAAGAGATGACGGAAACATTTTAGAAACGTTTTCAGAAAAGCAACATTGATCAAGCGATTCACTAATCAAATTCGCACGATTTTCCAGCACGTTCCGTCGAGCTCGTTTTAATTCTCGCCATAAGCGCCAGCTCGTGACCGCCGTTACATATTATAACGCAGCAATTATTTCTCCGACGTATACGCAGGAATTAATTATGTCATCGCGAAGCCGTCACACTACAACTGGAAATTATCGGAAATTATGGCGCGATGCGACACGACGCGTGCACGCTCGAGCATAATCCTCACATTGCGGAATCGTCACGCGGTAACGCATGAGAATTCACGCAAACGAGCTCTGCGCGACATTACATTACGAAATATCAACCGATATCAGAATCACGATGTAAAACCGCAGCTCTTCGATATATTTTGCATCGTTGTCGCGAAGCAATCTAACGACCACATAAAAAAATCGCGAGCTCGCGAAAAAAAAAAAGAAAAGCGGTAATGCAGACGCAAACGCGTTCGATGGTGATGCGCGAATGACCCGCGTCAGCCGAGGAATCACTAATCTCACTGATGGAAAAATGGATTGATTCATCCGTTCGTTTTCGAATGGTGCGAAATTCCTGCTGCGAAACGATGCATTCATACGGAACATGCTGGCTTGTTTTTCTCGAATCACGAATCCATAATTAAATTATCCGGAAAAAGCAAATCAACTTCAGTTACTTTACACGCTCGTTCTGATTTAAAATGAAAAATATTGATAAAAGTTATCAATGATAATTATTTGGAATATTCGTATTATTATTAGCTGTCGTAAAGATAAAATTCATACACATGCAATATAACACACATTTGAATTTGTTTGCATGCGCATCAGAGAATTAATTACATTTAACAATTAACTTTGGGCTCGATTTCAATTCACAAATCAAAGTTAATTAATCATTAATTTAATTAAATTTATCATATATAAGTAGCGCGCAAGCAAGAAAGCTGTTGAAATTATTTATAATAATTTCAAGTTAATAATCTTTAAGTATAATAAATAACCAGGTATCAAACTTCGATAATTTCAAGGACATTGGAAGGTATTACAATGAATATATCGAGATGTTATTTAACGATATAAACTAAAACTGTTTCCAATGGTTTCAGTAGACATCGCGGTAGACATCGCGAATCGATAAAAATCGATATTCAATGAATGTGCTTAACTTGTGATCTTTTTATTTCATTGTGACACAAAGCTAACGTGCAATTTCATAATACGCATCGATGTATCTTGATGCGTATGCGCGCTTGCCGAAATAACGAGCCGCACGATGAGGATTATCAATTAAATACAATTAATCAGACAATTTTATACGATCGGAGAAGAACGACAGAGATATTTGTCGCTGGTAATCCTCGTAATGGCATAACGCAAAACGCAGATCCCGGGTGCACTTTGCTCTAATGCACTCAGCATTGTGACCACCAACAATGCGCAACAGAAGACTAACGCTTGAAAATAATAGCAGGATATCGCTCAGAGAAATTCTGGCGGATAATAACGGAAATATATATTAATTTATACATTTTTGCCAGATCGGCTCTATTTCACATCGCGAGATAATGTGATACCGCGAGACATGTGATACCGCGTATTTTATCTAAAAACATGTTACTTCCTAAATATCATTACAGACTCATGAAAAAAAAAACGCGCACTATTTGCGTTTCTCCGTTTGTAATGGAGAACACGAGAGTTTAAAAGATATCCAGAAAAGTTTTGCAAAAATCTCAGTACTAAATATGGATGATGCACGCGAAAAGTGGCATGTTTTCGATCAGGAAACGGAATCTTTCGCGGGATAACGACGCATCACAGTCACGAAGAAAGATTGCAACGTGGTATTTGTGAGTTCCTGCAGCGGGCCGGCATTCCCGATAACAACGTCAACCTCGCACGACTGCAGACGGATAAGTCTGACATTTAGAACGTCCAAATTTAGATATATCCGTTTACACACACTGCTCTAAGAGCATCGTTCCGCAACACGCAAACAACGGCATAAAGGATTGCCTTCAAATCTTCGTCCCAATATCGAGCATTTCCGGAAGAAAGAGAGGAGACAAGCGAATGCGATAAATGTTACGGAATTTATTCTGCCTTGCAAAATAGCTCATACTTAGCGATCATACAGTTTCATTTTCATTCAGATTAATGTAATTAATGTAAACGTGATATCCAAGCGATAGCACTTCTTCGTGAAAATTATTTATTCAAGCGCTTGTAAATTCTGGTGATGAAAATTGTGGAGACATTACGTATCTATATTATTAGATGTACGCTTAGATGTTTCCACCGAACGCGATTAATAATCCATCCGACTTGGTCATCAGGGATGCCCGGATATATAAGATTTCATGTTCCAATTAGCGCTGAAGATGTATCTCAGGACTTAATCTCGACGATAATATTAACTTTGACTGTAGTATCAAATCAAGTGTCCTTCGAAGAGCAGTTTATATGCGTCGAGAGACTCTTTTAATGTTCGCCCTTTCGCTACGCCATTGCGAGAGATGTAGGGGAAATCTAAGGAGGATCCTAATCTGACGGCAAAGAGGCGCCAGACGAAGATTAATGGTCCCGTGATACTGAATCTCTGTAGTTTTTTCATATAATTTCTACGAAAATCGCGAACGGTCTGTTTGAACTATGGCAAATACCTTGTACATTAGAACATCGTTTAATGTTAATAGCAATTCGAGAATGGCAATTCGCGGATATTAATTCCTCAAAAGATTTTGAAAAAGATTTCTCCACACGACAAGTTTTAATATTAATAGCCTTTTTCAATAATATGTTGTGGAAATTATTAATAGATCTTTCTGCATGGTGAAATCTGTAAATTTCTACGTTTCCATCTAGAATGAATTCTTTTGATTTTTCAATAACACAAAATATATACTCATACTATCCAATTGTTCTTTATTTCTCAGAAGTTGAATCAAATTGCTGCCAAAGTGTGGCAACTGTTCATCAAAGCATATAATGCAATTATTTTAAATGAAAAATTAATTACTGGAAAAAATTGTGGATAAATTTCAAAAGCACAAATAACGCAATGGAGATCTAAGTTTAAATTCTAATTATAAAATTAATAATTTGTAAGTTAATAATTTGTGAATCATCTGAAATTATATTTAATATTATTGAGTAATATATTTATTACTCAATTGAGCATAAATTCAGCATAAATTTTACTTACAACATGTTTTCTCTCACATTTTCTCAATGATCTTCTGAAATAAATCTTTGCTCGTGGTTGCTTTATGTATACATGTGTTATGTATATTAATCACCTTGTTAGATTAATAGAATATCTTACACTACGTAGTCATTTTTCATAATTTTACGTCTATTGAAACGATTATTTTATCGCTCGTCTTATCGATCTCAAGAGGATAACTTATTGGTTTTCCATCCATTCTCGTTACGATCCAGTTTTCCTACCTACCATCCGTATAATCTGCTTTTCGCATATAACTCGCGTTACCGGATGCCATTATCCGATGATTATCAATTTTAAATTCGATCAGTGTAATGTGCGCGGTACCACTTCTCAAAGGATTTATAGTTGTTAAGAGAATAGTTATGACGTCGCGTACAGTTGGTAACAGAACATTTGTATTGCGAGATAAAAAACGAAGATAAAAATGTCACCTAATCGTCGATAAAATAAAAAGTTAAATATCAAAACCGTTCACAGCAACTGTTCAGAGCAATTGTGCAACATTAAATAAACATTTCGAACATATCCGAGAATAAAAATGATAATAAAGCCTGATATCCTACTCTGGCAAATGCTGCAACGTTATTCGAGCTGGGACAATAAAATGCGATGCCAATCATCATTGCCTGCGGCGCAATTATGTCGAGGATGATGCTCGCTCGCATGACTCAGCAAATAAAACGTACATCGTTGCATCATGCATATCTTCATCAGCGGTTAATTACGTAGGTTTGATCGTCATTTTACTGATCTTATCGCTTAACAGCAACCGTCATGTATGCGATCACCTTCGTTATTACCATAGACGATCCTTTGGCCAGATACTACGCTGAGAATGCGGCAGTAATCTAAACCAATTTAAAGATAAGGGCAAAACAATGCAACGCGGCCTCCGTTGCGAAACCGCTGATAAATTTCACGGCTACTACTGGAATTCAAGGTGCGATTAAGCCTCGCATCCGATAAGGGACAAAGGTTCCACGGAGAAACAATGTTAATCTGGGATTTACACTACCTTCCATCGATTAAAAATTTGTATCGTTTCAAAGTACAGCAATATCGATTGATACTTCGTTTGAACAGAGCGGTAAGTAAATATCTGATTTACGTGCGCTCATATGACAAGGAAAGGATTAAAAGAAAGAATTAAAAAATTTATTTTTACAAATCCTTGAGAAAGAAAGAGAGAGAGAGAAAGATTACATCTTTTTTAAATACATATTTAAGGAAAGAAAAAGAAGAATGATAGATATAATAGTCAGAAATTTTTCCATTGAATATTATCTCTTTATTTATCTCTTCTAAATCCTTATGTTTCCTACATGTGTGCAGGATATAGCAAATCGCGAGTGTATAGATTTAAATAACTTATGACATACAGTATTCGTCTGTTATATAATTATATATCTGCATCATGTAGATCCAAACTCAATCTTTGAAATCTTAGCTCCATCAGAAATGGGATAGATTCTCATTATATTTCCCATTTCATATTAATTAATTGCGTTCCATAATCCTAAATTACTAATTACTAATTTCCAAATTATATGTCGAGCAACGTAATCGTTTATGCGCGTTTCCGTACCATGATATCATTGCATTTCACAGCGATAAATCTATGACTTCTGGATATCGTCCAAAAGTCTTTTTGTGCGGAAGCTCGGTGGGGTCATGCGGTATTCCAGAGGACGTTCCTGTTCGAGAATCTCCCTTGCGGCTTCTCCCTCGTGCTACCAAGTCACACCCATTCTTTTCTCTCCTCTTTCTACGGAGAAAGAACTCCAAAAATTAAGTTGTGAAATTCATCCTTTACCCGATGTATTCATCTACAGAAAATTCAGAGACAGAATTATCTTTAATAAAATATTTTTTATAAGACGCAGTACATGTAAGCTGAAAGTTTAAAACTTCGTCAAATGACATCGGGGAATTTACATAACATCGCGTGTTTTTCGATAAAATACAGCTGTGCTTTTATATTGGTATCGGTAGCAAAGTCATTCGAATAGAAAAGTTCAACAATGTGAGCTTCGTGAATTCGCAAACACAGAAGTTCCTTAGAATCTAGAAACTCGCGCTGAGCACTCTAAATGTAGAAAATTCAGAATCCAAGGAATTTAATCGTCCTGAGATGCAAGGAATATAGATGCGCGCGGATAGTTATACTTTAAGATCAATCGTTTTCTTTTTACGAACGTCAGATTTATTATTTATTATTAAAACGCTTCCGTATTTCCCTACAGAGATATAGGAAACAATATAAGATAACATGAGATTCCTACAACTTATATGCGCATGCACACGTGCAAGGTATTCGAAAGACACATTTCTATCATTTCTGACGATAATAAATTCCTCTCACTATTCTCCGCGCGTCTGGCCAGTCACGGACGTTTTTCACCGTCAATGTATTTGACCGCACTCAAAGTTCTCTGTGATACTCAGAGAGGAGTGCAATCTCCGCTGCTGTCAATGCGAGTGCATCGACGAATTATTTTTCTCGGATAAGGGTTTTCTGTCAGGGCTCGGTGCCATTAGTAATGGTTTTAATTTGTGCGGCCGTAAGTTCATCCTTGGCCAGCAGCGATCGCCGCGAAATCGATGACGAATGACTTAGGAACGTCGCGTCGGTCGGAAATGGATTCCTTGGAGAAAATATATCAGTCGGATCGTCCGTAGAATTTGCTAAGAATTGAAGAGATTTTTACGTTGCCAAGAGGTATAATCTGTTTGAATGCGATTAATTATTTGGCTCAGATGCTCGTCCCTTATTTTAGATATCGCTTAGCAAAGTGAACGGTAACAAAGTATCATTAGAAAAGAGCCAAAGTATCATTAGATAAAATTATTCATATATGTATTCGATGAAAAATATCTTTACGTATTAAAAATATCTTGAATAATTCCTGAAACTAAGATATCGAATATCAATATCCATGAAAAGCTGGATATAATTTTCACGTTAACGAGAAAATCGCCAACCTAGTTCCAATGCTGCCCAAATAGAATAAAACCTTCGGTTACTAAGATGATCTCATCGTAAAATATAGTTATTTCATATTCGATGATAATATTATTATTTAAGTAAAACTAATTATTTAAGTAATATAAATATAAGAGACATAATATAATGTGATAATATGTGTATAATATAAATAAAATTAATGTGATATATAATATAATATAAAATTTAAAATAAATTTTATACGATATGATAATACATATTTATTACATAATTTCTCAGTGCTTGGAAATTACTTAAGATTACCAAATCGAAATCTATGATTTCTTAGAAATTACAAAAATATCGGAAATGATACATAAATATATGTTTATGTACATATATGTATGAAAATATTTAATTATATTTATCGAAAATTCTGATTTTCTTTCAGTATATATGCGAATGGATGTTATGTTTATCAAACTGTCAGACAAAATGCTATACAATTTATATTAATAATTATTCGCATTGCGCAACACTGTTCTCAATTGTTTTCGTATATTGAGAAGAATGAGAAGAGTTTGTTTCATAACATTAGAAAAAGGGAAAAGGGATCGTATTAGTTGCATCGAGCATGTCGCCATCCTCCGGATGTGTAAGCAACTGTTGCGCTATGTTCGACTGCACTTCGACTAAACCACTTGGAAACTTGATTCCAATCCATCACGAGGTTCGTGTCTCGGCTAACTTGTGTTTTAATATACTCATTGTGAAACCTGTTGCTATTCCATGTTTCTAATATTTGCACATTAAGTATTCTTTGCATTTAATACAAATTAATGAAATGTGTTTATAGTACATAATACTTATCTAACATTTACTCTTAAGGCGAGAAGCATAATAGGGTAAAAGCGAATAGATTCTTGCAAAAGATATTCGCGCATCATTATAAATAAATAAGGTGAATGAAAATTTAAGACTTATGGAAAGAGTTACAGTGACAGGATCGTAAGTTTCTTAAAGAATAATGTTGATTAGTATTCTGTAACATTCTGCATCTCGTTTGTACATTTCTAAGTTTTTGATTACAGAGATCAGTTTTCATTTTCTTTATTTTAACAAAACAATGGAATCCTATCTTAAATAGAATATTAAAATATTAAAATAGAAAATAAAAAATCAGAAGGTTCTGTAATCAAAGATTACAGAAATTAAATTAATTTTATTCTTTGCATATTACAGTCCTACGTATATATTAAAATTATTTTATTAAAATCGCACATTTCGTATGCGTAATTTTCTTTAATATTTTACAATAAAATTCTTTTTATGATTTAACATACTTGATTATTGATTATTATATGTTTCATAAATGTTATCCTAAATATTTTATTTTTCCATTATTATCATACATATATATGAGAAGCAGAACTCATTTCCGGGAACGTGAAATTTATAATGAACAAAAGTTTCACGAAACGATGTAGGCAATGACCCTTGTTCGTCGTTGATGCAAAATTGCTATAAAAGTCCTTTAAGTTTACGAAGCATATAGGCGTACTTCAGAAACTGCTGAAGTGCTGAAGCTACTAAAACAGGTAGTAGTTAGTAGAACTTATTATGATGGCCTCCAACTCTTTTATTCTTTAGTACGATGCAACTTTGCATTTCCTAACTTTTTCGAAAAAAGTTACAGAAGTATATATGTATAAAAATAAGATGTTTTTTCTACTTCTTGGTACACAATTTTATTTTTTCCTATAATCAAGTTATTAAATATTATATTTAAGCGAATCGAAGCAGAAATATATGATATAAACAATGTTTATATCATATATTCATTACATGAATTCTTAGATGCAAAATTAATATTTCTTAATCTTCTAATTTATATATCGTATCATCATCATATCTATGTCTTTGGGCAATAAACTGTTTGCAAATTTTAGATTTGATCTTGAGATAGTTACAATATCGATATTTTGAAATATAGGTAATCCATTAAAGAATGCTTTATTAAAGACGAAAAGAACTAAAATAAGTTAAAAGAAATAAATAAAATAAAATACAAAGGAGATAGAGAAAGAATTAGTTGAATGGAAGAACAGTACAATAATCAGAATTGCTACATTGCATTGAAACTTTTATTTCGAAATGAGGCAAAGCGTTTTACGCTAATCATTCTCACATGGTTCTCCAGAGCAAGCACGTGGGTAGCGCAAGCGTGTTAGCTGTCAAACACGTGGTTGGCTCAATATTCATTGGCTAGCAAGCACGTGGTCACCGCGAGGCGAGCATCGGAGTTCGGGGCTCTTCGGTTACTATCGTGAGTCGACGACCGGAGAACCGGTGGCAGTCGCGCGCCGGCCGCTGTCAGAGTAGGATGTTTGTGTTTGTATTTCCGTGATGGTCACAGTTCGACTACCATAGGTTATGTTTATCCGCGTCGCGAAGATGATGCACACTTTTACACGCCGGTTTTTCTAAAAATCATCATTTCCCGATGTCCATTTGCCTCTCGAATCATCATTTCAACAATATTCATCGGATTTTTGGAAATTTCTCCAACGGCGGATCGCTCGACACGCTTAACCGCTCCGAGAAATGCATTATAGAACAGTGAGTAAATATTTAAATAATTTAGAATAATTCATAAAAAATTTAGATATTTTTATTTAACTTTTTAACATTTACAAAATATAAGAAAAGCAATAAAGGCAATGACAGATTAAAATCAATCGGATAATGTTCTCATTCGCACACTTCCGAATTGATCAATACGGTGCTTTATTCTTTATTTTACCAAATATTAAATATCACATATGAGGAGGAGAAAAATTCGACAGCAAATGGAGTGACGAATAGATTTATATTTCCAGAGAGACTTTTAATCCTCTATTTTGAAATTAAAAAAGGTTATTAATCTTTCTCTATAATACACTCAATGCCGCGAATTTATCCGGTGAAACCATTTTCAAACAGGCCAATCATGGATCAAGGCGCAACTTTTAACTTTGATATTATTCATTGGTTTTTAATTCTCTAAGGATTAAAGCATCAACTATTTGTTTTTTAATTCATTCTTTAGTATTTTTAATTGGAAAAAACTAATCAATCTATACATCTATGAATTCTATAATATGCAATGCTATGTATTTATTTTATAGCTCTAATTAAAATTAAGGTACATATTTCTTTACAATGGAATATATTCTATATTCCATGTTATTCATATTTTATTTTTTTAATTAAATCGACAAACTAGAATTTTGATCTTTGGTATGTGATTTATAACTTTTATATGCAAATACTAAAGTTAGACATTTCGATCTTATTTCGGATTTTTCTCAGCGATTGACCGCAGTGATCGAAGATTATGATAATGACGATTACTTTATTATTTGACTTGAAAATTATAACAAAATCTTTAAATTTTAATCTAAAATTATCTTAAGAATCTTTAATCTTGTATAATCTCTCATATATCATGTTTCTCATATTCATACTTCTCCAGTTAGCAGACAATCATTCTTCTCTTATAACTCAAAGTCGAAATTAGCTAATCATGTTGTATCATTACAAGACATAACATTGCCTTTTGTATAGTTTGTATTTTTTTGCTTCTGTTACATGTTTATATGATTTTATGATTGAGAATGTCATTATTTACTTCTAATTTAGCGAGCATTTAGGCTTCGTTTTATGATGCAGTCGTGTTCGGTTTGTTGGCAGAATCGATAAAGGCTTCGCGGGACATCTTATTCCCCTAGTTTGGATCTGTCTACCACGTGACTTGTCAAACTATTAAGTTTTTCGATAATTTCCCATTCGTTCCCGTGTACAGATCTCAAAGCTATTTACAACGTAAAAATAATAAACAATTATCCTAATCTTTTTTAAAGCTACTTATAATTCAATTAATTGATAATTGACGAGTAAACAATTATATTTTATGCAATAACAAAGATATTAATAACTTTCATATTAATTATATCGAATACAATAACGTACCGGGAGAATGTAGTAGAAATTAATTTCACAGTTGTTTGCTTTATATTGTTATCGTGCAACAAACATTAATCCGACTATATTAAGAATAGCCCTGATTCGTTTGGATAAAATTGTAGCATTTTTAAAATATACGAATTTTTTCGTATACTTTACGTGACCTAATTATTTTACGTAACTGTACGCGCGAAAAAAAATTCGATTCGCGGATGTTTTTGGTCCAAAACAATGAACCATTCGTATCGAATTAACAAATTTTCGATTATTTTTTAATTAGGATTTATTTTATTGTTTATTGATTTATTATTATTTATTAGCGTATTGATTTGCATAGATTAAATTGTTTTTGTTAAATTATGCATTGTGTAACATTAAAGAGCGTTTTGGTGTTATTCCAGGAATAAATAATACAGGCACACGATAGATTGCAGTTTTAATGAAATTTCGCAGAAGCGGACGACGCCGCGCGTGTTATTTCATGCGCATGCATAATCCGCATTGACGTTATCGGTTCAGTATTGAGCGTATAAGTTTAATCAGCGTTTTGATGGAGACAGTAAATAATATTTATGATTATATCCGCGATATAGCAATAATTCTGGAACTAACCGCGCGGCTGTTTTCTTATGCGCGATTTATTGAATACAATCATAGTACAAGTCACAAGATATAATAATTAATCATGCATAATTCAATTACGCATGAACAAGTGCGTGCGCAAGAACAATCAACATTGCGTTGTATTGAACATTACACATTAATTGTTGCAAATATACCGGTAAAACTGAAATGTTCGCTATATTTTTTGTTGCTATTCTCAGAATTGCATTATTTTACGAATACTTTACATATCCCATTTGAAGAGATGAATAATAAATCGTAACCGTAAAAATGAAATCGTAATATTGTATACATTACATATTATGTCCACAGCGTGCTAATTGTTTACAGAATTATGATGCAAATAAAATGTGATATTTTATAATGAAATATATTAATAATGTAGTGAATGTTTTAATAATCGATAACAAAGATACTATAAGTTTCTAATATCTAAAGAAGTTTCTTTTCTCAACGTCTTGCACTATTTTCAATAGTATTCTCCTAATATTTCCAATAGTAGTTTTGCCAATCGTAAACTACAATGCTTGAGTCACTTTGGAATCACAACATTTCTATTTGTATAAATACAATAGCTTAATTTTTACAAATTAAATTTTTATCATTAAGATGATTAAATTTATCGCTTTCTATCACACTATTAGAAGATATTTTATTTAAGATTCAAGCTCATTTTGTTCTGAACATCGTTTCGAAATTGTTCTATCGAGAATTTCTGAACGAATGATGCGTATCGCCGCATCGCCGAATAATCAAGCTTCTTATATCTAAGCTAACTGTTATTGCGAGGATTAAAATGTGCGGATTAAAAAAATCGACGAGTGCTTGGAAAACTATATTATGAGAATTGCTAACATCTATACAAGCGATAAATATTGATTCTTCTTAACTACGCTCCGCAAAGTGCCGATTTATTTTCCACGGCACTCGAACGAGCGAGCGGATTAAAGCGAAGTATACTTCCGTACTAGTTTCGCTTTCTGATGATGATAGCGGTGCGGACGATTAAATTTCATTGCACTGCGCCGCGAGATGATCGGTCGAGTTATGACTTCGATATCCGCAGCAGCAAACGCCGGAAAATCGAGGAAACTCCGTACTGAAAGATAACACGAAAAACACGAAGAAACAATAGGCGCTCTCCATCAAGTTTTCATCGTATCGCGAATTCAAATCCTCTTAAAAATCCCGAAAATAGCATGCGAATTTCGATTTCAATCAGACCTTGCTTCTGCATATGGCTCTCTTGATTGAGAGCGATCTCCCTTTCTCTTAACGGGAAAAGGTAGACGTTTTCAGATGGTCTGTCCGATTTTTGCAGACGGTAAAATTATTATATTACGTATCACGCTGACGCAGGCATCGCGACGAATCTTTCGTAAATTTGTTCGTATGAGCGGAAAACCGCATTTTGCTGACGGATCTTGCAAAGTACCACGGATGCAGAGATAGGTCGGACGAACGGTTAATGATGAGTCGCCTATTACTTGGCGGGATCAGAAATCGATCTAAATTCGTTTTAAAATGATACGAGAGCGGCGGTAACATCTAGAAAAAAATACTTTGTCCGCTTAGTAAGCGTTTTTCCATCCTCTTTCGCGATCCACGTATCGAGGAGAAGAAAATGACCGCGTTAACGAGAATCCCGGAAGATTCACTAGTGCGAGCTGCTTCCCTCCTGTTTTCCTTCCGGAGGGTCGGCACGACGCGATATCGTGAAGATGTTTTAGAACTATCATAAATCACGAAACGGCGGACAGCCAAACGCAAACAGGGAGGAGAGCGAAAGCAAAAAATATATTTAAAGCACTACCGCTCTACCGTCCGCATATTATTCCCTCCCCGATAAATTTATCGTTTCCTCCGTCATTTTCATCCCTCTTTGGCGTACTTGTACGATGCTTCTTCTCCCTTTATGTCATTAAGGCGTTTTCTACGATCACGACGAATTATCGTCAAATAAAGCGGTGCGATTAAGTAATCTGGACGCGACGTAAAACGGATCGGAAGAATTTGGTTTAACGGCCCTTTCCTTTCCTTCTCCTTCCTCAATTATCCGCCAGAAGGAAAAACCGACAGAGAGAGAGAGAGAGAGAGAGAGAGAAAGTGAGTTGGATATATTTTCCCTCCAGATGTTCGCAGGCTTTCAGCCCCGACGTACTAATTGCGAGATTACAAATTGCCACTATGTCGCGATTCCTACAGCGAGAAAAGCGAATTAATTTCCACGGCCCTTTAATTACAATAACGTTAATCTCTTGCTTGAAATTCCTTACATTCCTCACGCGCGATCGCGCGTCTCGATGGAAGAGATTTTTAGTTTCCAGCTTTGATAAGCATGAGCTCGGAATGATGTAACACCATTACAGAATAAGTACGGGAATGAAATAGAGAAGTAATTTAAGACTCGCAGTGGCAAACCTTAAGATATACGTATGTAACTGTACAAGCACAATAATTTTACATAAATTATATCTGGAAAAACTTCACGAGCTTCGTACCCACTGACTTCATTTCTACCAAGTTGAAAGGATTATCCGTCGCACGACGTATAACCGTATTTCTCAGAGAATTATCACTCGGCGTAAGACGTCTCGCTCTTCCCCTCGTTGCGAGGCGTGATACGGCCTGAATAAAAGAGTTGCAATTACTCAGGTCGAAACTCCAGCCGGAAAATGGAAGTAAGAGATGCTTTTACTCCCTTTACTTCCCTTGTAATAAAACCAAAGCCGAAAGTATCGCGGTATGGAATTCGTGGAAAGAGCCGCGGTTCGATAAAGTCGCCAGCCAGTCTGCGCGATTTGCCGCGCGACGAACGCGTGACACCACGAATTGCCGCAAAACTGGAAGTCGCGTCGTTGTTTCCTCGCAGGATGATCGCCGTGGGGGAACGACAATGAGGGAAAAAAGGAGCGCAAACGAAAAGTTTCGCGAACTGTTTCCCATGATCTCGCGGAGGGATCGTGACATTGAATTAAAGTCGAATAACGCCAGCAGTTTCTGCCAACGAGGCCGCGCACGATCGTGCCACTGACAAAAACACGTTGCTGATTATTTCATAATTTCATCGATTTACGAGACAGCCGCAACGAGCAAGAAACGCGATGCGCTAGAAGGAAATGCGGAATTTGCTGGATATAATGCGCACTTCGTGATTTCCGTTCAAGCGCAGCGAATCTCCATTAATAAACGGAGATTCAGTTAATGCTATTGACTCGTGAAACTCGCAACTCGCTCTGGACAGATTTGAAAACCGTAAGAAGGATTAAATACATTGCAACGATTCCTACTCAGGGAATAGTTCGCTTAAAGTGCGCGATCTTGTACGATACGGATTACATGAAATCATTCAAAAGTTGTCGAACACCTCTCTTCCGCACGGGAAATCTTAGCTCATATGTGCGATTTCCATGAGTAACGCGAAGTCACGCGAATGAAAATATATCCAACTCCTTGATCGGTTAGCACGAAAAGCTAAAAGATGAGATAATGCTCAAATTTTCCACGAGCATTCGTTACTGCGAGCATTCACGAGCGATTTACGGCGTATATGCAGTGCACAATATTTAAATCTTTCGGCAGACGTATCGCGTGCAAAAGCACACTTCTCGAATAAATCGCGAAATCGCAGATTTCAGAATACAGGTATTTACACAGAATTTTGGTGCAGTTTATAGTCTGCTTGCAAAATCCGCAAAAATCTCTCTCTCTCTCTCCTTCTCTGTTCCCGTAGAGAAAGATAGATTTAAAAATGCATTTCGTATACGGTATAATATATGTCTTAAACTTTTCTCGTAAGTCTAATGGAAATGCAAATTTGATGGATACATTTTTACCAGTATTTCGATGTGAAGTTTTAAGTAATGCACGTAAAAGCTAATCCTTTCTCGGGACGAATCCTCGAGCTGAATCCTCAAATTCATTCATGGAACATGTTCACGAAGATTTTCTGTTTTGCATATATCGCAATTAGATTCTATGTTCATTCTATGAATGATAAAAATAAAATAATATTAGTTAAAAGATTATATTCGTGTTGCGATATTAACGTGTATTTTAATTCATACATATTCGATCTCGATTCTTATTCGATCATTATGGTTGTCACTAAAAATCATCGATAAAATCAGAAATTTTTAATTCTATGCGTGCTTTATGTTTAGATAAATGCGTAGGCGTTACTATTTATTCGCTACGAAGATAACAAGTGTGGTAGCGTTCGTGTGAAGAGCCACCGAAGGGCCGCGACGGTGGGTTTTCGAGATGAGCTATGAATCTGGGCTGCCTGGTAGCCTCCGTCTTCGTTCTTCAGCTGCTCCAGCTGTCCTCGGTGCTCGATGCGCTACCCTCCATCGTCAAAATCGGTAAGCCCACTAATTTATTTTACGAATTTTCTGCTCTTTTCTATTAGTGATTCCACTTTAAATCGCGTTGTTATAGCGATTTAATTTATTGATCCGATGAAAACGAGCCACATTTAAAACTGGACGTATTTCATCGTATTTATTGAAAAATATATTAGCTACGATGACATGGGTAATCCGGCAAGTAACACAATTATTTATGCGTGAATACAACGTTGCTTGATCTAACAAACTAAAGCGTTTAAAAACTATTTCACGTGTAATACCGTCGAATTAATTTAAGTTGTGAAATTTAACATTGTCCAGAAAATTCATTTAAATCGCGTGCCCATTGAACATTACGCAAAGAACATTTAATTAGAATCATTTCGATTTACTTTGCAATTTTATCGCGTATCAGAATCAAAGGAACATTTCTTTCACGTTTCATCTTTAACTCGAAATGTTATTTGTTATCGTATTTTTCTACTCTCTAATAAAATTGTCAAATCGAGATTTGAAATATCGTTTCCTTTCTTTGTTGAAACTAAATCAGTTTATATTGAGAAAGAAGTTTGTCAAATGTACGGGTTGATATCTTTCCCTGACACTTTTCGAAGATCGTGCTTTTGCTCCTACGAGTTGCTTCCCCGAAAACTTTGGCGTACCTAAGAGCCACTTCTCAAATCAAACTTTTCTACAAGTTATCCCTAAGCTACGTTTTCCAGCAATGTCCGCGACAATAATTATTGCACTCCAGGCACGTGTAGGTCTTGAAACTCTCCGAGGTGCAGCAATTTCATCTATCCTGTGCCTTTTTGTCTTCGTCTCTGTTTACGTTTCCTCTTCTATTTGCTTTCGATTCAATAAATTTCGGTTCTACAAATATCACTATGTCGCGAGAGTGGAAGGAATACTCTTAGAGATTCGCAATTGCCGCAATTTTTATAAAATATATATAATAAAATTTTATGAAGAAATATTTAAGAATTTTGCTGTGGATATTTTAAGTGTGTATATTTTGAAAGAAATGAGATATAATTTCTCGGCAACATCAGCTTATCTAGTTTATAGATTATTTACGAAATTCAATCTAACTGGCCGGAAGTCATAAGCAGAATTCAATGAGTACCCTTCTTGTAACCGTAGCATCATAGAACCACGTCGATTATCCAGCACATCGGATTACAGGCTCATAATACTCGAATATCCGTTATCATATTACTAATAAGACTCTGACGAGTCGCTTGATAAGATTGAACTAATTTGCCACGTTTAATTCTTCCTTAATATAAAAATATGCGATTCATTCAAACCCGGATAACTGCCCTTTTTATCTTTTCGATACGCTATCCGGGAGTAGATGTTTTGAATAGATGTTTTGAAAGTTAAATTAAATTTTCGAACGTTGTTTAACGTGTGCAGACGTTTTCGTTTGCTTAAACCAAATAAATTGATTATATTGCCCGTAATTCCTGTTACATATCATTATGTGAATTATACGCCGTGATGAGTTTCCAACGCGTTGGACAAAATTTTGGGAAATCAAGATTCAATATCTAGATTATGGAAATATTGATAATTTTATGCAGCATTTCGAACAGCATATTATCTTATGTAACTAAATTTCGCGAATAAATATATATCTTGATTAAGATAAAATTCGTATACGCGAGTATGAGCAAAGCGTTGCTTCTGATAACTAATTGCTTGCTGATCGAAGAACATGAATCTAATATAAGATTTCCATAGACTTTAACGAAGCGACATTGCGACATTTTATTTAACCAGTTATGTAAAAATCTAAATTGGCAATAGTTAATAATTCAATAACAGTCTACAGTTAATATTTGGAGATTGAGAAAATATCGAAAGAAATCTCAGAATAGAAAGAGAAGACCTTATGTCTGAGATATATCAATCAAGCATCTAAACAAGACCACAAATAGGATTTTATACAGCATCAGCAGCATACTGAAAGAGAGATCCTGGCGCGATCGCCGTATTGATGCAGCAATGAATTCAATATATTGAGTGTACGACTGTTAATTAATGTGCACGCCAGGCTGAGAAGATGAATTCGTGAAATATGGATGGCCGATGCAAATTACTGAGCTCTCGTTCGATATTGAACAGAAAACGAGAGATTGAACGTTCTGTAATTACAAAATTGTGATTATCCCGGTGCTAGGAGATAAATTATATTATTCCCGGAAGATCGAACATTTAATATATACCGATTTGCATTTTATCGGGCGGACTTGACTTCGTCGTCGATCGGGTCAATCCTTGAAGATTCCCTGAAATTCTCCTCTTAAAATCTTACAATCAGACGAAATCCCCCACGAAAGAAATGTTAATGCTCGAATGCACGAGGAGACGAGTGGAATTTCGCTAATGGCTCTGTCCTGCCTCATCTCCACGACAAATCGGTTAAGTTCCTGTCGAGCCGACAGGCTCGGGAAATTTACGCAAACGGCGTGTACATAATCGCACGACGATGTAGCCAGGCGAAAAGGCGATATTTGTCTTGCCTAGTAACCTCTTGTTTCGCCTTTTCATTGAAATTGGATTTCTCGCCTTGAATGCTGCCGAGACACGCGCGCGTTCCGTAAGGGAGAAGGACATTTAGACAGCGGAAACGCGAAAGTGGATACGAAGATAAAGACAATACGCGGATACAATGTGCGAAGTAGCGAGTGCGAGGAGCGAGCAGATAATTTGCATCAGCTCTTTGAATCATAGTCCGAATGGGTTCGCTGCGAGCTACGCGCTCTCTCGTATTACGCGCGTTTGCAATTGAATTCATCCGGTTCGTGCGACAATATTGGTCCAGCAAACGAGCTTTCCGATTATGAAAATAATTACGCCGGATGACACGTGTAACGAGCGATCACTCGATCGCGAGTGGCACGGCATTCATCGCCGCAACGAAAATGCGAATCTCGATGACGAATATGAGTCATCTCGCTATTTATTATAACTTTTAATTATAATTTAATTTATTTATTTCTAACTTTGTCCAATCTTCAGACTTTGTTATAACAAATCTGTGAGATTAATTGCAGATGATGATGATGATGATGATGATATGGGCAGATTCTCCATTCGATCTCTCTTTCATTTCTTTTTTTCTTTCAAAAAAAACTGATTCCTCGAAATAAATTTTCGCTCGCTAGAAAAAAATCTAGAACATTCCTTGCATGATAATAAAATTTCCGATAAAATAAATGTAGAATCGTTTCTCGGTATCCTTCCATCTCGGATTCTTAAACCCAAATAATAAATGACACGTGGAAGATGATTTATTGTCGGGGAGTCCTCTCGTTCATTGTGTTGCTGCATCTAATTAATGTCTGTTAATTTGATGGATAAATAACGGTGGGGGATCTTGTTGAAAAGCTCATCGCGATAAATTGTCTCGTGACGTTCTTTATTCTCCAGCGCGTCTAATGAAAGACACTGCCAACGTCTAATTAATAAAATTTCGCTTTCGATTAATTAAACCATGTAGATTAATAATGGCCGATGGTTTGTTCACAATAATGCAAACGATGCGAGCGCAAGTGACTAATTGTTCTTTACGATAGAAATGAATCGCGCATTCCAAGCAGTCATAGCGTTGTTTATCGACTTTAACAAAAAAATGTTTGATTCCTGAAGAATCCGTTACCTACAATTCCGTGCTCATGCAATCTCGTGCAATTTCACCTATGCATTTACGTTGTAAAGCTACCGATACTTGTAACAAAGAGAGCAATTTGAAAAAGTAATTTTTTGCCGGTTCAACTCGATTTTTCCGACCTTTTACACGCGAAATAAAGGTTTAATACTTATTTTACGAAAGCATTAATTGCGATAGAAAAACACAATACGATATAATATGATAGAGTTACGTACGCTACGTGGTGACATAGGTTTCATGCTATAAAATTGTATAAAATTCGCCATTATTCAGAATTGATCGGCCGATCACAAACTCTGCAAATCCGAAGGAGAAAAAGAGCGAGAGCAAACGAAAGATCGTTGCTCGCGTTCGATAAATCATCCATCTGTCTATCGCGGGTGCAGAAGGATGTCGATACGTCGATCTTGGAAGTCCCTGCTTGAAGAGAAATTATTTATTTCCTGTTACTGCAAGGAAATTGTGAATGTCGAAGAGGTGTTGCGAATTCAAAATCGATTCGCCAGCGCGAAACACGAACAAAAAGGGCCGTACGGAAATACAGGAAATTCACTGGTTAATCGTCCGTATTCATCCTTTCAGTAAATCTTCCGGATAGGTTTGGCTCTTTTAAGAGGAAACCGATCGAGCCGGAAGGGGGGACTTGGAAGAAAAGATTCGACAGTCGTTCGTGCATGTTCGCCATTCATTCGCGACGCAAGTTACATCCGCAAGATTGTAACATGAAAGACATTCGCTTCTGTATCGCGATATTCCGATATTTACGACATTCCGCCTGGTAATCAATAATATCGATTAATCGGCAGAATTCCCGATCTCGCCGGGATCGACGAATCCGAAACGACGCTGGTATTCTCAAAATGTTTTTCTACTTGAAATAATTATAAACAGTAATCGCGAATAGTCGCGTGTCACGGTCTTGTATTAGTCTCCGCGAGCCATCAAGCGGTAAATAAAATATCGCGAGGATATAGCGGAACGCTCAGCAAGAATATTTCATTTCCCATTCGAGCGAGCAGGAAGCAAAAATTCAAACATGCCGAATTCATCTCGTGCATTTCCCATGATTTGTATGATGGCGATGCATACACGAGCCGAGTCCGAGTACGTATCCCGAAACATTCGCGAGATTTTTGAAGCATTTCCGCTACTTGGAGATCGCACCGAGGACATTTCCGGATATCGCGTTTGTCGCGAAAGCAGGATCTCAGGAGATATCCGGCTTTTCCCGCGAGCTTTCTCTGTCAACGGCGAGTGACGAAAGAAGAGAGTGAATAAATGGAGTAACTTGCACTACAAAGAGAACTTCCGACGGTTCTTTTCTCCTTTTCCCCTCCCCCTCCTTCCGCCGCCGTCCCCTCCTTGCCCCTTCGTAAATCTTGAAGCTCTCTCGGCATTCTTTGTTCTTCGTACTCGCAAGCCATTTTCTACTTGCCAGTTTATAATTTCGTCGCTCGGCCGATCGTTTCGTGCCGCCGTCGAGATTTCGTTTCCTCGCGATATCTCATTTCATCGTTAGTAGTATAACGAGAAAACCTGCTAAGGAAAACTCCCGTTAAAGAGCTAACGTAAATTGCATTTGCCAACCTCATTTGCGGCCTGGACGGGCACGCCATTACCCTTTGAGTAATTGCAAGATTAAAGCTTGAAACTCTTCCCAGGCATCGATTCCCTATTTAACACTTAGCAGCGAAATAAACGGAATAAATGACATTGTCGCGGGATCCTCGCATCGCCAGAAGAATCGCGTCTCATCACCGGAAGGATAAATTGGATATTGCAAATCCTATTGGCGCTGATTTAAGCTTTGCGCCCGGACTTCAATCATTTCTCTCGCGCGCGATTATAATTCATCGGAATTATAATCAAGTCATTATTTGTGTAACGCCGGAATGAATCCTGCTGTCACCGAGCAAGAAACGCGATCCTCCAGAATCTCACTGAACGATGCCGCATGCACGAGCACTTTCCCGGACTCAGTTTATAGGTCTACCTATCTATTTTCGATCATTTGTTTCCTCGTCTCTGATTACATCGCTGCACACAAGCATTCGCAATCCCCAATGAAAAGTGAGGTCGGCCACCCCTGCTGATTCTACACGCTGTAGGAAATCAGACTACTACGTGGTAACGCAATAAGAGATCCGATAGACTGAATACACACACAGACACATATAGGGAGAGGAAAGAAAGACAGAGCGAGGAAGAGAAGGAGAACGAGGGACGGATGGAGAAAGAGAAAGACAAATAAAGGAAGGAAGGCTGCGTGAGTTGTAAGCAAGGGACGCTTACAGGGGGTGGATGCGACGACTTGGTGGCGCCATACCGGATATCAGCATCTCGAGGGTTTCCAGATCTAGCAGACTTCATCCCGCGTTCTCATTGTACGTTATCGCCAACGTAATATCCCCGATGCAAGCTTAGCGACGTGTTAGCTCAATGTGTTGCTCGAGCGTTGGGCTTGCATATTTTATTACAATTAACAAACTTTGACGACGGATTAATGACGGCCGGCTAAATTCCGCTATGTAGGAGGAACACCACGATATATCTTTGATTTAGTTCAGCAACTTACTGCTACTAGAACAATTCATTATTACGGAAGATCGATCGCATGCTCGCGCATGGAACTACGTAGAATGTACTCTAAGTGACTTACGCTGTATTAACGCGAATATCATCCTTCTTAAGTATTTCTCTCTTCCCTTCCTTTAAGAATTTTCTCCTTCAGCTATGAAAACGTTTTCATCAAGTTTATTATAATTTAGGAATACTCTAGATATCAACTTTAGCTCAATAAAGTAGGATTAGAAAATTTAATAATGTAATTATCTCAATTATGTCTAAAAAGTACTCATTTCTACATTACATTATGGAAACAGATTACAGGATAAAGTCGTAAGAAGATTACAAATCGTCGTTAACGCGGCAATGCATTTTTCACTAGAAACATTAAATAAACATAACGAAAGATTATGCATCATACTCGTTTTAAGTGTCAGTCTTACTGATTGAATCGCGGATTTAAATAATCCGCGATTCAATCGAACTATGCTGAGTCTAGATTTGAGTTACCTGTTATCATGCCAGAGTCTGAGAAAATCTTCTTTCTGCTGAAGCGCGCGGCGGAAGATCGGAAAAATCATGGAAATCGCTTAGTGGATCGTGAGAGTCGTCGCAACGTGCCGTCCAGGCCGAGTTTCTGCCGAAAATAACTGTCGTAAACAGAGAAATGCTCTTAATAATTCTGCGACAGTTCGCCGAACGGAAATTCCGCCGTGCATCCTCCCTCGGAGAATCTTTCCGCGTCTCAATCACCCTGGAATTCCTCCCTTCGCTGCGTCTGGACCCCGTCAGGGCCTCCGACTTCTCGCCAATCGGCAGGTTTCTTAAACTCCGAGATTGAAACGGCCGATCCGAATCCGCGACGAGCGGCTGCAAACTTCCGAGCACTCGTAACTCGCAAGTATTTGTTCTGCCCCTGACTCATTCGTTTCCCTCGCACTCCCCCCGATCAACTTCCTATCCGACGTCGCCTGTTCACCGTGTCCGGATTAACGACTGGACACGTTATCTCAGCGACTGCAGGTCACGTCGTGTCTCGCCAGTGTCTCGCCAGTTTAAAGGCGGATGATGAACGTGCGAAGCCGCGTTTCGATATAAAGAGTAGCTCAGTTAAAGAAACCGCGACAGATTTTAATCTATGTCGCCGATTTTCGCGCGACTAGATGGATCGGATCCGCTCACGTCTATGATTTTTGAAATGGGACGTGCGATCGGTTTCTCTTTTATTTCCAAAAGAAATAAATTATTTGTAAAACTATTGAAACACTTTTTTTAACTAATTTTTTTTAACTGTATTTAACTGTATTCGCCAACTGGAGCATTTCCACGATGCTTTCGCGGTAACGGCGGAGTTCGTTTTTCTGCCGATTCGCGAATCGATATTCCGCAAAAAAATTGATATCCGAAAGAGTCAGCGAATTTCTACTCGAACGTGCCGTAATCAAGTAAGTTTTCGTTCCTATTTTTTCGGGATGAACTCGGCGCGTACTCTAGACGCCTGAATTCAATCGCGAGGTGATTGCGTGCTCTCCGGATGTTCGTTGGTAGTCATTGAAGTGTTCTTCCTTTAGTAAATGCTGAAAAATTCGAAGAGATACCGTTATTACTTGACGGGCAACGAAATAGCTCCTTTTTATTTAGTACCCGTTGTCGACGAGAGCGTCTCGCGCGATTTATTTCCGAGGTATCGATAATATACGCGACTATCAGGAATCCATATCTTTCCATCGTATATCTTATGTAATGTTCTATGTGCTTCTTCGCTGTTCCAAGATAAGGAAAATGGACTGTCAAGCACGAAAGTAATGCTGACGATGTTAGACATTTCCATAAACAGGTGCGCGAATCGATATGCTGAATTTGTTCTAGTCCAGCTGTTGCCCTAATCTGACATGATATTTATTCATAATCTGATATAAAAAGAAACATTTTCAATTGCATTAACAATTATGAAGTAGTCATACTTTATCGAATAAATTTGTTTCAAGTAAATATACTTATTTATTAATCGCGATATGATAACATCGATATCGTCTTCTTCAAAATAAAGTTTTTTTATTTGTACAATCTATTCTCGAAATATTATTTGCGAGCAATCAATATTTGATGATTCAGGAAGCATCAAAAGAAGATGTAATGCTGCTGGAAAGAGATAATGCAATATTGATTGAATATGTAAATTACAAAAGATGCAGTAAGAAAGGGATTCGCATACGAGGAATTGCACGATCGCTCGCGAATGCATCCCTGAAGAATTCGGAAATTGCATGCACACATCCTCAATCTTCCCAAAGGTACCCGCCGAACCACGAAATATTTGCCGATGCACCAGGGAATAGTGCGGAGGAAACTGCCGGGAGCCGTTTTTCAGGACATAATCGGGTCAGGAATAAATCGAGTCAATAGTGCACGCATATCCAGAACATTCCCAGAATGGAAAATAGTAATAGAACTGAAAATCGGTAAATGTTCTACATGATCGAACTTCGATCCACCTTGATATGATATCGAGCTTTGATATAGTTTCGCTGGTCTACTCGTACGAGATACTCGTGCGAGAGCCACATTCTCTGATCATTCCTGCTGATTTCTCTCGCAATTGCACGGAAGATCGAAGAGAACATAGAGTTACGTCTTCACCTAACGAGAAGAAGAAACTTCGAAAGAATTCCATCTCTTTTAATCCTTTTAGCAAGGACTATATGGAAGCATAAATTTTTATGCGTGAACTTTAGTCTTTTGAATCGCGATTCGTAGACAAACGGATATTTCTTGATGCGATGAATAATTCGATGAAGCCTGAAACAATCTGCAACGGGAACATTCATCACGATCGAAAAGTCAATAATAAAATATTTGAATTGTTGGAAAGGTCTGACGTTAACGATCAAACTTGCATACTTCATGTCGGTTAAACACGCGAATCTATAGTTCAATCTCGGTGGATACGCTGTGTCTTCCAACGAATAGAAATGGATTGGATCCGATTTCTCTGTATGTTCTTAAATCCTGATTATCGTGACATGAATAGAGCGTTAAGACACTTCGTCAGATGCTCTGACCTCCCGTCAATCATAACGATGATGCTTCGACTGATGGATTAGGGCCATTAGTATAGTGGATCATAGGTGAGCTTTCATAGGCTGACGTCTAAATTGTCGAAAACTTAACCATCATTCAACCATCATTCATCGCTGCTATGATCGCAAATTGTTATGTGAAAATATATATTTTAACTACAATGTTCGTTTAACGATAAAAGAATTTGAATGCAGAACAACGATATCAGTGCAGATTATTTTTTCCAATTTTTCTATTATATTTGCAATTAATGACGCCGATTATTACATGAGAAACTTTGCATGAGAAACTCTTCGAATTTTATTTCACATATAATCGATAGCGTTATCGAGATATTTGTAGCTTACAGCGAAGTCGCGGCTTGAATTGCAATTGAAGTCAAACGACTTCGAATTCCATTTAAAATACAACTTGTCATCTTATTCCGATCGATCGTAGAGTTTCTTAACTTATCGAAACTGTCTCCGCAAGCAGAAAAAGCCGCGTTTATGCGCTCCGAGCAAGGATTTTATTTCTTTAGAAAAGATAAAAGATTCGTTTTTTGAAATTGCTCTGAAAATTTGACACTCAGATACGATCGCCAAATAAAAATGAGAGATCACAAATCGCGGAAGACTATTTTAATCCTCCGCGAACTATGTGCCACGTTGAGCACACATTAATTCGCGTTACGTAACGTCGAATTAACATTATCGCGCGCCTGTATGTGACATTGTGTAATGACGATGTAATGGCCAACAACAGCTAAACGTCACTCATGAAATGGATTTTATTAAAATGTTTAGAGCACGCCGTGTCACTACTGGCGCATTTAGGGGGATGGTTGGACGATGAAGCTTCGTTTCACCCATTCGTCTGCTGTAGCAAACTGGAGGGACGGTGATGGAGCACCGTCGGGGGTGTAATGAGAGCTATACATGAGGGTCATAATGCGATTACACTCGGGGCTTCAGCCAACTACCTCTGAGTCAGATTTCCAGTTAGCATTCCGCGCGTATTAAGTATCTCGTATGAGTAACCACCAATGGAAGAAACGATCAATGTGCCAAAATAATATCTATTAATAACGATATTAGTTTTTAAATGTCGCTCTGTTAAACTTTGTTGCTACACGAAACCCGAGGGGATGGAAACGAAAACGGAACTCGAACGGGCTTTCTTCGAGACTTGTAGTGGAGTCAATCTAGTCATTCACAGGTTGAGAAAAATCGAAATTGGAAATGAAACAAGCTGCTGAAAACAAAAACAATTTCCTTAATGACTTCAATTTGGCCATTTTTCAATTCAATTTTCCTTTCAATTCAACAATTTCCTTCTCAGCTTCTTCTTTTCGTCGATTTGCATCGTACGCCTTGCACGAGAGGCGTATAACTCTCGTAAAATAGTATCCGGTCTTTCAATCAAGAGGAAATTGTTCGTCAGCGCTGTTCACCTCCTTATCAAACGATAACATTGCCACATTCAGGATATGGGATAAAAACAATAAAATCAAATCGTATATCAAGTATCAAATTGAATATCAAACGCGTTTTTCTCTTCAAAATAAAATAGATGTTATAAAATATATTATATAAGAATCCTAGTCTATAATCTATAGTCAATATGCAGTTTTTCCATATCTTCGCTCTGAGAAAAATAGTTTTGATAAATTTGGTAAAGATAAGATCAGAACTGTCACATCTCTTATACCAGCGAATTACTACTTTCTCAAATGCATTCTGATAATGTGGAGGACATCGGAGCAAGAGTGATATGAGTTTTATGTTTCTTTGAAGCAGAGAGAGATGTACGACGTGCAATTCAAGAGAACGTGACGTAAACGCGACGATGTGCAGCAATCTCGTATTGTATCGCAATTCGTACGTAGATCGCGTTCATCTAAGGGAATAGTGGGAAACAGCAAATATTTTTCGGTATATATATATATATATATATATCGTTCTTTTGACAAACATTCTTGGAATTGTTCCAATCGAATGAAATTCGAACGTCGACTAGCGAACGCCCTTCGAGTCGCCTTACTTATAAATGATTGCGCGTTATTTTTTTTTCTCTTTATATCTTTCCCTTTGTTTATCGTTTAAATCTAACGACTTTTCGCTAAACTTTCTAGTGTCTTTTTGCGATTGCAATAATGATCTATTTGATTTATACGCGTATTCATACACGTATTACTCGTGGAATATATTTTAGCTGAGATATCTAGTTGCACGAAATTACAGCTAACACAAACGCCTGAAATCTCGGATGAGCAGTCTAATGACAACATCAGCTATCTAGTTCCCATAAGACGAGAGAGAAACCTAGTGTGACATACACCGATAATCTCAGACAAATATTCTTCATTCTCGCTTAAGACAGGCCCATTAACATGAAACTATCTTCGCTATTATTTGAGATAACTACCAGTCCAAATCGGGAACATCATCGAACGATGTTTATACGTGATTAATTGACATCACATCTGTCGTTTGGAGAGAAGAAACAAGCCATAGTAACGCGAATAATGTTTATTTATCACTTTTGAGAAAGAATACTTTTTTTATCTACATAATGCAGCGGGTTATCCACAGATGAAGACCTAGACATAATAGATTCGGCATCTTGTTCGACGTGACTTTCGCAAATGACGCGTATAACTTTGTGCAGTTCACTTGAAGAATATGTGATAAACATTCACATTTCAGAGAAGACTTACGCGAGAGCATAAAGGCGATCTTCCCGCGAAGATGAGTCTTTTCTTCGCGTTATCTATCTTGTATCCATGAGCTACGTTATCGCTAAAAATATATAAGATATTCTAAAGGTAATAAAATATTATACCATGTCGTGTATCGCGGAATCATAAATCCAAATTAATCCAAGAAACGTTTGAAAACATGACGAATTATACATGCGTTTCAAACACATTGTATGACTTCGTACATACGAAACACATAAATGATATAAATCCGACAAGTTATACAACATTTTTCAGAATAATTTTCTTTTCTGCAGATTTAGTTGCAAATAGTTCAAGTCTCTTTTCAGATATTGTCTGTTTCCTCTCAATACGCCGAATATCGAAGACTTTGTTATCAAAAAGGATTACTTTGTACACATTGAACATCGATGAAGTTGCACGCGAGACACCATTAATCCGATATCAAGCATATATTGCATTATTCAAGAATTACATTCATCCCGCTAGTTGGAAGATGTGTTTGCCCATTAGTTCGCCAATATACAATATACAATATACAATGCGATCGAAATCATCGTCAATAATTTTCATCGATTGTATTGCGGATTTGGAAGTGCGAAATTATTCATCAAATGAACATTTTGCGAAGCTTCTATTAAAAGAAAGACATAATTCATAAGATTTAATCCTGTAACATTTTCAAATTGCACAGTAATTATTTCAAATGTTTAAATGAATTTTTATTTTCACGCGGACATCTTCGTCTTTTTATAAGACGAAGAAATGAATTGATTTAAGAATATTAAGGAAAGTACCAAGAAGAATAGAAAAGTATGCTCGTAATGATAACATTATTAGACTGGCGATCAATCAAGACGTCACGAGACTCGCAATATGAAAGAGAGATAAGATACAAGTGTTCCAAGGGAGAAATTTATTAACTTTCATGAAAGTCTAATCTTCGCGGAAACGGCTCGTCATTCTTCTCATATGTGATCGATAATCGATTCTTCAGCCCCGCCTGAAAGATAATATTGAAAATGCTAATCTTCCGAGAAAAATTAACATGAAATTGCTAACGATATTGATAACGAGGCCAATTTATCAAATATTTATGGTAATATTGAAATGATTAATATACGGTACATATACGTGCACGAAAGATGTATGAAATATTTATCGTTCGCTGAGAGAAACTCTAAACGCAGAAACCGAGTGATAATAAATGTATGTCCGATAATTGATATGTACATTATTATCCAATGACCTAAGTTAAAATCGTTACGCGCTAAAATTGATATATGAAATTTGGAATACGTAACTTGAAGAATTCGCGGCAGTGCTGCGATCCTTTAAAAAGAATCCTCTAATGGCGTCTGGTAGACGTAATTATTCTCCAAAGAGGCCGAAGAACAAGAAATCGATTATCTCGGATGGAGCGGCGCTTTACGTGGCATGAAAGAAGAAAGGTGGTCTCTCCATAAATGAATTACGGCAAGCGCGGTTGTCGCCGAGGATCTCATGGGAACGCCGATTGTCGGCCATTAATTCAAATACCTCGCTCTTTCTCTCTCTCTCTCTCTCTCTCTCTTTCTCTTTCTCTCTGTGCCTCCATTAAATCGTCAGTCGAATTTTTCTGCGATTCACGACTGAATTAACTCATTGGCGCTTCCTTCCGCTTCTTCTCCTTACCGCTGAATTCTTTTTCTCCTAAGCCGATGAACGTCTGAGAGATCCGCTTGAAATTCACGGAAGCTTACGATCTTATTTATTAATTGGCGAAGATTGTACACGTTTTTCAAGTCGGCAGGCGAATTAGACGCGTTATTAGCTCATTATCAAAATTTCATCTTCTCTTGAGAAGAGAATTAAAATCGCACCTCGATCGTGTCTCCCTCTCCTGGCATATATTTAGAGAAGAATCTCGTTACTCTTGACGTTACTCTTACTCGTACTCATTACTACTCGAAATCTCTTACATTTCCAATGTAAACTCCAACGTAGGTATCGATCGAGTGTGAACATGTTGAAATTCGATTGATTTGCATCCGGCACAAAGTATTCTCGCAGGCAATTTCTTTTAGCCGCGAGCTCGTCTATGCTAGAGAAACAGATTGGAACTTACGAAACCCTGATTCCGTATTCATGGGAAGCATGAGGATTCTCTCAATCTCGGCGCGCGATGTGGCTTCGGAGCAACAGGAAGATCTTGAGCTCGTTGAACGAGCGGAGAAGAGATCGCCGATAGAATTCAGTAGATACACCGGTCGGCGGTTATTGGAATACTAGCGGGATTGTCTTACAAATGCTCCGATGTTATTATCGCGGTATTATTCTCGAAATATCTCCCGACATTTAGATCGCTCTACGAGCTTTCTCCAATCATCATGAAAGGCTATGCGGTATAACTCACGAGAGAGATATGGAACTGAATATGAAGCCGGTGAATATTCCAGCCTTCAGATAGCAGTCGTTTAAATCTTCTTTGTTATCTAATAACCCGATCAGCGTATCAACTTCTCAACTAACGAACCAGATTCATGTGACTGTAATCTTTGTGTACTGATCCATGCGATCAGAATCGAGCGCGTGCCAATCGTGAAGGCGCTATTAACAGACTAAACTGTCTTGTATTCAAATTAGATTTCTTCTAAATGCGATGCACACGAAATGCATTTATAAAAAAAAATATATGTGTGTAGGATATTTCTATCCTGATGGAATTATCAAGTATGATGGGTTTTCGACACCTCAGATTAATAGAACTATAAGTAAAGAAACTCTTTATTCTTCTTCGCAAAAATGTAACATTTCTCGTTAGGCTAGCTGACTCTACAGCTTTGCCGTTCGTTACAACTCTACAATTACTCGACTACTGTCTATCATACACTGTGTCACTCTTACACACTGTCTTACACTGTCTCGTCTTTGCTCTCGTCCTTTATATATCCAAAAATAGTGCTACATTTTAGAATTGTCGACTAATCGCTACATATCATCTGGATGAATTACGTCGTCCTGTGAGCTTCCGGGCATCAACAATTTTTCCATGGTTGTCTTTGTTCTGGACCCAAACACACGCTCGTGCACGTCGGCTTCTTTGATTATAGGCCTTTGATATATGCCGCCATCGATAATTTCTTTCTATATATTACGTATATATTTTTAGCATCGTTATCGGGTTTGCATTAAAGTTGTATCTTAAAAGAAAAGGCTCCTCAATGATTCTGATTTCCTGCAGATTATTTCGAGCAGTTTGAGCATCTTGTTCTTATTTTTATCAGCGTCTTAGAATATCGATCCACGACAATGACGCAATCGGTGTTCTCCATGTAATGGAAATTTTGTAAATTATTGTTCCGCGGCCAGGGCGCAGGATTGCTATCGATGCAGAACATTATAGAGATCTCGCGCGAGCAATTAAGACCCATCTAAATTTATGTAAATGTTCGACAAGTTCGGTGTGTTCACTGAACTTGTCTTGGCGTGTATCCTGATCGATCGCAGCGGGGATTGCATTAGCGAAACGGCGGCTCTCAAAGCGTGGTTCTGCGGACTACCGCAAACCCATGCAGGAACTTCGCCGCGAGTGAATCGCCGGACACGACCGCCAGCAACATAATTCGTGGACAACTACTACATCTGAGCCGCAGCTCTTTTGCGTTCCGTGTGCAATGAAGCATGTTTCGTTCCGATTCCAGACTCTGTTGCTTTCGCGTTCTGCGCCGCGTTCTGCAGTCTGTAAGCGATATTAAATGAGCGCTATTGCAAACGTTCATCAGCTTTGTTTGTTTCATTAACCTTGGTAACTAATGGTGACATTTAAACATCTTGCTCTCTCTTGATTTGGTAAACGAGCAAAAAAGGATTAAGTAAATGAGCAATTCGTCGTATTACCTGATCGTTATCCAACCTTGTCCTTGCAAGCACGATTCGATATGGACGCATAAACCGCGTTATACATTAGAACTGTATGTTATTGATATCTTTTGTCATTTTTTCAACTCGTAACAGAAGTGAGACACTTGTACTATTATGGATGAGCATGGAGCGTGAGAAATTCCAAAGCAATCTTGATATTCTTTCTTTTGCTTCCTAAAATAACTGCATTGAATCCAGATCTCGTCTAGATCCAAGTACGAGATTAAACGCGAAAGGGGAAGAGAGAGAGAGAGAGAGAAAGAGAGAAACTGCTCGAACTCCGTGGGAGGGAATTCTCGTTCTGTCAACGATAAATTCGGACAGTGCAAAAACAAATTGTACGTTCAGTACGGTGCAACGTTGTTGAACTCGCTCGCTCGCGATTTTCTCGTGCGCGTGACGGAGTGGCTGCTGCCGCGAACGCACTATGACTCGAAACTATGTGGCATACTAACGAGGCCAATTTGGTGTGTGGCTGTGTGTATGGTCCCCGCGAGCACATCAGTATGTAGGGTCCCTGCCATGTTCTTCCGCAATCGAGGGAGGGTTTCCGCTAATGAGAGACATTAGTTTAATAACTCGTTAGCGGGAATTAGAGAAGGCGCCTCGAGTGTGTCCCACGGTAAATCCCTATCTATCAACGCCAACAGAGTTTTAATCGGCTTTTACGCCGGCATAAGTAATTAATGAACACGCGACGACGTTATTAGATGCCGCTACCGCAGTTTCCTTTTTCCTCTCGAGGACGATTTCCGGCAGAAATCTGTCGACGAGACGATATCAACTCTCTCTCAATCTTGGCGACGCTACGATATCAATCGCGTATTTTATTTCATTTTATTCCTTTGTACTTTTTTATCTTTGAACGTGGAATTTTGAATATGAGATAACGTTTGGAATTCCTCCCCTTTTACGGCTGTTAGATTTACACGTAAGTGACAAGAGCGGCGGAGGATTAGCGCGCGTGCGCATGCAATGATTTCGTCGTTTTATTTGGAATCGCATAATTATCGCAAAGTTCCGCAATTCCCTTGCTTCGCTCATCAACCTCCGGGCAGAACCCTTTCCACGTTTGCCAAACTTTTCGGCGGAGTTCTCGCTGCTCGTATAATCCGTCGGTCAGATGGAAAAGTTTCGCAAAAAAAAAGAAAAGTTCCATTCCGCTTTTCGAGGATTGTAGCCCTGATCTGTGCTCATCTTCTTATCTCGTCACCTCCCTTCACTGTCCTTCTCTATCTCCCGTTATCTACAGCGAATCGTTTCTCGATCTGACTTCTTCCCCGGAGTTTCTGTATTCTTGCCTCAGAGAGGAGACCGACGACGACGGGAAGAGTGATTTTTAAAATGCTCGAAAGAACCGCGGCATCGCGCGTTTCTCCACCCTTTTTGTCAAGCCTCTCTTCATCAGCTGTCGCATTATTCCGTTTCTTCCATCGCCATTTCGTCCACCTTAGCCTTATCTGGGTAGCAGGTTCGTTTCGCTCGATGAAATTCGAGTCTCGTTCAAGGAACCTAGCGAGAGGGAGAAGGAGTTGTCTCTCTTTCCTGCCGGAAATGGAAGCACAAAGAACGCGGAACAATCGAAATTTAAGCTCGCAATGCTGATGAAGCCGAGATTGAAGCCGAGAACGTTTCATTCGCATTCAACAATCTCTACGGAATATAAAAGCATTATATGATACGGCACGTTAAATTTCTTGATTTGTGCTTAATGATATATCCAAATGTCTTTTGTACTTTCAATTTTTACGCCACTTTGATGATACTGAGATAATAAGAACTACGCTAGTTTGAAATATCAGATACTAGCGCTATCGTCATTCTTTTTCTTTATCGCGTTAAAATTTCGTATTGCTTAAAATATCCATTTCGCACGGAACGTGCGAAATTTGTTTTATTTTCTTACAATATTCTAGGAAAGTCCAGCGTGTCATGGAAATAATTTCTATCCGATAGAAAGTAGTCGCGTGAGAGCATGGACAAGGAGAGAGATGGGAATTTATCATGTTATGCGACAAAATAGCAAAGTTTTATCCATGACCAACTGATAAAAGTATTCAAGCGAACATCGAGCATCGCAACGGAGCCCTTTATCGAATGGCACGGAACGAAAAGAGCTGCAAGTTGAATATCGTTCGTAAGCAGACTCGCGTCTAAAGTCGTTATTTACGTCCAACGTTTTCCCATTATCGATTTTTTTTTTCGAACGAGGATGAAAAGGACCATCGACTGGTAAAATAATAAACATTCTATTCGATATTCGTATCAAAATACAGTATAAGAATATATTTTTATACGTTTATTTGATAGATTTAACAGAAAATGACATATATATATATATATAATACTCCTAATAGCTTTTTTAATCCGCGAAGTGAGACGCGAATATCGGGAAGTATTCTTGCTGTCCAGCCTTGATTCTCAAATCAAATTACATTCTGCCGATTTAACGTATTACGTTAAATTTTGACGATCCTACGTTGTTCCCCGCACAAAAACGAGAGTTTCTTGGAACACGGAATTAAGGAAGCGAGGATATCGCGGTGTTTTCCCGCGCACGTTTTATGACCCCAGATACAAGCATGGATGAACCAGCATAAGTAGTTTTTTATTCCGCGCTAAAAGCAGTAATGCAGTACGATACCAGACAAATTGGCATTATACAGGGAACATCGTTCTCTTTTTCTCTCTTTCTCTCGTTATACAAGGCACGTCAATATTTAAAAATTCACTCGCTCTCTAACGCTCGCTCTTTTATGTGCGCGTCAAGATTCCGGAACGAATTTAAACTGGCGAACCGACCGCTCTTTTTATTAGCTGCAATTTACTGGAAATAAACGCAATGAATTCCTAAATGTTCCGTCTTTCCTGCGCATTATATATACAATGCTTTATAACGTTCTGGTTATCTTTCTACGGAGGCATAATCGCACTTTAGATGTTAATTAATAATAGACGTTATTAACGGAACAATAGAAACAGATTCGTTTGCATTAGTTCTTCCTTGGAGAAAAATTAAAATGTAATCCAATTAAGATTCTACTTGAGTTTTTCAATTGTGTAAATTAAATGTAATCAACTATAATCTAAAGTTTAATTGGAAATTTATTTTAACGCGGATTTAATTCTCTATTCAATAATTGCAGCTAATAACGTTCTTTCAATATTTTTATTAGATCAATCGATTTTTATTAATTACTTCTACATCAGCATTATAATGCCTTTCAAACGGAACTTACTTTTTAGCCAAATAATGTTTCTTGCTCACAAACGTTTCCATTCGCGTTCTAAATATTCAACAACTTTAGCAAAATTGTTGCGTTATGCTTAATCCACTGGATTAACCGCTCGAATTTACAATTAAGCAATTAAACGACAAAGTGCTTTTCCTTGATACGCAGCGGAGACCGGAGTTATATTAGACTAAACTTTAGCACGGCTGTCTAATATTCATTGTGTGAAATTATATCTTTAGAAACGCTGGGGCGCAGCTACGGCATGGGTAAGTTTCTTGCTGTGAAGTTTCTCCAATTACTCATCTTTGCGCGGTTCTTCCTTTAATCTCACGCGTGCAATTGGCCTGTAATCACAAGACTTTATAACGAACAGCCTTCACGCGACGTTTCTCGTTAGCAGCATCACAACGCGCTGCCACGTTGTTGAAATATCATATCGGAATCTCATGAGACTCAAGATACGAGAAGAGGTGAAAAGAATCAACCTCAATGCGGTGGTTAATATCACAGGGAATTTTTAGAAAAATTATAGCGCATTTTATTGAATCGCAAGAAGATATGTATATAATTCGGAGAAAATTACATTTCCTACAGATTTTTCTTTCGTATAGAGAAAAAGAAAGAAAGAAGAGGGAGATGTTAAGCACTTCACACATCGTAAAGAGACGTCGTAAGCGGCTGTAAATTAAAAGTAATGAAAATTATTATGAAATGAGTAAAAGAAGAATCGAACATTACGCAGTGACAGAATATGTTTCTAGTTTTGTTTTCTAATCATTCTCGTAACGAAAGCTACGATTGCAGCTTTCGAAACCTCTAGAGATCTTCAGCTCGTGTGCATCGTTGCACTATATCACTGATATCGGACGGAGAGGGTTTGAATTACGTCGGCCTGAATGTAGGAAAATGTATCGCGTTTCCCAGCACGTTACCATTTATGAGGGATTAGAGCATATTAACGTAAATCTTTCGTAATACTGTCAAAGGTCCCATGAGATTGACCAAGATCGATGCACGGTTCTGTCGGGAATGTACACTTGTTTCCTGCAATATATGCAGACGTCACAGGGCTTGTAGCACAAATCAACGAACATGATACGCAAACATGATAATTTGCATTTGCTGAATAACAAGCATCGTTAATCTGTCGTTCGTTGCATTAACAGCCATCTGTCGTTCTCTTCTTTTTCAAGTTATTAAAATTCAAATTATTAAAAGATCTAAGAAGCGCGTGATATTCGCTCGCTCACGCGATGCAACGCGTAATGCAAACGTTGCATGCAACGCGATGTAACGCGTTTAACTGATATTTTTTGCATCGGTGTTTGCATAGTAATGTACGAAAGCTACATACGAAAACTCGAATACTACGATGGCGCGATACGTTTCGCTGAGCATCAAGCCGTTCCGCCAGTAATCTCCGGTCGTATTTCAAAAACGTTTTCCGGGGATTTAAGGAGACAATAAAACGCCATACGGGAATTTTCGAAACTGGTACTTTCGAAAACTGGTGCGTTGGAATAATTCGAGCAAATTCGCACAAAATTGCGGATTCGGCCGTAACGTTTCTATTGCAGAAACGTTTCGATCGGATAAAGTCGCGCGTTTTTTCCTCGTGCTATCACCATTACAGGAATACATAATCCTGTTTCCGAGAATGCAGACACCACTTGCATTCACAGATATTACTCGGCCGTCTTCATAATAGATTTCGCGTTTTGATTTGCATCTCGGTTCACTTTCGTCGCATTTTCATGCGCTCAGCGTCGAAATCCTATTTACAAATAATTACAAGTACGCCGATCTGCCATGCCTGTGAATTGTAAACACGTGCCGACATTGAGGATGGTCGTAGCTAGCGCGGTCTGTCAATATTTACTGTAAATAATTATGCATCAAATTCGTGTGTCGAATCCGCGCTTTAATTAAAACAAGCACGATCGCGCGCAATGGAATCGGACGGAGCTGAAAGCTGCAGCATGTCCGCGGATTACGTATCCCTTATTTAAACGCGATTAATGAGCACGAGTACCGCAGCAGAGGGAGATCGCAAGAAATACCGAAAGCAGCTGTCGCGAGTGTTTCGAGAAGGATCAGAGTACTTAGTGCGTTACAGCGAAAACAGAGGCGGGAAAGAATGGTAGAGACCCGCTGCGAACAGCAGGACATTGCCAGCACGAGAGATGAAAGACGGCTAATGCGCAGCCACTCTGTTACAGATAAATGGATTAACCAGTTCCACGACGCGGAACGAGAAAGGTAAAAGGGCGCGTCGGACGGCAACTCGGGAAGGGTTGTGGACTTGTGAAAAATGCGGGGGACCGCTAATTCGGCGGTACATAAATACGAAAAAAACTCGTTACCGCTTATATATTGATATATGATTCGTTCCGCTCCTCAGATCGGAAGAACCCTTTCCCTTCATTTCCGAATATTTTCGGCGATTAATGTTAGCATAACATTAGCTCGTTTTGGGGAGAGAGGAACTCGAACCGGAAGAGAAATAGTGATTATCTTTAACGAGTACTTTAGCGTTGCGATGCGTTGTGATTCGTATCCGCAGATTGAATTCGAGAACTCATATTGCGCGCACGTTGTTTTTTTTTCTTTCTTCAATAACGCTAATCTACTCAAGCGTTCGCATTCTGTCCTGGAGGAATGCTCGATTTTAATTACGAGAAGAAACAAATGTGAGGAAAAATGAAAATGTAATTCTTAAGCGCACAAAATATAATTGCGACTCTTCGTAGCTTTTAAGCTACGAGAAGCTGCTTCTCGACACAAAAATCGCCGCCGCCGCTATGAATGCGTCCCGTTTTTTTAGCGCGCTGAAGGGCACGTTACTTCCCGTAGGCGATCCCGGGACATTTCGTGTATGAGAATCTGAATACTGAAAGAGCGAGAGATTAATCCCACCTGAATAGGCGCCTTTTCTCAAGGAATCAGTTAGCGATAACGGTGACGACGCGTTCTCCAGCCGTGATTCTCCAACGGTTGTTCGATGAATTGGTATTCACTGGAGATTTTCAAACGTGACCTCTTTGAGGGATTCTAAGCGAGGCCACCTTTGATATGCTGCATTGATACCTGCCGGCTGTGTAATCGGTGTCGGTTGATTTCAATGGACGCTGAAATGCGCTTTCCCCATTCGAGCGCATCGCTAGCGTATCTGGAACGATGGCAACTCCCAATGTGAATATATATTTAATCGCAACTTCCCAATCTGCATCGAGATGATAGTCTGATCGATGGTAGTTTTACTCAACGCGATGAGTCGCCTTTATTTGTGACGCGCGACGAAATCGAAATTCAGAGTCACGGAGGGATCCGGTGAATCTCATACAAGTATACATGCGATATCTATCGATGCGTACGGATGTTGATAGACAGGCTATTACGAACACGCGTTACGTACATAGCATGTTATACGCATGTATCAGACGTGACGTTTGATATGACGTTATTTTACCCGGGTCCCGTAATATCCATTAGCAATCGACAAATTTGCCATGCATCAAAGCTCAGCGAGCCAATCCTTAACTTAATGATTTGTTCGTTAGGAAATTCGATAATCAGCAAGATACCAGGTACCAAGATACCACGATACCACCAAGATCAACAATGTCCTTCTCCAATGAACTCTGTTTCATAATGCTAATCGTAAATCGCTTTGATACCTCCGCTATTTCCGCTGGACCTCATCAAGATCAATCGCGAGATCGCGGAATTTCCATTATTTAATGCTAATTCACGGCCGCGAATGAGTGCGAACGCGCGGATCAGCCTTATTCGGGGCTCGCAGTTTATTAGCATCGATTAGCGAACTTTGATCGTTCGCGGACAGTATCATCAGCGCGAAACCGGCACGGTGCGCGCGCGCGTTGTTCCATTTTCGTGGATTAACGCGAACATGATTCTGCTTACTTTTGCAGGCGCTATATTCACTCATGACCAAAAGGATAGCAGTACGGAGCTGGCTTTCAAGTACGCCGTTTACAAGATCAACAAGGACAAAATTATCCTGCCGAAGACCACGCTGGAGTACGACATCCAGTACGTGCCAAGAGATGATTCCTTCCACGCGTCGAAGAAAGGTAAATCCACGTCCACGTTTCATTGTTACGTCTCGTGCGATTATTTTATCGCTCGATGAGCAGTTCTGTCTTCATCGCCGCCGATCGTGCGGGACCAGCAAAAAAGGGCAATTTGAACCGAAACGCGCGACGCGGAAAATTCCTTCCCCCTCGGTGTAATGAAACGATGTCTCATTACATACATCCGTTTAAGAAATTCCGCTCGAGTTAACGGAAAAGAGCGGCCTCATTAATCTCGTGGAGCCCGCGGCACGTCAGAAATGATTCATCCTCGAAAGCCGACTCCGTTTCCACACAGTTACGGAGAGCTGCGAGATGTTTGACACTACGTTGACTCTCTTCCAAGCACGAAGACTGGACTGTTACTGGGCATTAATTTTGTGAAAAAGACAAGCATGGAGTATTGCGCTTGCTCAACGATTCTCATTCGTATGATATTTGCCGTCGAAAATGAAATTGGTCGGTTACGCTAAATGCGGAGACAATAGACGGATTAAATAATTGAGTGTGGTGATGCTTATGCAGAAATGCACAGCGTTAAGTCGAGACAAAGAGCTGGCTTATCGGGCAAAATTATGCTGCTCACGAGAATCGTGCTACTCCGGAGTACCATGGATATTCCTTCTAGATACCGTAGAGTCCTTCTAGTCGACGCTAGTCGCTGTAGGGTCTTACCGTAAGCAAAATTTATCGTCTTGACGGTGTACATAAACCAACCAAGAATAGCAGGCTTGCCGACCGCTCGTCGTTATTAAACTAGCATATATTATTATCTTTCCTGGCTGCCGTTATTGAATTCACAGCATGGACTGTCATTGTCCGGCTCGTTTCGTTGAAACTTGATAGACTGAGAAAATTTTCAAGATAAAACCGATTTTGTCTTTACGATGAATGACCCATACAGATTTCTCCTTTTGATATGTGTACTTCTAGCAAGCATACGTGAAATTCCCCTTTGCCCAGAGATTGTTGTAAACCGATGTTATTGTAAACCATGACTTTCTGGCAAAATAATTGTGCCATTTTATATTGTGCCACGTTTGATAGTATGTGATACATGTCGCTCGGTTTTCATTAATATTTTTTAAATTAAAATAGAAAAAGAGAGAGCGAATCGAGAATCGTGGAATAAATATACAACATAAATATACAATAATATATAGAACGAAACTTATTTTTATCTCATTTTGATATTACAAATATGTTATCAAATATAATATCATTTTACATTAGAATAAAAATATTGGAAGATTCTGTTGAGCTTTCGCATGTATAATACGAAAAGCGCATTTATGGAAGCCGATTCCAGCTTCAATTCATTCGGTGTGTCTTGTAATTTATACATACATTTCCATTTTTATTTCGCATTACATTTTGGATTACGTTTTACGTTTCGTTTTTCATTAAATTTGGTTTATCGATGTATAAATTTTAAACGTAACATTTTATATGGACATGAATATTATCTCAAATTTATAGCGCAATATATTATATTTTCTCTCGTGAGATTTCTTCGAGCAAAACATATGTAAGGACAAATGTTTGCGAGAAAGCTTTTTTAATTAAAACGGGGATATATTGTTTATACGCTGCATTCACCATGAAAAAGGCATGAAAAATCACCGACGTAATCTTTCAAGCAGGACATATGTTTCGTCCGACGAGGCGGAAATACTCTCTACTTTCATCTCTTGAGATACATTTCCGAAAGACGAAAGAAAGAAAATGATCGCGCGTCGATATTACTTAACACCATGGATAAAGCCGATTTCCTTGCGCCGAAATCGACATTATTAACAGAAACTCATGTTTGTAGTACGGAACTTTAATTAGACAGCTTTGTATCGTTCGACAGTCGCTCATAAGTTTCGACAGGCGATTATTTAGACGCGCGTATGAACACAGGGACATGACGAGAATAAATTGGCTGTACAACGCCAACTCTAAGCAACATTGTAATATACATGCGCGTTTACAATCGCACGCGACCATCGGAGAAACTTTCGTCGGTGGCATTGGCGAGCTTTCGTCTCGGAATTGCCATTGCGGATCGATATAATGTACACGAGCAACCATTGTAGGAAGCCACTTCAAAACCAATCCGTGTCACAGCTAGCAGTCTGCTGCTATTGTCGAGAATTCTTCCCTGATTTCTCACGAACTCACCACAAACTTCGCGCTAACGCGAAACGATCGAATTAACTGGTCCGAATTTACGAATACGATGTATATACACTATGAGAAGAAAACGTTCTGCTCTTTTATTCAATCCTGATAAAGGTAAAGATGATTTAATTCAACTCGATTAATTTGATATTATTATCTTTAAGCCGCATTTAAGATATAACATACCCAATGGGCAATCGAGATGCTTTTATTACTAGCAGAAAGAATTGAGAATTTGATACTTTTGTAAAAGCTAATTTGCTTAACGAAAAATGTATTTTCGAGGAATTAGGGACGCGATGGATACATCAATGTCAAATAGCATCTTCGTGCGAATGTTACAAAGCGGATTGGCGTGTCGCGCAGGAAATCCGATAACCAATTCCGTAATGCGTACGTATATTATCGTAAAAATCTAAAGAACCGTATTCTATGGAAATCGTTATTCCGCGGCGACAACGATCACTAGCCTCGACCACTATTCTCGCCGTTACCTCGCGCCCTTTATATCGCCGATTTACATGGCCGTGTACTTCAACTTTTTACGTGTACTTTGGAAAATGATATCGCGTGAAGCATCAGCCTTGTCGATAGGCTTGTATCTCGCTTGCTCTTTACGTTATCTCCCTCGTCCGATGGTAATTTCTTATTTTCTTACATCGGAGATTACGGATCATCATGATAATTATGCATGGATGTGAGAAAAATTTATATGACAATAATTGCATAATTTATATAATAATAAGCCTGAAGCGATTGAGTTTCGAGGAGTTTTCGCATCACCGATCCTATAAAATTACTTCAATTTAATCGCTTAATTTAACGACTTAATTTAATTATGATACAATCGCTCCGTTAATTCTTCAATTAAAAATCAGTTGAAGAATTACATTTGCCCATTGAGATCGAAGGCCTTCAGATTTCAGCTTGATTTGCGATTCGATTTTCAGGATTATCCCTTGATAAGAGATGTGAGATCAATATATCATGCGCTAACAAAGACGCGAGGCTCAAAGCGAAACGCGAACACGTAATTTCCGAAATTGTCATCTGATAACGGGGAAGATGGCCAACGCTGCATCATGTCGCGCGTTCGAGAGCTTCTCTCGAGGTGGCCTTTCTCGATTCCGCTTCCAAGTGCTGCATCTTCGTACCGGCAGTGCTCTGAATCTTCGATCTTCATTCGGAGGGTTTCTCGGTCACAACTCGATACCATATATACGCTCGAGCTGTGCTCGAGCATAAGTTACCCTAGAATTTTCATGGTTCGGTGTATCTCGAACCACCGAGAGAATTACCGTTCGAGTTGGCTCACGTAAGTCAGAGGTCATTGATAAATTCGATGCTGAGGGATACCAAAGAGCTGGTGAATAAAATTGACCGGGAGCTGCACGCGAGAATTCAGCGGAGAATTAAATTACTTCCGAGGGGAGTAATGGATGCGGACGAATGAACAATAATAATGAAGAAATAACGAGCAAGAGGGAACGCTTCGCGGAGATATCGTCGGCTAATTCAGTTTCTTCGCTGAATGAAGGTATCATCGTAACTACGGACGCGCACAGGCGTATAATAAAAGCGTGATATATATATATATATATATATATATATATATATATATATCGCGAATCAGATAAAGGGTTCACGAATGCGGGAATAGCTGCATGAGATCCGCGTCTTTGCCGCGAAGAATGAGAAAAATATGGAATGCGAAGAAGAACCTAAAGAACGCCCGTCCCGTTTAAGCGTCTCGTCGTTGAGAATCTCATTTGTCACCCGTGGACTCTTGCCGAGCGGACGCTATTGTCCCTCGCTCATCTTTCGCGCGTCATAAACGCTGAGTGCGCAATCCGCGAATAATGAACGCCACGGTATATCCCACGGATTTGATTTTCAACTTAATCCACCGCAGGCGGATGCCCGATTTAATTCAACAGACCGCCGCGACGTTCAAACTTTGCGCGCAACTTTGAGAGCGATCTACAATTGCGCATCGGCAGATCAATCGATAGGTCATGAGAGGAAGCGCGCGTAGCGCGAAATTCGTTTCCGATTACTCGATCATAGAGGTATCGCGAAGGGATCCATCTCTGGTCAACGTTGTGGCCATTATTGCTTACCGGTTGTCGCGTGTCATATCGCGCAGTATCGTCCTCTCTTTTATAACTCTCGTCACAAATCCTGCCCGATGCAGAACCGAGAGAGACGTTTATCGATTCGGCCAGAAATTTTTCTTGCTGTCACGGCGGCGGGTTCGACTCGCTGCAAATAAATCCTGGAATATAATATCGACAGCGGAATAAAAGGCTTACGGCCATATTTCAGTCTTAATCCGCGTTTTCCGCCGCGTCTCTGACGCCGATGCGCGTCTCCCCTGAAATTCGAGATCTCGCACGATTCCCCGAGTTTCCGCTTCGCTTCCCCATTTTGTCGCTTAATCGCGGTATCGCCAAGAAATCGGGAAGAAGAGATCTCGTGTATCGCACGAGCATTACGTATTCTTATCTTATCCGAGAGCATTTCATGCCTGAGCGAGAATCCTGCGTAAATCTCACATGCATTTCGTTTATTTCGTTCATTAATTGCGTTTGCTCCAATCATCTTGTTTGCGGCATAAATGGCGATTGCACGTGATATCGATCCTCTTCCTCAGCATAGAGTAAGTTCGGCCGGTGCTCGCCTTGACCTGTATCAGACGTTATCAAGGACCGCTTCCGGCGACGACGAGGCAGAATTGCGAGCCGCTTCCTCGAATTTCATTTCCCTCCGTCTCTTCCGTCGATTTTCATTCCGACGCGGAAGTAGCGCGGATCGAGAAGACCGGGCCGGCAAGAAGAAGACCGAGGGAGATCGGCGCGAGTTGGTAAAGAGAAATGGAAAGGGAGCAAACAGGAGGAAATGCAAGTCGGCGCGATACATAGCGCGAAAGCAATATCGAAACGAAGAAACGAAGCGGACGCGCGATAGTTCATCGGGACGCGGCCGCATTCGCAGAAGACGTGCCATTTCCCCAATCATTCCCCGCGCGTCTAACAAATTTAGAGTTGCGAATTTGTCGAGAAATTTTTTTCGTCTTGTCTACGCGTGGCTGGCAGGAGCCTCTGCGAGCGCGCAGCGCTTTGCGTAGAGATTTAAAAGCGCGAGCACCGAATGCGGATATTCGCCTAATATGGTTATTTCAGCGAAATGGTTATTAAACATCTCATATCGGGCTTTTTCCAATTTCATAGCCTGCACTATGCACACAAATTAGAAATGAAGGACTGATTAGAGTCGCGTCGTAAATCTTTTTGATCAACGGTCCTCGTTGAAGTACTCTGCGCGCAGAGAAGGGGCTAAAAGATCATAGTATCATTGTTTTCATAACGCGGCTTTTGTGTGATGAATCGGTTGATGAATGGCGGCATTTTCCGAGCCCTCCGAGACAGAACGAGTGCGCGATGGTTAATTTCTTCGTTCTTTTCAATAATCAAATAGAATAGTGAGAGTCGCGGAGAAACATCGCAGCGACAGAGATATACAAAGGCACTCGGTGCAAAATTGATTTGACAGCGGAAGCAAGGAGATTTAACGCACAATTACTCTGAGCGAACCTCATGACCCGAGATCGATCCAGGGGAATCGCCGTCATCAAAGGACAGATCGGTGCTCGATTCCTCGTTAAGGGAGCTGAAAAGAAGGTCAACAAGCGCCGGACATCCTCGCGCTAGAGCACACATTGTTCCAGTGAAACAATATGCCAGCATCTTTGTTGCCATCGCGCCGCCGATTCGTTTATGTGTACTTACAAAATATTCAACAAGTTTATCCAGAAAACAGACAACTATATAATAATGTATTCACATTGTTATAACATATAAAGCTAAAGATATTAGCAGTGCGTAAGTCACAAGGGACCGTTGGTGGATTAGCATTGCTCTTGTTTCGTCTCGGATTTCTATTCGTTTCTATCTTATCTTTCTTCATTCTTTCCTTTATCTTTTGCTTATTCTTGCACGAAACTATGTAAACTCTTTGCCAGAATTACGTTTGAAACTTTTCTCTCTCTCTCTCTCTCTCGTTCAGCTTTATGCGAATTTTTTTCCAAGGAATACTTATTTCCATCAAAAGTTGCAGGGACTTTTGTTACTTTTTGTATAGAATATTTCTATTACATTCTTATTGAAACGTAATAATAAACGTCGTGTAATAAATTTAGCTACCTGTTGCATCGCTGAATTACTCGGATTGGGATATTACTGAATGAACAGAGGAATTTTTGTTATCTTGACATATATTCAACAACTGAATATCGAAATCTTGAATGATGAAACTTGCTTGGGAAACATATCGATCCTGTCGAAATTCGACGGATGAACTTCATACAAGAGAGAAGTCATCCATTTAGAGCAAGAAAAGCTATACCGTCGCGAAAGTTTGGCAATTCCAAACTTCGATCATGGCGATACTATGCGCGACACAAGTAAGGAGAGACTGATTGTACTTGCAAATGAAAGATATCCTTGCTGCAAGATTGTTAGGCATAATGAATATTTCTACGATGAAGACGCGTTGATACAGACGATTGAGAACGTAAGAAGTGCGATCAGCGGCGCGCAATTTTCCTGTAGATATTCAGGGATCTGCATTTCCGAGATTTTTCTAAAAAATGTACGGAAACATCTTCATTCCTAAAAGCATATGACCAACATAACCGTCCAATACGCGATAGATATTTTGAATAGCGAAATTTGCATAGTATCGGCACTGAATATTTTAAGATATTATATGTTGCGATATTAAAATGCATATCGCGAATGATGGAACAGATGGAACAATATTAATAATGAATAGGATATACGGCAAATCAACATTGAATAATCGGTTTAGAATAACTGCTTTGTTATCAAAGCATCATATATACAAAACAGCGTTCTTGTTCTAGTAGTAATCAAAAATAACGAAAAACTGCATATGTGCATGCATATCTTCATCAAGATACTTTATCAGCCTCATCAGCATTGATACTTGAATACCACTGTCAATTAATTCCTGAACCAGCGAATTGACGAATCAACGAATTAAAGAACAATGAAATGAGCTATGATGCTATTCGGCATCCACGTCGAACGATCGAATATCGAGATGGGATTTTAATGAATCATATCGATTCATACGAAGAAGAAATGTTCATACGTTTCTGTCTCTCCAGATATCGAGGAAAAATTATCATTACCGCGGAGAGAACAGTCAGCGAGATTTTGCAAAAAATTGCAAAATCAATTAGCATGTTCCTCCTGCATATGTCGCGATTGTTAAGATTTCATTTGGTACATGTTACACGTAAAGGAATATAAAAGACAATGGCCGCCATCGATACGACTGTTTGTTATGCGATGCATCAGATATGCTAAAATCATACGTCTCTGCATCACTCGTCGACAAACTGAAATTTATTAACTGTCGCGATATAAAGCCGCTGCGAAAACGCATCTTACCGTTTAGCGCAAAGTCATAAAATGCTCGGACTACTCGCATTTCTCAAGTCGCAGATGCTCGAACAAATATATCCGTAACTGAAGTGCACTAATCCTCGTGAGATGATCGAGGATTCAGAGATGCTTGGAGAGGAGTATAAGTATACTCCATGTACAAAGGATAGAGCACGAGGAACGAACAGTATAGAGCATGGAAATAGCTTTATACATGCAGTATATCGTCTACTGTAATTGTAAACACGCCACGCGGCAGAAAAGGAGTACTCTTGATCCAGTTTATCGAGCATTCGATTTCTCTTGCAAAATTTGATGCGAACGCAGAGCGAAAAAACAACAGACGATGTGTTGATACGTCAGTGATATTAAATTCACTAGAAAGCTATACAAAGAGTATGAAAGATTCATGACAAGGTAACGAACGATATTTACGATAAAGCAGATCGAGAGAGAGAGAGAGAGAGAGAGAGAGAGAGAGAGGAAGGGAAAGAAGAATCCAACGTTACGATTATCGTTGCTAAGTGACTACATCGATATCGATATATCAAGCGGTGGTCCCTCTCGTTCTAGCAAAGAACCGGGGACACTTTCCTTTAGAGCTTAAATCTACTACGTCTCGAGAGAATGCCTTGGCAATGACCCGGCAAGAGCTTTTTACGAGCACGGAATAATTATGAGTCTAAGTCCGGCTGTTCACATTTTCACGTCGCACTCCCCATCCCTAATAACTCAGACCTACCCTTCTCGCAATTTCTCATTGGGATTGCAGCAGTTGCCTGAATATTTCTAGAATACAACGTCGTAATTTCGGGAGCAAAAAATGGGTTAGCGGAAGCTAGCTCTCGGAGCGATGTCTCATTTCTTTAACGCGTTATCCTTTAAGCCCGAAGGCCATAAAGCTAAATTAAGTAGTCCGTATATCGTGCATCCTCAATCGAGCGTAGTTTCAGTGCACCCGACGGTTATTTCATTAATGATTTAACACCACTCCGGCTCGCGCTTATCAACGTGAGTGCTCACGCTATCAGATTGCTTCACGTAAGACGTCGGTGCATCTAATTACTCGCGAGTATAATACTTGGACGGCAGCCGAGCGAGTCGGCAAAGTAGCGTGCGATGCAAGACGAGAGCATGATCGCGCGTAACGACTTCGTTTTTACATTTACGGCTTTATCTCTGGCCTTCGCGCACCATTGATTTAAACGTAGCCTTATCTCGCTGGCAAAATTAAGAAGATCGCCGAGTCCTCCGTTTCTTGCTCGCGCGCAATTCCGGATAACGGTGTCGTCGGTTAAATTCATCACTACGAGCGAGAGGGAAGATCCCTCATGGCTAGTGGCCAAGTTCATAACGTATCGAGGCATCTCGTGACAATCTCATCGATCGAGTTTTTCAACGAGTGGTTCGCGGTCATCGCGTAGAACGAAGGCTCTTTCTCTTTCTCTCTCTTTCTCGAGCGCTTCAACCAGAAAGAAGCGCAGGTCCGTCGCGAATAGGTGCCGATAGCCCTGTCGAAGTCCATTGTGCACCGCAACGGGACCATTCGCGATGTGTGCCCCGATTTATTGTCCGGTACTCCTAAGACGTTACGCGAATCCTGGCGACCTTTTGTGCGGTTGGACGAACGTTAATTCGATCGCGTGGATCACCGTGGATCTCATCTGCTGAATCCCCGAGAATCCCTCTTCTCGTGATACTTACACGAACCTGCTCGATCCGGAGCCTTCCAGATCCTTCCGGATGATCCCGGTCCAAGCGTTCTCGATCCGATCTCGAATCATGATTGATTCTCGCTGAATTCGCGAGCCTGAAGCGCGAGACAGCATCTCATCTCGGCTCTTCGGCGCCATAACGCCAGGCTGACTCCGGCAGGGAGCCTCGTTAAAAAGGGCGGTTAACTTTCGTATTTCTCGTGGACGTCGTCGACGTCAGCCACAGAAACTTTTTCGACAGCGCGCTGTCGTCGTAAACAAATTCAAATACGATTGGCTAGCTGGCTGGCTTCCACTGTTCGCTCTCGCCTTCTCTTATTTTCACCGCGTTTCCGGATGGTCCCCTGGTCTGCCAGCAAGCGAGCCAATCCCGTTCCTGGTTTCCGTGCTTGCGAAAATACGCGCCCGCCATCCACCCTCGCTATCGATCTCGCTCTCCAATTTACTGCCATCCAGAGATGCCGGAGACTGCGCCCTTGAAATAAGGATCGCCAGTGTTACAAGCAATCCGTCTGGCCCGTACGAACGAAACGTGGAATCTCATTTCGGAACGTTCCATACGCCCTGGATTCTGCGGACAGAAGATCTCTCGAGCGTTTATCGCTCGTTGCCTCTCGACGAATAAGATGAAGTGCTCTCGAGTATTAACAGATTAGCGAGCAAGGATTGATGCATAGAACGCGCAGAGAATATCGTCGAGATTGGATATCGTCAAGACTTGACGAGATTGGATAGTATTTATGGATGTATTTATTAACGCGACCGACAACTTGGATTCTTTTACATCGGAGGTCGCCGAAACGGCAACCCGGATCGATAGAGCGTCACTTAATTGGTGCTTTAAAACTCCCCAATCGACGATGCAATCACTAATGTGAGCGATTCAACTCGACTATGTAGCCTTCCGATCAATCGACCTGGAGCGTGTAATTGCACTGACTAATGCAACTGACGACAGTATCAAGTTAGATTCGCTGAAATGAAGGAGCGCTACAGCGCCAAGTTACAGCGCGAAACTCAACAGTCGTCCAAGAGGAACCGCAGGGAAATAAGTCGATTCGATTAATCCGAACAGGAGAACAGTAGCTACTTTGATGAAGCAAAGGAGGAGAGACAGAAGAGAATCGTCGACGTCTCTCAAATAGCTATACGCGATGGATGCCGCACAAATTCCACGAAACGCGAAAAGCATAACCGATTTATTTATCTTTAATAATGAATGCAATAATATCAATTCATGTGCAATATTTACGTCGTTATATAGATACACAAATATTTACGCATTTATTAATTCCAATAAATTAAATTCCCGTAAATTTGGTTTTCCATCGCACATTGCTCGCGCATTACTCGCATACATTACGAGCAACAATAAACAATAACTGCGGCTTTATAAATTTTATGAAGAGAACATTCACTGGCAATGCTTGAAAATAAATCCTTTCCTTCAAATGGCGCATTCGTGCTGTTTGCCTGTATCGATGGTTGTTTGTTAAAACTGTAAAAGCTTCTCGCGTTTCCCAACTAATCCCTCCAACTATTATCAATTGCTTCGAAAGTAGTAAAAGGATTCATGTTTTACAGCACGGCAGGGTTGAGAGCGCTTTATTTCACCTAGAATTTATGGCGCACCAGTAAACCCCATTCGTAACTCAATTCCTGCAAAATATGCCGTTTTTAGTGGCAAACTCGTGCACGCGCGTGCAGAGAAACGCAAATACATTTCGTCCATCACGCGCATCTGGGCGCGGCGTCATTATTCGTTATCAGAAATAATTATAGATCTGATAGATAAATTACAAAGTGCCGATGTCTCGATTATCGCGCCGCCCGGCAAAGCAGCCCGGCAGATCATTTCCGAGATGCTTCCGTTTTCTCCCGTCTCGCTTTATCCTCTCTCGGGAGTGTCTCTTGGCAGGATAGAACGCGGGGTCCAGGTTTTATTGGTAAGTCCAATAAAATATCGGACTTACGTATCGTTTTGCCGATTGCCAGAAAATATCGGTGTGCACGTGCATGTGTGCGAACGCGCACAGAACTGTGCACGCGAGGAGAGAAATTTTTTCTGCTGGCGAAATCGCGACCGAATCTCGCGTGAGTGAGATATCGCTCGCAACAAGTTCGATATCCCCAAGCGACGTATATGTATATAAGTTAGAAGACCTTGACACTGTTTATGTTGAAGTTATGTTATGCTTGTCAAAAGCGTATAAGTTGGTCTAAGCGTGTGAGTGTGTGCGTATGTGTCGCACACATGTGTCGCGATGTGTATGCGATGACGCGTCGCGTCGAGAAAAAAGGGCAGCTGCAGTAGAAAAAACCGTCAATGCTCAAGGATTTACAAGATGACATAATTAATCCGGATTAGATAGAGATATGCGGCGATTGACCGATACAAGCATTCCAATGGTTGTTTGCGATGACTTAAAGTTAACTCTCTCGCACGTCACATGCGAGAGAGTTGCCTTAAAAGAATCAAAGGGTGCGTGAGTCGCACCAAAATGAACGAACTGTGGAAACTGAAAGTAGAGAACCGCGAGCCGTGAAGTAAGCGAGATCAGTTATCAGTTGAGATCTAGTCTTGCGAGAGTATGTTAGTAGAGAAGAATAAAGTGTTCTTTCTCGTTTTGGGGCGTCGAAAACCTATTATTTCCATCATAATTTCTATTGGATCTATATTTGGATCCAATAGATCCTACATGTATGCAGAATGTATATCTATCTCGCGGTAAGTTACGTACGGTCAGCCGAGTCGCGTCATCCTTCCGTTGTGCCTTGCGAATTCCCGTAAATTCACGGACCGTTCTTGAGCGAGAATTCAAGAGGAAGCCTATTCGCGTAATTAATGTCGGACGCGCGACGAAAGTTCCCGCGCGGTGAACTCGAGAATAACGGATGTGCATCAGATGTGCTCGCATCTCGACCTCGTGAAAATGTTTGCTGTTCATATTTCGAACCTTAGTGTATGGATTTCTCGTTCAGGATAGTGCTGCACGGAGATGACTTCGCGAAAGCGATTCTTCGCCGACATAAACATACCGCTAATATCATAAAATGCTACGCTGTTTCCGCCTTTATGCGGCCATAAATATAGAAACAGGAGCGACATCGAAGGAAGAAGTGCCGCAGCACGAGCGGCATAACGTAACCGGGAAGCTGTTACGGTTTTTTATTCACGATCTAATAGCTTGCCATGTCCTTGCGAGAGCGCACGCTCACGTACATCGATTGTGCACGTCAGCTCTCGTGAAATATATAAATTCGTCGTCAACGCGACGAGACGATGCAATCGCGGAGATGCAAGATGCGGAAGGAGCGGATGTTCGATGGATCGAGCATCGTGGCATTATTTTTTACCGCTCTTTTCGGCGAGCCAGCGTTATATTCACGTTACGTCTCCCGTCTCGCAATAGTTGTCCGCTTCCATTTTTCGATGCGCATTTTATTTCCTTGCTATTCAGCTGCCCACTAACGTCCCTTTACTTTCCGCTTTCTGTTCCATCTGCTCTCATCTCCATCGCGCGAAGCCGCACGACATTCTTTCTGTCTTCCGCCAACAATGGATCGAGAGAGGATCGAATGCACGGATATTAAAAAATAAATGAAATGCCATTTAACTTCAGAATGGTCGCCAACGAAATTTCATTACGAGATAAAGCAGCCGTTGCCGAACGGCGATTCTTTCTTTCTTCTAAATGTCGAAATAAAACCGAAACAAATTTTTACCTCGATCCCAAAATTGCCGAGTAATTCATGATTGAAATGTACAATGATTTTCAAAGCATCCACGCACTCTCATCCCACATCCGCTACAGAGACCAAACGCATTTGTTCCGTACTAACGATCAAGAAATCTCTTCGGTTCTTCTACTCCGCTTTTACGAGTACGATTTTTCCACGCAGTCTTGTTGCTCGCTTCCACTTTGTAACGTGTGTTTATTCCCATTCGGTTTCCCATTAATCGCTCTCACGGAACGAGAGACGATTGAATTAATAAGAAAGAAGTTGCAGAAATAATTTAAAGAAGGAAAGGAGCCACATTTAATGCGGACGTAGAAGTCAGAAGAGCATGCCAAGAATGGATGGAATTTGATTCGCTAAATGCACTTCGTTGAAAGTTGTACCCCTGGAGAGACAAGGTACTTTGATAAAAAAAAAAGAAAATATATATGCAAAGCGAGAGAGAAAGAGAGAGAGAGAGAGAGAGAGAGAGAGAGAGAGAGAGAGAGAGAGAGAGAGAGTAAAAGCGCGTTTGTCGGGTTAACGATCTCCCTATTAAGCAACGAATTAAACCTCGTTTGCTTTCGTGGGAGAGAGAAAGAGAGAGAGGGAGAGAAAGAGAGAAGGACTCGTTTACAGTCAACTTGATTTTTCCACGCTTCGTGCTTTGATCTCCGGCACAAGCCAACCGAAAGTTTACTTTGGCCTCTGCCATTTAGTCTCTCACGTGCTCGGTCATGTTTTAATAACTCGCGCAAATTTAATATCGGGCAGATTGAAGCGGCGAATGCGACAATAAATCCGCTGCATTCGAACATAAACATAAGTAGCATAGAGCTATATCCGAATCCAAATTAGATGCGGAGCGAGTGACTCAAATGAATTCAAGGTAGATGAGTAAATGGCAGTAAAACATGTTTCGCAAAACCGAGGTTCACAATCGTACAAGCCGCACGATTTCATTGTTCCTTAATTCCTTAATTTTTTTATTAAAGCAAACATCGATGCTGACTTTGCATTCCATTCTCTAATTCACGGATGAAGTAACGAGTTCGATTTGTGTTCCAATTAACGCGTGCTTGAAATTATTCTGAATATTCTTAATAGACAGCGTAATCGAAATGTACGAAAATTTCATTTAATCATCTTTCTTCAGTGTCCAGTTGCTTCATTAGAAGGTGTACGCCGTAAAGAGCGGAATCGTCCAGATTGTTGTAATGCTCGTACAATAATGGCGGTATCGTCGCCGCGCTGTGGAATGATAATGGAACCTCGAAAAGCCATTATCTCGCTAGGCGAGGAACCATTACTCGCCAGCTTACAGCTTCCCTTGATCTTTTCCGCTGTTCTCTCCTGTGATAATCAGAGGTAACCGGGCTGGCCGTGTTTAATCGCGGATAACGCGACGTTTTCGGATCTCGAAAGAATCGCTACGACCGTTAGCAAGCGGCATTCTCGGCCGGATATCCGTTTATCTATCGCGAGCATGAGGAAAATTCCTCGCGATCCGAAGATCCGCGATTTCGCCTCGCGAAGTCGATACCAGCGATCGTCTTCCCTAATTCACCGGATTTCTTATGCCGTCTATTTATACTCTTGTCTCTATTATGTCTCGCTGGGTTCGCTTATATTCGGTCGATTCGCGTCGCTGCAGCTCGCTCGCGACTCGCAACAAACTCGCAACAACGTCACGCCGAGATCCCGCGGAGAGATCGTCGGCAATTCGGAAGTGCGAAGTACCACTCGCGTTCGCCGAAATTCCCCGTTCGTGGCACTTGATCTCAACTAACGTTGCCTTGTTACTTAGACGCGCGCAACTTTGGTTCGCCACGCGTCGCGCTCGAAAATCGATTTCCCTGCAGCCCGACAGCGTAAATTAACTCGGCGATGTAAGGAACAACCGGCAGCAGAGATGCTCGCTCTTGCTCGGATAACTTGGATCGGTCGGTCGGTCGGTTGGTCGCTAACCCTGGCCGGACATGCGGCAACTCCCGGAACTTGAGAGAGATAACCCGGCACGCTCCAGTTTCGGTCATTCTGCACGTACGACAAACCGGCACTTATGCCCGCGCGCAGTGACCCTCGAACAGAGAGAGAGGGAAAAGCGTGGAGACGATCGCACCTTATGTTTAGCACAGCGTTAATATGGCGTTAGCATCAGCTTATGGTGAACTTCTTGGTTGCTTTATCGATCGTAACATGGTATCGTTATCTCACCGCTCGATCTCGTGATCTCGATTTAATCAGCTTTTCTTCTCTCTTGCGGCGAGATACGAGTGAACGAGTGATTCGTACATGATTTCTCGAGTTTTAACCCGAGCTTTCAGCTTAGTAACTTGCGTGTATTATAATTCATAATTTTCTTGTTTCATAATTCGTATCGCATGACCGGAAATGCCGTTTTAAGTGCCATTGATTAACACAGATACATGACGTGATCGAGGAAGGAAGCAATGTTATCGTGCATCACCGTCCGGATAATCACGACTCGTCGGCAATTAAATCTTCGTTGATTAAAATCACATTGTCAATTTATTTATACGTGAGATGTTAAATATCGTATTATAATAGTCGGGTCGAGCTGCTATTTCTTCATGCGAACGTAAAATTGATCCTGATTCTCTCTTTGATTAAACATGACTGCTACAAACGTAGCTTGACGTGATCAGACATCTCGTTCACTGTGGTATTTATCTCGAAGCGGTATTAAAACGTGCTGTTCATCTGATCTGCAGCGTGCCAGCAGGTCAAATACGGCGTTCAGGCGGTGTTCGGGCCCTCGGACCCGATTCTGGGACAGCACATACACAGCATCTGCGACGCTCTGGACATTCCGCATCTCGAGGCCAGGCTGGACCTGGACGCGGAGGCGAAGGAGTTCAGCATTAATCTCTATCCCGCACAAAGCCTGCTCAATACCGCTTATCAGGACGTCATGAGGTTCCTCAACTGGACCAAGGTGGCGATCATTTACGAGGACGACTACGGTGAGTGGGAGATAAGTTTAATACTGCCGATACACACTGCGCTCTGGCGCATCCATGATGATGGATGTTTCCGAACGGAAACGCTCCCCGTGTGGGAATCGAGCGCGTTTCGATCTATCCCTCTTTCTCCCTCTCTCCCTCTCTCTCTCTCTCTCTCTCTCTCTCTCTATCTATCTMTCTATCTATCTATCTATCTATCTTTCTCTCTCTCTCTGTTAACTCGAATTTCTCTGCCTTTATACGCGTGACATGTGGAAGGCCGTTTGTCAAAATTTGTTTTACGCCCGGTAAAACTCCTCGGCACATTTAACGCGCGCCATTGTTACGTAAAGCCGCGCTAATGGTGCCACGCGATTTTGGCCATAAATAAATAGGAACGCCATAGAATTCTCGTTTCACCGAACGTGTATCCTTGATGCAAAAGATGGCAAAGAAACGATGCGTGCTTTTATGTGAGCGCATTTGTTGCGAACGATGTGAGAAGGAAATGCATATTTATAACATGAACGCCTGACTGACGTGACTACTTAATCGATCAAATGAAGCGCATGAACGAAAGCGCATCAGCAGAGAAAAAAAGAGGTAGTAATACCGTCGTTGTTTCTCTACCAGATCCCTTTGAGTGTTTTTATCGCAAATCGCTATGTTCGTTTTGTGAAAATCAAAGCTGAATTAAAGTACGTCCACTATTCAGAAAGCAAAAGACTCTTTCACGCGGACCCGCTGCTATTTCTGCATGTAAAAAATATACGAATACCGCAATACGAATACCGTTGCAACGAAGTTTAAGTCCCATTTGAAGTTGTCGCTGGCACATGGTCGATTTTCACAATCATTTTCCCATTCGTATTGCGTAATAAGTGACAACACATCGAAACGAAATTTATCAAAATTTATTTATTTAAAATTTATCTTATCCTCGTATAAGTCGTATCTTATTTGGTTGCAAGAGCAACGAGAAACAAGTGAGAATTCAATGAACGATCTGTAAAAAAATCAAGCACGGGAGGTGGAATCAATTCAACGTCGCTCTCTGGAAAAGAACGTTCCCGGTAGACCGTTCCCGCGGTTTTAATTAATTTATGTAATGGATTCGTTTAAGTAGCTCGAGAATGCTGCGAGCACGTTCAACTTGGACGCTTATCCTGATCCTCTTTCAGAAAAGGTCCTCTTTCAAGAACGCGTAGCCTCCTTGAATCGACTATTTTTCGACTCTTTTGTGCGACGATGAAGGCGCGTCAATAGCGCGAATGAGTTCGCCTCACGCTTCTCGTAATTTGGAAATAACGAGGACTCGATGAGCGATCGATAGGATGAGATTTCTCGCGAACAGCGACGCGAAAGGAATCACGCGTCATAAACATGTGTTCTGCGACGTCGGAATATTCTTCGTGACTGATTATTGCGGCACGTGAGTGCGTTGTGATTCTCGCTGCTGTGATACGTGACTTTACGTGAGATTCCGCCGATAAAGAAGTATTTGTGCCGCCGCGAGAGATATTTTATGGGATGTATTTCCGTCTTCCGTTGGCTGTTTCTCGCGAATCACGATTGCCCGCGTGACGAATCGCTGCGATTGCTGAGATATCCGGTTTTATCATCGACGAGAGAGTTACTCGCGCGATGAAACGATGAGAGGATACCTCGTTTGCGCCATTGGTATTGATCAGATTTACTATCCAGGAACTGCAGCGTAATCGATAACGTAATGGAAAAATATTGACAACACGTTGGTAATAAAATAATTTATCAGCTATAGAAATCTTGGGATTTTAATCAGTAGCACGTGCGAATTTGCAGCGCCGCTACAATCGTAGCGAACGTTAATCTGAAATGCGAGAGAAAGAGAGAGAGAGAGAGAGAGAGAGAGAGAGGATAGAGAGATATATGTATCAATCCATTAATTTAACTGCGATATAATCGCGGGTCCCTTTATATTACATTTGATGCGCTCGATATTGAATAACCCCGCGGCGTAACCCCGATAGATATGTAGCCGGTAACCAAATTAACCAAGCACGTTGTTGTTTGCACGTTGGCCGGCCGTATTCCCGTAGTAGTGTTTGATTGCAGCGCGATTAAAAGCGACGACGCGCGATATATCGAAACGCCGATGGAGCGTAATGCAAATTCAAAGCGACGTCTTAAGTTATCGCCATCGAGCTCTGTGCACTACCCTGGCGATAATTTCATTTTCGCGATCTCCGCGGGGACTTCCCCGGAAAATTTAATCACCTCCGATGAAAACATCTACCGGGCTTAACCACCCCTCCCCCTCCCGCGCAACGAGCTTTAGCCGTTCGCCGAGGGCGTGCAGAAATACACGTACAAGCCGATTAGAACGCTCCTGACCTCCCTCTGGTCCTTCTCTCCTCCCCTCCCCCTCCAGCCCTTTCGACAGCGAATTCCTCGGGAGATTTACCGGAAACTCCGGGATCTCCGTGTTTCCAGCACTTTCAATTCCGGCATGCTATGTAGCCGCGTTGCGCAGCGGGATCCAAGTCGGCGAAATCGTACACGTCTCGAGCATGTTTGCCCTTACGAGGCCACGTCTGGTCCCAGGAAGTTTCACCTTTCCTGAGGGATCGGAACATCGTCGTCGGCGACGTTACGCTCAGTGTCAGCTTTACGGAAAGCTGTCGAATGGCCTTCAACCGCACCTCCGATTAGGTCGACGCCACAACGAACCGCGAAGCCTCCCGCGAGAATTATCCGAAAGACGGATTTCTGCGGCTATTGCGCGCACGAGGTCAATCATGTTATTTCGCAAGATTCCGCAAGCGAATGATTCGAATTCGCATTCGCCGACGACGGGAAATGAACGACACACAGAATTGAATCATTGAACCGTCGAGCAAACGGCGCGCCGCGAGTTTCAGCCGGTGATCTCGGCAGCCAGACAGCGTGGCACTGGATCCCTTTCAACTTTGAAGTAGTTTAGAGGACAGCCGATATCGATTCGCGATTACTTTACTCGTTTTCCGTCCCGTGAAGTTCCCGCGACGACGCGGAAACTTGGCCGACCGGTAACAACCGCTATCCACTTTGCGCGTTTCTCGAATCGCCGCGTCCCATCTAATCAGCCCGCACGGATTCCCGCTTTGCGCTCGCTAATTCAGCCCGCGCCGGAATCCCGGCTGCGTTTCTATGCGCATAATTCAACGCTGGGTAGAACATTTAATGTCGCTTTACTTTTCGCATTCACATGTGGCTACATGTACGTAAGTAGAAAGGGAAAGCGGCGATGTGCGGCATTTACGATCTGTCGATATCTTGGAGATTTTGAATCGCGAGGACGGTTCCTTCACGTCCAGAAATGTGAAGAAATATGTTCTCTTAAGGTACAGATAACGTTCGTAAAAGTTCGGAAAGTGTATTTTGAGGTAAACCAGACGTGCACGACGATTGATGCGGCGAATATTGATCTTATTTATCTTGCGGGAATGCACAAGTGTGCGCGCTAGATGTGCGCATAAAGGCATAATATTTTATATTATAAGCGTATTTCGAATGCTTCGCTGTGACGGATCACCGAAGAATTCCATAATCGTTATTCCCCGTACGTCTCTGGCCCACGCCGTGGAATGCCAATTCCGTTCCTTGGCAGAAAGTTCAAACATCCTTGCCTTTTCTGCAATTTCGAGCGAAAAATGGAATTTTGCATAGAACATGTATAGGGAATGTCGAAGAGGATCTCCAGCGTGTAAAAACTATCGACATTCCTATATCTCGGCTTGCTCATCTTCAACTTTAAATAAAATATTAGGAATGTCACCGGATCATTCGGTTACCAAACGATACATCTGCATTGCACGTAGCATACCAGTGGTAAATGTAAGCAAATAACACGTACATGCGTTCATTCGTCACAAAAAGAACAAAGATGAAAAAACAAACGAAAAAAGATGAATAGCAAAAGATTGCTGAGCAAACATCCTTTCGAATATTTAAGCATCTAAGCTTCTTACGATATAAGAACATTGCGATAGATCTGCACTTATTTTTCCGAGTTTGATCCTCCGAGATCCTTTCTTTCGCGCATTAATGCAGAAACGAGCAAAACCAAGTTAGCGCATTAGAAACCTCCCTCGTACCTTTCGCGCTGTAAGCGTCCGCGTATAATTCGCCTCAGCAGAGAGAATGAATAGACCTTACAATGAAAGCCCATATCCGCGGCACGATGTAATATCAACGGCAAGTTTGCTGCAAGTATGGAGCCGCTGCGATGTTAACGGCGAGCTTACAGGGAAATCATGAATGCGCGATCTAGCGCCTGATTTTGACCCGGTAAGGCAAAGCGAGAGGATGTAGCTCGCTCGTCCCATCCTTTGCTCCTTCCACTTGTAACGGTCATCTTGTACGTTTAAAGACGCTCGAAGCGGGCAGAGTATCATTAATGAAGACAATGGAAAATTATCGTTTCCTTTAATGACCTGAGAATTCATCTCTGATATTTTGATGTCACAACGAGTCGCTTTCTCTTAACGTTATCAAGTTTAATTCTTTCGTTACGTATTATTTGTTTAGTCGAATTATGCGCGCATAAAATATGAAAAGACATCAAATTGGCCAGTTGAAGTGAGAGAAGAGAAAGAATTGTCAGCAGCGTATTCCGATTGAAGTAACGAGATCAGGCAGGTAATATATGGCGCGATGTATTAAAGGAACATTCTTCCACGCGCTTGTTCCACTTCTCTTTATATGCACCGAATTACGTGCTCGAGCTCCGGCAGACATTATTCAGCGGAAAGTCGACGTTAGGATTCCGACATCGTAATTACAGCCGACATCGAAGCACAAGACCAACATGACTAATGACGCTGTTGATTCTGGATCTATGGTATAGTTAATTTAATCTGCGTCCGCCTCGAAGAAGATACGATGAAGCGAGGAAAGAGCGAGAAAAGGAAAACGCATCAGAGATTAATTGCGGGACGATGGTGCTTTCCGTTTTTCCGCACCGAAGAATCGGCAAGCATGTCGAGTGACCGAAAGACTTCCAAAGCTGCCTCGAAGCAGTCCTATCGACCTGATTCCATGTCCTTACGTCGCAAGAATCGCCAATGAACCTTCAACTTGGCCCATCACAGTCCATTGTGGAACTTCCAAGACTCTCTCGGCCCATCGAACAGTCATCTCTGTGCCCTTCCTCGCCATTCCCTTCATTCCCCACATTACCCCTCCTCTCCATCCGCATTCCTGGCGAAACCTCCGGAATAATGGAGTCGCTAGCGGAAGGACGAACCGTCACGATGAACGCGCGACCCTGCATTTTCATATTTCGATGCAGAGCGATGGAAAAAATGCAGGGAAATCTTTGCGCCGTGGTTGATCTCTTGCTTCGCGGAAAGATTTTTATTATTTCACGAAAAACGCATAAACGTGTACGTTATTTATCGCGAATATTTCGCGAGAGGGTTGGCGATAATGTTGGAAAACATTGCTCGAATATTGATTGTTTCGAGTTGTAATGATAAATATCAATGGGAAAGCCTCGCTTCGATATATCAAATTCTTCCCTTTTACTTCTCTAATCTTCCTTTAGCTATCGACAATTCGCAGAAAGATATCGTCAAAGAAATCTAAAGAGATATCTTCTTAAGTGATTGCTCCTTTTATTTTGTAATAATGATCAAATAATCTGATATCGATCAATACAGAAACTGTATTCTAAAGAGAAACGAAATTTTCTTCACCGCACACGTAGCGTTCTTTATTTTCGATCCGTGAAATATATTTCGCTCGAGCTACTTTCTTCTTATTCCGCAGTACGTTCACCTCGTAAAGTTCGCCAGTTCAAACGTAAAACGTCAAATCCGTCTTACGTGAGATCCGTCAAAACCGGGCAGTGCGGCCGTGTTGTATTTTTATAACCACTGGAGGTGACAAGCCCAGCAGTATTCTCGGGATTCGCGAGACAGATATGATGGAAAACTCCGGCCGTTTCCAGGCTTGCTCTGCTTACGAATATCTTTGATAAAGTTCCGAGATCGTGAGTCGTGAGCGAATCGATATCTTATAAAATAAAAGACAGATTTGAAATCTCTATAAAATTCCTTTCCCTCCGTATAACGCATTTATTTATACGCGCGCGACTTGCACGTACGTACATCGACATTACGTACGTACATTCTTTTGGAATATCGCTATTTATTTTTACATTACTTCTACATTACTTCAAAATTACCATTTACGTCTCCCTCCCGATTAACAATCGCCCGCCATTGTCATCATTGGAAATTCTGAGGAAACCATCTGCGACCATTCCCCCGCGCGTATCTCGAGTATAATCGGCCGTCAGTCAGTTCTCTCACGCACCCTAAATAATCTCCGACGAGTGACTACTTCCGCCAGTCATTTTCCTCACGTATCTCGAATATTGTCGCGAGGGAGATCGATAATTTCTCTCACGTATTCTCAAATTTCGCCGGTTCGCCCTCCCCCTCTAATTTCAGTCACGTGTTCTAAAGGAACCCTTCAGGCTGCCTCATCACGCACCTTGGCGATATTCCTCGCACGATTCAAGCGTTATAACACGATAATTACAAGAATGTTCGAAGAATCCGCAAGGAGAAGGTGCGAGCGTGGAATCCCCGTAAAAATTACGCGCGATCCTGGCCATATTTCGCGGAGCCCTCTCCCGCCTCCCGTTGCAGGTATCCGCGCCATGTGGTGTGTCCCCTTCCCTTCTACGCGCGTAGAGAATCATCTCTCCCTGTCATAATGAGAATTTTACGAGCAACCCTCCAGACAAAGCGGGTCCGGTCGTGCACGTGTGTTTCGCACGGCGGCGGTTAAATCACGCGCGACAAAGAGAAGAAGCAGAAGGGCTCGGGAGATGAAACGGGGCTGATCTTGTACATTCCAGTCGAAGCGGTGAAAGTCTTCGAGCGAAACTTTTCGAATAGCGGTCATCAAAGTTTCACGATATTTTGTTCTTCCGCATGGGCGGCCAGCCACCCCTGGGACTAGCGAACCCTCCAAAAACGGCGGAATCCTTCGGCGCCCTTGCGCCGAGTAATGAAAACTCATCTTACACGTGTAACGCCGTTTCGCACATTTATTTTTGCCGCTGTGAGCGACATGCTTGTCGTAAAATGTAACGGGGCACTTTCCGAAACGAATGCGCCGAATTGCAGGCCGTTTTATAATGTTATCAACGACAGGGGTGGTTGCGTAGTAAAAGAAAAAATCGATTGGTGTCATGCACGCGAAAACAAGACGCGAAGATCGCTGCGAACGTAATGGACCATTCGGCCGAATCGCGACTTTCGTTGTTATGGGCGCCGCTGCTGTTATTTCTTCATTCGATTACTTGTCCTTCTCTCTCTCTCTCTCTCTCTCTCTCTCTCTCTCTCTCTCTCTCTCTCTCTCTCTCTCTCTCTCTCNTCTCTCTCTCTCTCTCTCTCTCTCTCTCTCTCTCTCTCTCTCTCTCTCTCTCTCTCTCTCTCTCTCTCTCTCTCTCTCTCTCTCTCTTTTTCTCTTTCTCTTTTTTTGCTTTGTACATCCTCAAAGTTCATAGCGCATATTGACGTTTTCATGCAGATTGGACTGTTTTTTCAAAAAATATTCCTGACATGTCCGCTGCACGCTTTAACAATCGACCTTTTAAACGATTTCAAAGTTTAATAGTTGCGGGATCAATGAGCGTGAATTTGCTTTCCCCGTTTCCGATTTTCGATTTTTCTTCTTTGTTCTTCGTGAAAGGAAAGAAAGGAAAGAAAATTCAGAGAACTTTTAATCTCAATTATGATTTATTTTAGCCATTATAGAATTCATTTAAAAGAACCTTAAGAATATCCTAAGAGATGTGTGTGTGTCTTTTTTAGAATATCATGCATAAGATTGCAATAAGTTTCAATGAATTAACCGTGCAACTTTTAGGGGAAATTTGATGAAAACAATTGCTATATTTCCTTCATTCCGCAATGTAATCGTGAATGCGCGAGTAAAGTTGCCCGCCTTTGCCGGCGTGGAATATTATTAAGAGCCTCGCCAAGTATCCTTTACATAATCAAAAAAAACGCATTTACATCCGCGGATGCTGTTTCGGAATACTTTTAAATCGCGCTCCTCCGATATTTATTTTTTGGGCATATCCTCTTGAGCATGCACATGTTTAAGGCAGCCAGCGATCCAATTATTTCGATCATCTGCCATGATCCTACTCGAAACGAGGAGCCGAAAAGGAGGAAGCAAGTAGTTGTTGACAGCTTCCGTACGCCGACTCAGCGCAATATTTCGCGCTGTCGGAGGCATATCGACATCTCGAGCATGGATCGTAAATGGTCGTCATCAGACTGTACAAAAGCCGATATAATAATCTGTCCCCCTCGCCGGAAATAGACGCGGGAATGCAAACCTTCAAACTCTGAGAAATTATTGACATCGTGTCTTAGATAATAATCGCGATCGGCCTGACTCGCGGTCTCTTCTTCGTCTTCGATATCAAACAATTGAGTGCGCTCGATCATTCTCGAATCATATCGAGTCTTCCTCGATATTTATTATTTCTGAGTTTCCAGCAATTGCTGTTGCTCGGTTTCATATTTATCTGTTTTCATTTAAAATGAAATCCGAGTTTCATAATTATTCTCATTTATCTAGGCCATAATAGTGTAGTATAAACGGAAAAGAACCGTTGGTGACGACATGTGTACGGGGTGTGTTCTGGCATATATCCGGGGTATGTGTGGTATCAAGTACAGTTACGGTTTATGGTCGAAGATGCCAATGTGTGCGGGCATATGTTTAGAAAGTTGTGTCTAGGACAAAGGGCAATTGCGAAGAAAACCCTTAATGCGTAGGACGACGTAATTCGTCCGGACCGAATAATCATATGTGACGATTGGCCGATAACCCTGAAGTGGGACGCCGCTTTTTAGTATATAAAGGGCGAGAAACAGGGCACAAGAGACAGACAGACGAACGCCGAACAAACTACGAACGAGCGACAGACGAGGGACAGACGAATAGAAGGTGCGAGTCAACGGTGCGTACCAAAGAATGGTAAAAGAGTCTCGAACGGCGAAGCTACACAGTCAATCGGCCTATCGATAAAAGTTGTATCGATGTGAAACAGAATAAAGAATCTTCTTACTTGTTGTTCCATCAATCTAGTGTCAAAAACTCATTCATTTAACATTCAACATCACGTAAGGAATATAAATCCCTATATTCCCTACAATAGGACTCTTGTAAATTAATGAAATACGTCTGTCACGTGTTCTTGATTACGCGACCGATGTTACTTGCAAGTAGCTCTGACAACATCGCGTGAATCTGAAACCGTAGATTTTATTATAGACAGCGAGGAACGACGTCGGCGACATGTAACTCTCCGATACGAGATACGGCTTTCCTTTCCCCTGAATCGCTGAAACGGCGCGGTCGAATCGAGTGTCAATTCCCTAGTTAGCAATCCGTGAACGATGCGCGAATCCTACGTTGTAGGATCGTAAACGACGTCCGGCTCTTCTACATTGATAGATGTTCACAGTCTGCCATCGCTGTAACCCCCCGAGATGCTGCTTCCGATAATGCATCACACTTTATGACCTTTCGCCCCGCGTCAATTTTCATAAAAGGTGCCGCTTCTCTCTTTTCCCGGCCTCTATTCTCGCGGAATCGCAGAAACCAACGGAATGCGCGGGATGCTTCGTTTTAAACGAAAGTCACGGCATTGAATGATTTGAGTCTCACGCCGATTAGGAATCACCTTATCATTTTCAATCTAAACAACGATATTTGATTACTTAACTAGCTATTTCACTGCGTGCGAAGCGCGTTTTGCTTCCGTCAATTACGCGGATTTTTCCTGGCAATTGCTAATTCTCAGTTGACGATCCGATGATTGTTCCATCACACAGAATCAATATTCGCTTACGCAATGCCGCGCAGAGTGGCATGCGCTCGCACACATTTCAAAGGCCGCGTTCCAGTTCCAGAAGCATCCAGGATGGCAAATTTACGTCACGCCGCTGTGCAAATAATCCTGTTATCGTAATGTTGTTTTCTTTACGCACGACGTGATATTGTACCGCGAAGATGCTGCATATCCTATGTCTGTCACAGTATCGGTGCGCCGGAACACGCGCGCTTAATTTCGAGCCATTGCAGCAATACACAGGCTGTTCTCCAGGATGGTCGCTCAATGTTATCCCCGAGGATGCAAAATCTGCTTGCACCTGAGAACATTGGTCTTACGCGAGTTACCGCCGACACGGTTTCAATTAAACTCGGTTTCTTATCTGCCTCGGAATTAATTAACTGAGAGGGCGAAGCGCGAATTTTTGGAATTTTTGGAAACGTTGAGGAATAATTGCAACGTTTATCCTTAAGTACGATAAGAGATTCTTTTTACTTCTTTCTCATATGGTGTAGCATATTGTGTAGCATATTCCTTAACGAGACAACGAAAGCGCCAGAAATGTGTTTTCTAGCTGAAGTGAAGTCGATAATCGTTCCATTCTGATCGATCAACAACGCGTTACACGCGAAGCAACTTTTCTTAACGGGCATTTTTCAAGTGGATATGCGAGATAAACCAAAGCGATAACCAATTCGGTCCCTCATTATGTCATGGTTTGTCGTCGTAATTCACGCTACGGACAAACATGCAGTCTCTCATGATACGCGAATCGGTATAGGCAGGTATCTGCATAGACTCAAAGCTATCGAAACGAATCTGAGCGGGAATCAATCAACGGGTCGTTTGCAGTGCTGGAGTTTACCTTGAAAGATTATCCCGACTTCGACATTCCTTGTTCGAAGAGAGCTGATAGACCAAAACATCGCCGTCTCCGACACGCGCCGGGATTTCGGAAGTCAAAGTTCCCGGCCGACAACCTGTACGGAAACGGAACCTACGACATGCCCCTCTCTCTTTAGAAGACCCGCAAGTCAGATACCTTGATTACCTAGGCGCTGCGGGAGTATTGATTTCGGATAGCGCGCGATTCATAGGTTTCCGTGCCATTAAGCGACCTAATAATTTCCGCGGCGATCGCGAAATGATCGCGATCTGCTCCGCCACGATCGTCGATTCGACAAATGTTAATCTCTTCTGTTTCTCTTCTCGCCGATCTTTAATAACCGGACTTTATTTCTCAGGATTGGTGAGACTCCGGGAACTCATGAGGTCACCGAAGATCCGTGACATCGAGGTCAATCTCAGACAGGCAGATCCCAACTCGTACAGGCAAATCCTCTCCGAAATGAAGAGCAAGGAGATTCGGAATCTCATCGTGGACACGAGGCCCGAACATATGCATCATTTTCTACGAATGGTAAATCATTACGTCGTACGCTGACGGAATGCTTTATCGCTGAGTGTTTGTGGATTGAATAAAATCTTTGAAACTAGAGTTGCGCGTTAAGAACTTGTGGGAAAAAATGGAAACGATTTCTTTAAACAACCTTTGAAAGAAATTTAATTTCATGTTATTCGAAAGATTTGTAATTTGTAATAAAGAAAAGTAGATAGAGTAGATTATGTAAAAATTTCTTGCACATTATTAAACACTCTTTTAATTTCTTCTCTTAATTTCATAATTCAAATCGAGAAATCGTAAGAGAATTGTAAGAGAAGTAGAGAAATTGTATTCGTAATTAATTATTTTACATTCATTATCGATCATTGCGGTCTGTCAAAAAATCCGAAACGATTTTTAGTAAACAATTCGATAACTCGGGAAATAGGAATAATCGATTATGTGGCGGCAATGTTAAATTGCATGACTTAAATAACTGAGACTTTATCATGGGCATTGTCGAGACAATTCCGAAAAAAATATCGTTCTCTTTCTCTCTCATATTTTACATTGTACTTGGCGGTCCCAATTGACCGTATCGCCATACATTGCAGATCCTGCAGCTGCAGATGAATGATTACAAGTACCACTACCTCTTCACGACTTTCGTAAGTACCCTAGGGATTTTGAAACGCATAGCGAGGATCCACTCGATCCGCGACTCGATTCGCCTGCTCGCTTTTCCACAGGATATCGAAACCTTCGACCTGGAGGACTTCAAGTACAATTTTGTCAATATCACTGCCTTTCGTTTGGTCGACGCGGACGACGTCGGCGTACGTAGCATCCTGAGGGACATGGAACGTTATCAGCCAGCGGGGAATACGATCCTCAATAAATCGAGGATCATCCAAGTAAGTCCACGTGAGATCTCTGTTTGTAGAAATGCACGGCATACATGTCCAGGGAAAGATCAGGCAGCCTCGATTTTTGGATTAAGGATCTGGATGCGACAAAGCGCACTGTCGAAAAATTCATCGCGCAAGCTGATGCTTCCTCAGCATTTTCAAATCGGTCCCTTGTCTCCAATGAAGAAGCTATGTTAACCGTCGATAATATTGCATTTTACCTTTCGTTGGGAGATGTTCGCGCGACATTGAAGAAATTGCGATTATCATAGCTGCGAAGAATAACAAGCGTACGCCGAAACGCCACATTTTCATATGAACGTTTTACGACCGCAGTTTTCTTGGCGATGGCATTGCGTCGTCGGAAGATTTCGGCGAAATCTCGATAAGAGATATAAAACAATTCATTATCTCGTTGCGGATCCGTTTCCATATTTCCGGCTTTGAAAATTAGTACATCAATAATATCGAATGCTTTGCAGATCCATAAAATCGCTTGAAAGCCAGAAAGCAAGATGCGCACATTGCGAGTAATAAGAGTCACATCGAGTTACAAAAGTTCCCTCTCCTCTCTTCGATACAAACATAAAACCGTAGCAGAAGCATCGGAAAAGCGTGGACAATAACCATTTCCTTCCATTATCATGACGAGGTGATTTCGCAATAACCGTGAATGGCGAAATAAAGCGCTCACTCGTGCGCATACAAAAAGACAACATAAACTTGCTTTAGCGGAAATATTCAATTAAATTATTAGCTTTAATCTATCAATAAAATACGTGGACCGCGTATTCATCAAATCGGAATAAAATGTTTGAACGTAAAGTATTGCGATATTATCGGGAAATGGAAATTCATTTGCTTCCTATGTCTCCACAGCCACTTCGATGGTTACAAGGAATTGCGATATACCATCTTCTTGTAATGCATATGGAGAAAGAAATTACATTTGCATTTAAATTGTATAACATAGGTGCAACACATAAATATATAAATCCCACTAATAACCGTCTGCCAATGTGACGCGTACATTGAAACGATGTTTCTCGTCGATAAGCCGTTTGGCAGTAATTCGAAACGTGCGAAACATTCATTACGAATGATTATCGACGTAATCACTTGACGGAGCGATACAGCGAAACAGAATTACAAACGATTGACCTCCAAGCGAGCATACCGTTTGAAGAAGCAGATTCGACGTGTCACTGGCACCGGCGATAATAAATCAGGAGGGAAAGGCGCATCTGTTTCGCGACAAAGTTACGCGCTAATATCTGTTATATATGTAAAAATCCGCAGCCGACCGCGAGTAAGACAACGCGCGCGTGAAGCTTAACGCTTTTTCCCAATTTAGATGCAGATCAGAACACCGTCGCGACGGTGACAAGGCCGGCGACGGCGACGTCGACGACTACATCGCGAAATTCCACCGATGCGACAATGTCATACCGTAATCACGTTTCTCACTACGCACATGTATGCAGGCATGATTATGAATGTCGTGCCGACGAAGGATCGATCTGCATGCGCGGCGAGAAAATCCACGTAACGTATTTAATCCGGCTTTTGTCGCGATTCATCGAGCGCGTTTGTTGTTCGTGGATTTGTTAAGTCTACTTCCGGTTCTCCAAATACTCGCGTCTCCCGAATCATTCCCTAAATTTCTGATCTAGTCTAAGGTAGATGCAGCTCCGCCGCTCGAGAGCCTCTTGGACTACTTGCTTTCTTGCTCCCCTCTCTCTCTCTCTCTCTCTCTCTCTCTCTCCCTCTCTCTCTCTTTGCCGTAGGTTTTCGACTCATTGGCTTCTTGAATGTTCAAGACGCTCCTGGAGTGCTCTTCTACCCTCTGTTCTTGACACTCTTGAGTCTTTCCGTTTGAAGCACCACACGTAAAGATAGAATCTGAGCGTATCATATACAATTTGTATCCTAAATAGATATGATGATTTTTCGTGAAATTTTTCTCACGGAATTCCCCTTCAACGTATCGGATTCGTGCGATTTTATTTCTTCCTCTCTTTCTTCCTCTCTGTTCGCGAGAAATTCGGGAAATATAAGATAGATCGTGCTATTAATATGGAAGTTGCTGCCTATTCGTTCCGTCTATGCCTTCCTGTAGTTGGTCCGATACAAATAATCCTTTCCTGCATTGAAACACGAATAAATAAATCGATTTTCCAGACGCGTAATCCCGCGCCGGATCTCCACAAACACGTATACGATTTGCATCGCGGAAGTGAACGAACGTATTATTCGTCTCTCTTTCTACAAATTCTACAAGGCAAATCCTCTTCAATTTTTGAGCAAAATATGCGATATTTACGATAACTGGAGGGAACAATTTTGCGCACAATACACGGCGACCGTTTGCGCAAAACGTCTCTTCGAAATCGCCGCTAATAATTCAAATAAGGTGATATTATTCCGCCAACGTTCGCGCCACGGGCACCCTTATGGTTATTATTATTTTTCACACCCTCCAATCTCGTTTGCCCGAGGGGGTCGGTACCTCGGGAACTCTGAAGGGTTATTTGCATGTATAACAAAACCGCGGGGAGTCCGACAGGTTGGAAAGAAAAGTACGATCTTTCTGTCCGAACGGCCGTTCGGAAGGATGAGACGACATTTTCTGGGAAATGCATATTTACCGGTTTTTGGGAAATATGCACTTTCAAGAGAACAACGCTGCTTCGCCGCGTCTCAATCTGCGATTTCAAGAGAGCAGAAAAAAAAGCGGATCTTTTATTCATCGCTTGATATTACTTTCAAGGTTCCGGCGCATCGCATCGGGATATCAAATTTCGAGATTTATTCTGATAAATACATATCAATCCGAGAAATCAATACGTATCAGAGAAACCCGCTTCGTTTGTCGATAACTCTTGCATCCTGAAGACTTCGCGCGTGCGCCTTAATGACTTAGTTACGATGGAACCGTACGAATTCGATTTCATTTCTGAAATAGTCGAAAATGGTTCGTTTATTGAATCCGTACAGCGTAGAGCGGATTATAAACAGACAATTCGAGATTCCGGATGCGATACTGAAATTAAAAAACTCGGCGGCATTTACAATTCATGAGGAAACGCCGGGATTCAGGATTCCACGAGGAGAAGGGAAAGGGTTCCCTAATTGCTTCCGCTGCAGCCGTTAAACTTCCCGATGTGACACAGCAACGTGCAGGCGCAATAATATTCGCGCGAATAATGTTACGCGCACGTGCGAAAGCGCGCTTTGCGAAATGACGCTCGTGCATTTGGAAGTATTCGAGAGAAAAATGTCAAAGCGATAAATAACGTCTGCACACGATCGCACGGCGTTGCGCCGATATGACAGAACTTCATTTCCCAGCACTTGCGTATCCGTTTTCCGCTCGAAACTCAAGATTACTGTCCAATCCAACGAGACTTTGCTCGCGTTCGCCGGAATGTCGGATGTCAGATAGCAAAATTAGGAACAATGTCAGGACGGTCTAATTGCTTGCAAAAATGTTATCAGACGCGGCTGAACCGCTGGATATCAACGAAACAACTCGAGTTAACGTCTATTGCCTGGAATAAACGTCCGTGTCTACGCAATTGTCCGGAATATTGTCAGAGATAAGGCAGAGAAGCAAGATTAAGGTGTTCGTCGGAAACGTCGAGCCGAAAACCAAGCTCCACGTCAGAGCGCTGGAGAAATACTCCTTAACGAAGGACCATTGTTTGAACTGTGATTGTCTTCGCTATCAAAACAGCGACTTCGAATCACGGTCGCTTCTACATTCTGCAATCTGCGCCGGCAGGTTACGAAGAAATGTCGGAAGAGGCGCGTGCAAGCCGGCCATAATTATCTGATCTCCGTTTAGGGAAATTACATTCCTGACCTTCTAAGGCTTCGCTTCGCACTTTTCGAAAATCATCCTTGCGCAACGACGCGGGCAAGAAATTTAAGCTCTTCGCATTCAAAGTCCCTGATTTCGCTGGCAAAAATTCGAGTATTACACGCACCGCGCGCGTAATAAGCTATTTTATACGCGATCTATCCTTCGCATCATTCTACGATCCACCGGAATAAAAGCGGCTTTTTGAGTCACGAGTCCGTTAGCGGCAGAAAAGTTTTGCAGCACTGTGAAGTTAAGCTCAAGCAACAAAGGGGACACAATTGACCGATGCGTCACAGGTTTAAGAGCTTGTCGGCAATCTTCTCGAGCCTTTTCCTCTTCGATAATCCCGCTTTCGTTCGCCTTCGCTCAAGTGAGAATCGTCAAACGCCTCTGAATCGTACGGCGACAATCTACACACGCATCAGCTCGCTCGTCGTCCTCTTCAATCGCAAATCGTGGCGAAATTATCGACGAAGGCTTTTGTTTCGACACCGTCCCAGACACGCACCATTGCATCCCTGTCGTCTACCTCCTCGCCGAGTTTTTCTGGCACCAGCGCAACCTTCATCCTCCTTTTCCGCGCCGCTAAACGACCGAGTTAGCCGCCGGCAGAACCGCACAAAAAGCTCGGTCACAATCAACGCTCGATGGAGGCGAAAGATGAGAGAGGAAAAAGGAAGGAAGACGCGACGTAGGCCGAGAGAAAGAAATAGGCGATTCTGGGGAGGAAGCAGCCGCCGAGATAAGTGGAGAACGTACGTGGAGAGCGAGCCCTACTCGCTTGAACTCGCTAGCTCGGAAGTCTCGACGAGTAAAATATAGATGTAGGTGGTTACACAAGAAGCGCGATGTAAGTACGGTAAATAGACTGAAAGTAAGCGAGAACACCAGGGAGCAAAGGAGACGGAACGAGGAAAAGAAAGGGGGCTCTTACGTAATAGGGAGGGGTGGACCGAAAACACGGCCGGATAAGAAGAAGCTTGTTACACCAACGTGGAAACCGCAGATGCATACTGATCACCAACAGCGTGCTTCCTCGCCCCTTTCTCTTCTTATTCTTACATCGTTTCCTCCCTTCTCCTTTCTCCTTCTCTCAACAAGCGGGAGAAGCCAACAATCGTGCCGGGGCGAGATGGACTTTTTCGCTCTCGTCGACGAAAGAAGATGCGAGCCGTGCGAGCCGCTGACGGCGTAACGGCGTAATGAGAAGGATCCACGTCAAATTGCGACGAGGAAACCGCCGGGTTTCCGCCTAATTGCGCGATTCCGTGAGCCCCGGCGATTTCCCGGAATAAAAAAAAAGAAAAAAAATGTACATCCGGGGAATGTTAATAACGCGTGACTCTGCAGACTCAAACTTCGGATAAGTTCCGTCTCGAATATTGCGAGGACCAAAACCCAAGCCAAAACCTTACGGCTTCTGAATATTCGCTAATTAATTAACCGCGCTCTCTTCTAATTTCAGCTTCGTCAGTTTTGATTTTAATTATTAATTGCAACAAAGCAGATTTAATTAAAAGTAATTCATGATTCACTTAATAATGAATTGGATGCTACTATGCGCGCGCTTTTGCCTATCAAAATCTGTCAAGTATGAGATTAATTGATTTCAATTTTTCATGTAGCATACTACTCGCCACGTTTGCAACACGAATTTTATAGGTATATACGACAGAATTTATCACGCCGAGTAACGTTCTTCTACGCATTGCCAAATACAGAAGCGTTGTATACTCGTAAGCTGTCAGAGAGAGAGTTCCACATAACGAACGGCCCCATTAATTAGAAATATTCACTTAATGCGCGGATTAATCGGAAAGGGAAGGAAGGAGCCGCGCATCAAGATCTCTCTGTCTCATATTTCTCTGAATTCACCGATCCCGCCCGGCCAATGAATCACAGAATTTCCCGCCGCCGTGTTGGATAACCTTTGCTGTTGGCGCCATAAATCAGCCTATCTCGCACTCGAAAGGTTTTATTATTTTATTTGCCAGCCGTGGCTGTAGTCGCAGTCAGGAAGATTCCACGCCGGTTGACTGCGCTGGTTGACCAAAAATATGGCTGCAACGATGCTGGCTCGTTTGCAACTCTTCGGCCGAAAATCCGCATCGAAGAACCGACGCCGCCAGTTTCGCTAACCATAAATATCTCGCTGCGTCGTAAAACTTTTCATTCGAGATTCCCGCAGCACGTGCGCAGTATTTATTAATACCGGAGAATCTCTTATAACAATACGGTGTACGCTAAGTTTATCAGATTTGCAAGAATATCGGAGAAATAACTGTTCCGGGAGAAAAAAATCACTTTGCGCCGCGATAGCGTGCACCGCTGGGCAAATTGCGCTCCGCGACCGTAAATCATATCCATTGCCTGTTGAACTGTCGATAGCAGGTCGATTGCAAACAAGCAATTTACAGCAAGGGTCCAACCACGTATTATTACGGATCATTACGGGATCGCATCGCGGCCCACGCGGATTTTCTCCACATAAAATACAGATGTTTATTACCGGGCGTTACCAGTCCGGTTAATTCTTCGCTCTTCCGATTGTTTGCATAATTTGTAGGTTCATGATGCACAATGAGTTAACGGTTAATCGAATCGTAATTTATTTATCGCTGAAGCTCCACCGCGACCACGCACAATACGTTCTACGGAATTCGTAATTTCGTTAGCGAAAAACAACGAGGATCCGTGCTCGCATGAAGCGGAAAGGATAGAGCATGCTTAATGGCGATGAATGAAAAATGAAGATAAATTATTCCCCATGACGTCCCTTTGATGTAGACTCCGGCATCGAAGAGACATGAAATATCCAGCGCGAGGCAAAGATAGCATAAAGACGGGATAACGCTGTTCTTTCTTTCCTTTCGTTTTTTTTCCAATTTTCGCGGAAGGAAAACGATGGATCGAATCGCCCGACAGTGTATCTCTCTTTCCATCAGGAAACCGATGCATCATCACGCAACTTTTGATTTGTGTTGTTCCCGCGTTTTTACGGGATTACCATATGGAATTGAAACATTTCCATCCGAAATCGAAAGCATCGTCCGGTCAGTTCGGCATATAAAGCATCATCCGCACAATGCGCCGCGTAATGAAAACAAAAGTCAGGATTAATCGAAGTATTCGTATCAAACATCAAAAAGAAAAAAGAAAAAAAGAAATCTTTCAATGCTTCTTTTCTTCCTTCGCGATTCTTTCTCATACGAGGGATACGCTGGAAAGAATGAAAGATCAAAGTGAACTATTCAAAACTGCTAAAAGCGGACTGAAAAATTCACGGACTCTTACGGCGAAAGGTTCACAGATGTTACTAAAGACGTAAAATTACATGAGAGCGTTGCGAGAAACGCAAACGTCGGCGGATTCGAATTTTCCGACGGAATGTCGGAACTCGCGCGTAATACGCTAAATAACTAGCGTTATACGCGGGATCAGTGTGGAATCCCGCTGGAAATAAGTGGTTGAGTGTCACTTACGAAAACGTCATTTGAAGATTTAAACAAATCGCAGCTTGGTGGTCGACGGCACAGACTGGATAAGAACCGTAACCGTTCCTTATCCGGTTATCCAGAGAACTTAGTGCTCGCACGTGGAAGATTGGTTAAGCCAGCGACTTCATAAAGAAATTTCTGTTTGCCGAATAGGTGACCGATATCGCGACATAAAGCAAGATTTGTTTCGGTATCCACGCGGTCCAAGCGGTATTTGTTTCAATCACGTCAGGCTAAAAGGACAGCATCGATCTTCATAATGGCGGAAATTTTTCGGTGCGGGGGCGAGCCCGCGTAAATGGACGCTTACTTAAAAGGGTCTGCTCGAAGGCGAAATTTACGATGAGTGAGAATACGTGTAACGCGGTAAAGAGAGAAGAGATAGCGCGTGAGAGAGAGAGAGAGAGAGAGAGAGAGAGAGAGAGAGAGAGAGAGAGAGAGATATGTTGACTCGAATGAGTTAATCAATTCAGATGACTCGCCTTACTCGCGTTTAAATGAAGATACACATTTTCACGAAGGGTGAGAGCGTTTTCCCGACCTTCCATCGAGTCAATCGTCGTTCGCGCGCTATCTGGGTCACGCCCAGCTGCAACTGTCTCCGATTCAACCGACGGGAAAGGTGAAGACTTCGCGGCGGACGGCGAGTAGTTGAGCGAAGGCATTTCCATTTCGCTTTAAATGCTAATGAAACAGACAGGCTGGTCTCGGCCAGCGTTGGACCAGGCGGAGTCACGCGGGCGGAAAGCTCGTCGCGAAGTTGAAGAAAGGAACGAGACGGAACGACCAACCGGACAAACGAGAAACCTTCTCCCCGGCCCCGAATTAACACCACCGAGCGATTATCCGGACGAGGACGATTAAAAGGCGGCCAAAGTTTCGATCCTTCCACCGACACGTGATTCGGAGCGCGAGAAAATCGCGGATGACTGGTGACTAACCGCCGATCTATCCAAACGATGGAGCTTAAAGCTGGCGTAAGCGGTCGCACGGTCGATGCACGGAGAAACGTGGTCCACTACTTTCTTCATTATTCACCCGAGATTGCCAATTTCCAGGACGTCAAGGTGCTCGACCGATGAAGCAATCCGTGAAGCGGTCCCGTGCGGTCGTTTGTATCGACCGAACATGACATTACTGTACCAGACGCGGCGCAGCGGCGTCCTCGTGTATGCACATGTACGAGAGCTCTTGTATGAGAAAATCGTGTGTCCGCCGCGCGAGGGAATACCTATTTCTTGCTTAAACGATTCACCGCACCACCGATACTTACTGCGAGCCCGCGCGGTGATTAAAACTCTGTTTGCGGCGCGATTTTGCTCAGCTACAGATTAAGTGATCGATCGAGTATTTTTATTAAAGACATCGTCGCCGAAGTAGGTAATGCCTCAAACGAAATGGGATGGTGTAATCGGATGAGAGGCCGTAATTAATTCAGAAATATAATGTAACGTCAGGGTACTTCTCTCCGACGTGCGCGCGCGCACGCGCGAATTGTTCATTCAAGCAGCGCGACACAAGGCGCAGAGTTCCTGAAACAGCTTAATCGGAACTTTAAGTAGCATTACGAGAGATGTCCGTGCATAATAAACCGCGATCAGATTATTCGAGCGCGGAATAAAAGGGGGAGAACATCGCGGATCTTATTATGGTCACGCTGCTCCAACGATGTTCCTGCAAGTTGACGAGTTAACGAGTCCCGCGTTTTTGGGCGTCAAACGCGGGAAGAATCCACAGCTTCCAGTTTCACGCGTATTCGAGCTGAATACAATTAAGCGAGGTCATTCCCATCCATTGCGTTGAATTCTAATTAAAAACACGCTCTAATTAGCCTCGGATAACCATAGTGTTGCATCACGATACAACAGCTATCGCAACTTCTATCCAACTAAGAGATTTCTCTGGTAATGCGCGCGAGCTCGCGCGTCCACCTCATTCTCGTCTCCGGCGTGTAATAAGGGCGTAAGTGTTTCGATAGCGTGCACACAGTGCCTTGCTTTAATTAAATTCAACGAATTTGCAACGAACCGCTGGATTATGCGAATGCATGCGATGGATTCGCCAGCGCGGCTTCGTCATTCGATGAAATTAATTATTAAAGAAATCAGTTCTTATCTTGCCTGACCGATAATTTGGGGATAATCTATTCTTAAAATTTGATAAAGCTGGCTGGAATCGGATTTACACTTTCCCGTGCGCCGAAAATGGGAAGTTTCATCCCGCGTAGCTGTTTCATCTGCTCGAGATTTATAAAGCGCACCGCGCGATTCGCGGATAAAATTTGATTGCGGAGTAATCAACGGTGATCCGTTTGGTTTCACTCGCACGCTGGACGACACGCTAAATGCGCATCTTTCGCGTATAAAAAGTATGATCGACTGTAACGTGTTCAATATTGCTAGCCGATAGAAGTTCCGGGCGAGCCTTGCTCTTCGGGAGCGGAACCGTTTTATTATTGAATTGTCAGATCTCGCGGGATCCCCGCGGCAAAATGTTTTCGTGTCAGCGATACCGCCGCCCGCAATCGATACAATCGACGCATGCCGTGCCTCGTCCTCCCCCGATTAGCCTGGTCCGCGAAATGGAAAAAAGTGACGACCACCGTCGTCTATCGGCGGCCATTAATTTCTTTCTGTCAGGGGATTCACTCGAACGGCCGCGTTGCTTCTCGATCGTGCAATTTTTCCGCGACCTGGTCACGCGTGGACGCACCTGCAGTGCAATTGCATTGCAGAACGATGCATTCGCGCGACCATGCGAGCCCGCATCTCGATAACGCGAGCCACGATCACTATCACGATCGCGATACTTTCTCCAACAATACAAAGAACTGGTATCGATGTCGCGAGATAGATAGGAAGTAATCAAATAACATATTTGATTACTAAAGAAAGAAAGTAAGATAGAAAGAAAGAAAGAAGGAAGATGTAAAGAAAGAAAAAACGAGTCTGAGATCTAATTAAATAATTAGATAATTAAAAATTATTCAGCAGGCGCGCGCGGTATCGACATCATCAAATATCCGTGTTTGTTTTCATCATATCGCTTCAAGGTGTTCCGCTTAAATGATTCGCTTCCGTGATATGTTGAATCGATCTCACGATGTTTCGAATTTATTTTATACCAACGTCAGTACGTCATCGATAATAATATATCGCCGCGTTAAATCGTGTCATATCCGACGTAATAAAATCAGTCATAAATTTAGCCATAAATTAGATATAAACTCTGTGGCATTCGATCTTCCGGAGGTTTACGATTAACGAGACCGATCATCCCGCGTTTACTGCAAGGAGACCGCTCGATCGTCTCGATTTACGAGTTTCCCTTCCATCAATGCTGCTCGATCTCGCCGATGGAGAGCCCGGGTCACGTGTCAATTAAAACTTTCCCCTTTCGGTACGATTTCATTATTTCCACCAATCGCGATTCCAAACGGAGCTCATGCATCGCCGCGGCATGAACGCGCGTTGTTATTCCGTTCGCGTGTCATCGCGACCAGCGCAGCGTTGTCCGACCAACGACGGATGTTACTACTGAAAAAATGTGCGCGCGCGAATTGGCATGGACGCGACGCGGCGGCGTTCGCACGATCTCGTWWKSC